>OX016540.1:159436996-160036996 GCA_943590905.1 Sphaerophoria taeniata | reverse complement strand
CCCGACGGTACATGGGATTTAATCCCTAGTCGGAACAATACCTACTACTAATACTACAATGGGATAACTTCCCTAGCCTTGACGAAAAAGTGGGATTTAATCCCTAGTCAAGGCGATAAAGAAAACAAAGAAAACTATGGGATAATTTCCCTAGCCATGACAGAAAAGTGGGATTTAATCCCTAGTCAAGGCGATAGAGGCCGAAGCAAAAGTTTATTCGAGGCTTCTTATGGCGCTAAGCAAAAGATGTCTTAGGAATTCTCTTAATAAAAAATATTTATTGAACAGAGCACCTAGACGGTCGGATACCGAATGAAGTCTGGGCCGAATTACGGCATCCGATATCGAATAATACGTTACTGAATTGTGAGTGTTTGTGTGCTTTTGGCATTACCTCTCACGTTATCGAGTTCAGTATCGAGCTTCTAGTACAAAAATTTTAAATTCTCTGCCCAGCTATCGAGCTTAATTTCATTCGATACACAAACAGCTCACTGATGGGAGGAAATTTAGAAAGGAAAAAAAGAAAATTTAATTTTACTTATTTTGAGAACTTGAGTTATTTTATTATAAAATTCTTTGCCAATAATCTATTTAGGGCAAGATATTCCGCTCCAAACCTACACCAATCTCGTCTTCTTTAACAGTCAAACTATGTTTTTTTTTTCATGAAATAAAACAAAAATATTTCTGCCTTCACTATTTCACTCAAGTTTTGGTTTTTTTATTTGTCAAACCTCTCAAAATTCCTTCAAAATAATTCGAGACTCGATAAAACTAGTACAATTTTTAAATCCCAAACGATACGTGACCTATCGAATGTCATAATCCCAATGAGGTTACTCGTTCGCTCGATCACGGATGAGACTCACTCACTCGATAACGGATGCCGTAATTCGGCCCCTGATTTTCATGATCGATTCGATATCACTCCTACTTGAGATTTCGAGTAACAAGTAAGAGTGAATTGAAAGAAGACAGAAAAGTATCAATCATGCAGTTGCACATGCACATTGTTTTCATTTTAGTTTTATTCTTCTATTGATGGCTGCTGTTGGTTGTTGTTTTTATTTCGGCTTTATGTTGTGTGTTGTCGTTTTGCTTCTATTGATGGTTGTTGTTTTATTTCGGCACTATGTTGTGTGTTGTTGTTTTGCTTTCTGAATTTGTAACTTCGTTACAATTTAATAAAAATAAATTCTTCACACCAGATTGTCTTGAATTTTAAAACAAGAGAATTGTTATTTAATAAATCATTCAATAATTGCCTTTTCAAGTTGTTCTATTCCAAGTTGAACTCTAACAAAAATTTTTTTTCTAGAAATGTCTTTATGTGACGTATTAGGAATAGTCTCTAAAATCTTATCTAGAATGGGGTCATTGGACCGATTTCTTCCTTTATTGTCCTAGGTTCTATACACTTCGCTCGAAATTACCCATAGTCAAATGTATTCTTTCAATTTCATACAAAAATTGATAAAAGAGTTTTCACAGGAGCATACGAAAAATGAATGATTAAAATAAAGAGACACCTCACCACGAGTAAAAACAACAACAAAACCAAGCCCATGGAGACTAGACACTAGTCTGTTTAGCCGAACACAAAGTTTTGTTAGCAATATGGGAAGAAAAAATGTGTCATGTAGATATGTTGTATGTCACAACGCAAGAACACCTCTTTTTCTAACTACTATATTTAAATATCAACCGGAAGTCAGTGGGAAGTTTTTTCACTCCTCCAATGTGAAAAAGCGAGTATTTAGGAGCATGCTCTCTTAAGTGTGGTGAAAATGTCAGGACATACGCATAATTTTCATTACAGTGGTTAGACAACACTGATAACAATCCACCCTGTAATACGTAGCAGTACAATAGTCCTGCCCTACTGAACTAGTAATTGCAGCGGGACATGGGATGATATTTGACACTGAAAAATTTGTGCCATATAGATAAGAAATCAAAGAGAACTTTTAAGAGTATCTTTCGTTTTCTTTCACTCACCTAAGAGAAATATAAAATTTACTCTTTTCACCATTTTTTGTATTACGGAACAGTGATAACAGCATCAACTCAGTTTGTTTCATGATGTCGTCACTAGTCATGTTGTGATAGACCACGGATTAATAAAAGGGAATACATCGAACCGCGAACTAATGCAAACATATGGAAAAATCGCGCATAATATCCCCAGTAAATTGCTTTGTTTAAATAAGTGCATTATTCAATGTTCACCACATTTAAAGGGTTTCCCACAACATTGGTGGTTAAGTTTGTCCAATTAAAATACATGGTATTGAAATTTCAGTAAATTATTTGTGAATTTCAAATCTGTGTTTTTTTTTTTTAATTTGCTTTGTTGCATCTGAATAAATACGCCAGCAGAGAGTAAGTCCGGTTTGTGCATTATTAATTTCTGACCGTTTGTCGTTGGTGTTGTCGGCGGTAATGCTCTTGAAACCATTCATTTTTTGGTTTTCTTTAATGTGAAGTAATTTCTAATTTCTTCTCGTGCGGTTACATTAAAAGTGTTATTTTTTTTAAAGAATTTTAATCTACCAAAAAGTATTGAATTTGGTTGATGGGTTTAAGCTGAAATTAGTGCCCAGCGCGTGGGTTCAATAATATTTATTCACGTCCAGTTCATGCAAAAAGAAAAAAAAACAAATTCGTTATTTCATTTTGTTAAGCCGAATTTATTGTATTTTTTTTGAAGAATTTCCGTCTGTTTTAGCTGTTGAGTAAAGAATAAACCTACAACCCGTACGGAGTGAGCAGCCTATGGGAATTGTTTTTGTTTGTTTTACTTTTTTTGCTTAAAAAATGTTGCTGCTTGTAGTTTATCACAGTTAAAAAACGAATACTCACTGTTAAATGGAACAGAGGCAGAGTGAATAAAATCTGCAAAACAGCATAAACAAAGAATAGGTACGCCAAGCCAATGGATGACGTCGTCCTGAGATCCCCATAGTACTTAATCACTACAAGTTTATAAATTCTCTGTGCAATGTTCAACTTTGGTTCCTTCATATAGAAGGTATGGAATGGTCTTAAAAATAGAGGATTACCGTTATATGTTATAAATGTGTACCCTGTGCCGTGTCCTGTGCACACTGAATACGAGGCTATCGCGCGAGGGTTTTTAAACGGTTGCATCGTAATTCACCTTTAGTTTTGTTCGTTTTCGTGACGGATACCCAATTTTTTTTTTCTCCTTTCGGGGCCAGTGTCGCGTTGATATATTTCCTCTTGAAATAATTTATCTCAGATTTATGCTGAGTTTATTCAGTGCGAGGTTACTCTGAGTGGTTTTTTTCGTTGTCGTATATAGTTTGTGGCCGTAGTCGTGCCGTCCTGCCGTTCTTTTCGTTGTGTATAATAGTTCTGAAGCATTTCGGTGAATGAACACAAGCCTTGTGAAATAAATATTGAAACGAAAATGCAATCCCCTTACTCATCCTCCCCCATCGCGCACCAAATCATAAATAACATGTGCATAAAAAAAGCTTAATATGTATGTGGCGACAATATAAAGCTTGTTATATAAATATTTGTAACCGCTTTAGTTTGAATGTTCATGCGTGATTATGCGTCGTTATTGTTGATCTTTATCGCCACGTACCATATTCCATTCCATTCCTTTACTAACCAACCAAACTAACAGCAAAGTGTCATTATGTTGTGTCACTCAACATCTTCCGGCGACCTTATGGAATGTCCTTTTGCATTGGATTAATTATTATCGAATATTTTTCATACCATTTGATGGGTGATGGCAATGTGCATTTAATTAAGAGTTAAACCGTAATCGTGTCAAGCGTGTGACGTGTTTTTTGTTTCATTATTACTTCCTGTTGTTAGGTCGGCTCTAACTAACTACATAATATACAAAAGGAAAACTTAATAGCAAAAATCCCTTGTTTAAATGCTACAGTTTAATATTTAATTAATCTGATGAGAAACAAACAACAACAACAAAAAATTCAAATTAAGGAAAATAGTTTAAAAAAATGTTGGATCAGCATCATTTGTCACACCATCAATACATACTATCTTTAACTGCAAATCTAAGCATCAGCCGTCAGTTATCAGACAATATGGATAATGGATTAAGTACGCTTTTTGGATACCTAATTGGAATTCTCTGCACAGTGAGTGCATCAGCGGAGATTATCCTTCGAGTGGACCCGTTGGGTAAAGTTTACTCCTTGTATACAATTTTACTTATCTTGTTGAACCTATGAGTTACTGAAAAAATAATTTCTGCTATAAACTGATTTTTTCTTATCAAATCAAACTGTTTAAGTGCATAATATTACTAGTATAACTATGTTGAGACGGATCTTCATTATTTGTTCTTATTAAGTTTCCAAGGTTTTTCAATTAATCAACTGTAATTATGTATTAATTTTGTTTTCTAATTTTCTTTTTTTTTGTTTCATTTATGTGATGTGTGTGATGAGCCGGTGGTAAACCTATCATAGTCTGCTATGTTGACAAACCATTGTTCGCAGGACTGAACTTGCTATAAGCTCTTTTCAACCAGTTCTGATAGTGTACAAAAATGATAATGTAGCTTAATTAATTGAATATTTCTAATAACAACATTTCTTCAATGTGTTCAATGAAATGGGAAATGAATTATATATATATGTAGTTTTTTTTTTTAATTCTAATTACAAAATTTGTATACATATCCTTATTCATTGAAAATAAAACGAAATACAACTAGGAAATTTGTAACTTCTAAATGGGATGAAAAATTTACCTATAATTCCTAGCGTAGCGTAGGAGAAAAAAGCGGGTCAACCTCGGAGTGAAAGATAATAAGCTGTAGATTGGTATGTGCCTTTCGTCTGTCATCCTTAAAACTGTGTCAAAATGTCTATCATGACCGCGTCTTAAGATATTGAAGGTCAAAAATTGCGTTTCTGCGTATATTTCGATTCCTGTTGAGAGGACCTTGCTTGGCATGCTTGCAGATTGGGGTGGTCCTTATTCCGCAGAAGGAAACATATAAGCTTCATGCTAAGACTTGGGGTGTACAAGTTTTCGAAAATGTCCTAAAATTAATTTGGGTACGCAGTATTCAAGAATTATTATTAGTGAATTTCGATTTTAACTTGTAATGAATGTTTCATTTACAAATAATAAATACCCCACTCCACCATCGACGACTGACGCCAACATGTAGCAGTGCACAGTCGACAAACAATAGCTGCACAGTGCACACACAACCAAAACCAAGTCGTTTCTTACAATCAGCCAACAGCCAAATACGCTGTGTATCAGAGAGATACAAAATGTATGGAATCAGTTCGTTTGCAAAGTACAAATCACATTAATAAGGATGCAGGTGCGTTTACCTGAAGACAGAAAGACATCCAAAACTTGTCATATATTCTATATGTCACAAGTAAAATGAGCGAACTAGATCCATCCCCCCACCCCCTATAGCGAAAAGCTTTCTACGCCATTGTCTCCAGGCAGTCAGATTTGATATTTTCTTTTACTTTGTTAATGTTTTTATCCTTTTGACTTGGACCTGCTTTAAACACATCTATTTGTATAAGGTACGAAAAACTATTTACCGAAAGCGAACACATAAAATTATAGGCTTCCCAATATTTTGTTCATCATAGTTCTGTGTCTTTCAATTTCTGCAGTGATGTAATTGGAATTAATTCAGGGAACAAACACTCATACATATCATCAATTTCAATTACACAACATACCATTTTTTAAACATTAAATTATGATGTCCTCACATCAATTAATATATCCGCATACTTAATTTATTATTCATGAAAGCAAAAATAATGATTATCAATCAGTGAAAGTATTAATTTCTATTTGAACACGTTTCTTTTTTAGGGCAATGAAGTGGGCGGTCGGTAAAGCGGTTATTGAGCCGTGTAATGCCAGACGATGATGTTAATGATGATGATGGTTATGAAGGTTCGTGATGTTTGGTAAATCAAGTTGAAGAAACAAGAGAATCAATAATTTACTTATTTATTCAAATTAATGTTTCAAAAAAGAAAATACCTACATAAAGAGAAAAAGGCAATAGATTAGAAAAAGCAAACATAAAGGATGAAGAAATCGACAAGCTTAAGGCCTTTTGTTCTTAAGGATAACAGGCGCAAATTGAAAACATAAAAGAGAAAAAAGGTAAAAAAGGATCAAAAAGAATAATTTTCAAGTGTAAAAACGGGTGTATAATTAAGTGGAAAAAAAAAACCTTTTGCAAGAATTTAATGTTGCTGAAAAAAAGATATTAAGAATTATGCCTATCTCAATAAAAAAATCTTTTCTTTTGTTGTTTTCAAATATTTCCTTGTTATCTTTGCGTTTTTAAATTGTTGGTATAAATAGTAGATTAAGGTCAATTCAAGAAAGAATTTATTTTTGACTTGATGTTCTATTTTTCTTTTTGAAGATTTCGAATAAACTTATCTTGGACCGACGTTATGTTTCAATTTCTGGGTGGATCTGCCTGTTTTCAAAAAACGTTTCGACGTACCTTTTGTAAAAGATTCCTTTCGCAGCGCTCTTGAGTTGATAGCGCGATGTATATGGTCTACCTCGGTATTTTATAATACTTATTTCTTTGCTTTGAATGCCAGATTGCTTAGATATTTGTAGATAATTCGTTTGGATATTTAATTTTAAGACAAATCAGTTCTTCTACCACACCATAAATTTTAAGCATAATGCAAACAAATCTAAAAACTAAAAAAAGGCTAAGAAATGGTTTATTAATTAATTTGCAAATATTTCGTTTTGGGAACTTCGATAGTAGTACCTACCTAATATAAAAAAAATTACTCTACATTTTTATTTGAATTGGGTTGGCCTAATTAAAGACAATGTGCAGATAATAAATAGTTTGTCATCGTACCTTCTTCTTTTCGTTAAAATGTTATCCTTTTGGGCATCTACCAAAAATTTTGCTTCCGTGCACACAGATATAATATTCGGATCAACTTGTTTCTGATGCATCGCGCACGCGATTTTGAACCCTGATCCGTTGGACAAGTCAAACAACACAAAGAAACTTCATATTGTAAAGAAACCCAGCAAACATTTCAGTTCGAAAATAAATCATTAATTATTCTTAAAAGTGAACAAAACATCCGAATATGAATTCATTTATGATTCGATTTGGATCAGAAACATTGGGTAACGTGACACGGATATGAATCTTTTTTTCGACTCATTTACGATTGGAAATTCTGTCATTCAAACGAATGTAAATAAGGCCCTCATATATTCAGTTAAGTGGACAATAAATTAATCTTTTCTGAATCATATAAATGAACTGAATATGATACGTTTATATGAAGGTTTTCAATTCAATTCCATTCAATCATATCATAGTCTTATTTTTTTTCTGTGCAAGTTTCTTCGCTTGCATATTATCTGCAAAAAAGAATGAAAGCTCAAAAAACAAATTGCTGAAATGTGGCATAAAAATACGTACCTATTTATTTTCTGAACATTTTATATTGCAAATAGACTATCTTACTAAAACGCGTTAGTTCTAAGCAAAATCTTTGATGAAATCACGAATGTTTAAATTCGCTATACACATTGTTTCACCATCTTCGAGACAAGGTTCCGTTGTCATAACCCCTTTGGAAAAAGAAATAAGAGAAAAATATGCAGGTTCGCTATCCTTTCCTTATATACCAAGATCCCTTTTTGAGATTTGCTTGTGTAAATTCATATTTAACTCACGTACATGAATGAAAACCAAAAAGATTGTAGGTTTATTGTCTTTCGTCAGGATTAACTCAGATAAATGAAGGTTTGTCGAATAAACATTCTTCAGATTTACTGAAGGAAATCTGAACCTTCACCAAAATGTTTGCTGGGAAGAGATAAAAAGAGCTATAGAAAGACAGAAAGACGATTGAAAACGTAAATAAGGAACTCAATGTCAAATGTGCGGATTTTATTAATAACCACATTCCGTTTTAAAGTGGCAATTTTCTTTAAAAAAAAATATCAAAAAAAGGAATAAAATAAGTTAATCAAAAATAAACAAGCCGACTCTTGTACATTACCTACTTGTTAGCTTCTCCTACTTAAAGTTTTGTTGTTTGAAGCGGGAAATGCACTTGTGATATTGATTTGTTTACATTTCAACTGATACTAACATGGATAATTCGAAAGAGAATGTGAGGAGGAAAAACGATATACCTATGTTGCCTTACTTAGCTTATATTAATGGAAAAGGGAAAAGCCTTCTTCCAAGCACACCCCAAAAACACCCTAACTCTATCCGAAGCGAACCGATAAGTCGACAATCGACATCAATCACGATTTAATCAGCATATATGTAGTTTTTTCCTTCTTAGTTCACAAAACTGGTCAAAGTTTAACGCTTGTTTTCTCTATTAAAAATAAAACTAAGAGTGGTGCTAACCAGCAAACTGTCTTACAATCTGCCTTAAGTTTTATGTTGGCCAATTACTTTGTAAGGGTTTAAATGGAAATTATATAAATTTTATCTTCTTGTCACAACACATAAATCTATATGTCCTTACAATGTGGAGTAAAGTTACAGTAACACAACGCTGCTATTGGTTATGTGGATTGGTCTTATTTTGTTGGCTCTATTACCACGAACATTCAAACAATTGAAAGGAAGGATCATAAATGTTCTAGATGGACATGTTGAAAGCGAAATCAGTGGTAAGCAACAGTCTGACATATAAATTCGTATAACTATACGTATCGGTCCTTGATCTTTTCTGAATTTCTTGGGACCCACGTCTTATTAATTTTAACTTTAGAACCAAAATATAAATCATATATATTACACTAGACTGGGTTGAAACAAGAGAACGTAAGAAAGGTTTTTGGAAATAGACCTCATGGATATTACTCTTTGAAAACAAATGTATCATTTTTGAATGCCTATAAATATAAATTTTACCATTGGAGAAGTTGTTTTTTTTGCATTCAATGAATTATTTACTAGTACTTAATTATACTTCCTAATGTCTAACACACGAGGTACGCGTTTTATGTTCACCTCGCCTCACTTATCGTATTCGCTTTAATTTTATGACGGTTTGTGCAATTATGCCTATAACAGGTATATAATAACTGGTAATCGATAAAAAGGCGAATATTATATTTTTATGTGGAATGTGGCAAAAACAAGTAGGGATTATATAATTCGATGAAGTAAAAAGAGATATTTAAGGATTTTTCTATATATACTATAAAATATTTAAAATCTACAAAATTTATTACATAAGATAGGTAGATAAGATAAGATAAGATAGGTGGATAAGGGGCTTAAAACGAAATATTTTTGGTTTGTTGAATGTTGGTGTCGTTCATCATGGCTCTGGGTCATAAGTTCCCGCTTAGTTGCACCTCGCTTAATTGAACATCCCTCTTAATGATCGAAAAAATTGGCTTCGAAAATTTCCCGTATTAGTAGCAAAGCTTTTCAGGCGGTTAATTGAACCCCGCTTAGTTGAATTACTCTTTAATTGATCTTAAAAATATGCAGCAGAAAAACTAAATACATAGACATTTTTCGGATAATTGAACGGTCAAAAAAAATTATAATGAAATTATGAAGCAAACCTAAAAATAAATTCTCTTAGTGGAAGCACCAAAATTGTCTGGTTCGCTGTATAACAAATGACAGCTATCTTTATCCAAATCAAATAGACACTACAGGGAACGTCAGATATTCATATTTTACTCTATCTGCAGAGGAAATCCAATACGTTGTGTGAAAGAAACAATTGGCAAGGGTTACCGTAGGTTATATACTAAAACTGTAAAAAGCTCTCCGAAAAATCAAAAGAGTTGCCTTCTGTATTTTATTAGCATTGTTTTAAAAAAGATTTTCATTTAGAAAAATTATTTAATACGAACCTAAGATGGTTTTGAATTTCGTAATTTATACAAACGAATTATATCAATTACGTAATTCGAAATCTTAACTATAAATATTTTGAAAGTGTCAAGTTATGAAGGGTTGACCTGATTTTTTGAGTGATGTTTTCGTTAAGCTTAATTTCACTTAAAACCTTATCTAATGTAGGGAGCTCATTTTTTTAGAAAAATGTATGGACTATCAGCCTTATAGCGCATTTGTCAAAGTTATCGACTTTATTTGCATTCCAATTTTTTTTTTTTTTTGGTGGGGAGATATGGCCTTTATTCTTGTTCTTTCTAGGACACTATAAACTGCTCGTTCTTATAGCTTTGGTTTTAACGACTTTTGATTTTTCATTCCAAAGCATCAATAAAAAATGGGACGGCAATGAGTAGTTTAGAAAAAGCTACTATTCTTGAAAGCTCCCTTACATAATCGAAATAAAAATAATATCTTTTCCACGGCAACACTGATTTACGCGTGTTTGTTTTATCAAAGAAAAAGAGGGTTGCTTGGCTTCAACCGTTCGAAAAGCAGGTCATAGGGAGATGCATGCTTGCATTCAAAAATAAATCAGTGGTGTTTTTTTAAGGGCATTTTAGATGTTTTTTTCCTTAACAGGCACCCTTTGGAGTAAAAAAGCTCTCCCATAAGGCCTGTACTGCAGATTTGTTTTGGACGAAGTATAGCTATTGTTCGTTTTTGTTTTTTGTCATACGAAATATTTTAACATATTTGCTTGTGTATTCTTTTTAACTTCTTTTCCAGGTTTTCGTAAGTTGACACTGAAATGTTTATAAAGTGAATTTGTGGGATGAATATTTTATTTTTTAGTTGACCTACTCGGGCAATTTTACGGGTTTCGCTTAATTGAACAGATATGTCAATTAAGCGAGATTTTGTTGATTGAACCACCTGGATAATTGACCGAAAAATCTGACAAAATGGTCAGTGCAATTAAGCGGGGAATACTGTAGGTACCACATACAAATTTTGACGTTTAAATATTAAGAAAGAAATTTATTGACACAGTTTGCGATAGTACCGCAGTTGGGTATTTTTGAACTCATTGTATAGGTATGCCAGGCACGCCACAGCCCACAGCACAATTAACAACTAAAAGATGGATCTCTGATTACTCACAATCTGAACCCACTACGGCTGAGCAACGGGTTGACGTGAAATAATGCTAAATGAAATATGCCAAATTTCAGATTCGGTTTTTTTCGTTTTTCAAACCGAAATACGACCAATTTGGTATTATTTAAATTTAAAAAAGAAATAAGACCAAAAATATAATGGAAGTAACTGCGAATATTTTATTATTAAAAATCTGGCAATATTTGGTTTTCACATTAAAAACATAGCCAAATTTTGTAAAACTGGGTATACCTCATTGATTGTTTCTTTCGATTCCTCAAATGTACCCCTTCGTAATGGCTAAACGTATTTTTTCAGTCTCCGTATCTGACGCTAACTTGGATTTCATTCTGGTTCACAAATAAACTTTTCAAAAGTCGCGTGATTTTATTGATTGCCTCTCTTAATATTGTGTCTTCTTTGCGAAAGTAGTTTTGATGATTCATTAAAAATCTAAAAGCAAAAAAAAAAAAATATTGTATTCAAAATTCTCATCACTCTCTTTGCAAAATACACCTTATTTATGATCGCATTGGAACCGAGTATTTTGTTATATAAAACATTTCCATTTTCCTAAGTTCAGGCTATTTCTTTACCAAATAAACAAATAGTGTGAACTTCGAAAGCTCTCCAGTCTCTTCGACTTTCGCTCACACTTGATCTTCTTTCGAGCTAGCGATTCTTTGTACAAACATCAAAAAGCATAAAATTAATAAAGTGACATACATTTCAATTCGTTTCAATGTTAAGTAGATTTCTAATAAAGACATATCTATATATTTTGTGATATGAATTTTTTTTCACACTCCAGCTTAAAATATGTTAAGCAGTTATTTATTGAACATAGATTGACCTTTTTAAGCAAACACACCACTTATCGCAAACTAACAGCATTTATTCAAAAAGAAGACAGAATACAGTTTTCTTTGTGAGTATAATCATCCTTAATGATGACCACACACAAAATCAAAAGATACTCCCAATACATCTTCTAAATCCCAATTCTAATCCCAAAAAGGAAGGATGAAAAATTCTACATATTATATGATCGAATTGTTGATGGAATAGAAGTAGAGGGAAAAAAATCCTTTCTTATCCATTTGCACACACCCCAAATCATAAACTTTGTATAAACATAAATAAGCTTAAATTAGCATGATACGGGATTAAACGAATTTCTTCCTTATTCTCGGTTAAAATATTAAAATACCCGTGTACTCGCACATCAGAATTAAATTTTCCACCCACTACCGCCCATGTACAAAACACTTTGCCCCCATTGTATATATCCTCCTATTTCTTAAGCTAGAAGAAATGTAATTCAAACAAAGTAAGTACAAACATAAATATAAACATCTTCAATTTTCTGGAAAACTTTCATTAGCATAAATTTACAATGATGACTGTCGTTCTACCACCACCATAGCCCCAATTTAACTATATTCCTCATCATCCTCTGTCCCGGTTCTCATACGAAACACAAAATAGGCCAAAGCCGTTTCAACCCTTTTCTGTCATGTTATTGGATGTCGAGATGATGTTCCAGTCAAAGTGAAAAGAAAAATAATGGTTTATTTTGATTTTGTGTTGGAATAGTTGCCGAGTAACAAAAAGAGATCTGAGCCATAGGCAAACAAGATAGGAAGAACGCAAAAAAAAAACCCAAAAGATGTAGAAAAAGGGCTCAGGAAAGAATAAAACGATCTAGACAAATGCTAGTTCATATTTTCATAACTTCATACCCTCGCTTAATAAGCTGGCGGCAAAAAAAAAAGCTCTAGCAAACGATAAGACTTCCGACATACAGTTCGTCCTTATATTAGGTAAACTCAAATCTACTATACCTTATACATATAAAGCAGAATAAAATAAGAACTTTCGTTTGTTCTTTAAATTCTATTTCAGAGTGATGAAAAAAAGAAATAAAAAAGCAAACTCAAATATTTGACCTTTAGTAGCGTGGTGCTTTTCCTTCGTCCTCTTAGAACGCCGAACATTCTATTCAATAGAGGTGGTGTTGAGTCGATTGTCGACACACAGCTTTACACGCAAATTGTAGATATACTTTTTTTGTTACATATAAAAGGACACTGCCTGTTTTTGTCTTGATATTTTTTGTATCATCTATAAGAAAAAGTCTTCATTTTCCTCGGCAGCAGGATAATGGTATAGGGAATGGAACGATTTAATGAAAAAAAGACAAATACATACATATTTTTACTTCGATTGTTATGCTACAATGTATATATTGAGTGATATGCATAAAAACAAAGTATTTACTTAAAGTAAAAGATAAAAGTAAATACTTTGATTTCAAGTATTTCAGTATTTACTTCGTTTCGTAAAAGTAGATACTAAAGAGTAAAAACTTTAAGTATTTACTGAATTCATCCAAGTAAATGCTGTAATTCATCTAAAATTGATAGTACCTAAATACTTTTTTTTAATTTTATTCAATCATAATTAAGTTTTTATACTTGGAGCCAACTGAATCAACTGATATTTGATTGCTTTGAGTTTTGCACCCATTCCTAAATTGTAAAACGTAGGGCAGTGAGCACTCAGTGCACCAAATTTTCGTTTTTTACTTTTGTTTCAAGCTAAAGACAGTTTCATAAATGACAGATTAGATTACTAACTCACTATGGTTTAACAGTTAGCATTAAATACTATTTGGTCAAGTTACATATCTCACTTGTAACACTGCTACAGCAGCTCACCAGGGCTATCAACATTCAACAGACTATCAACTAATATCTGGGTGCAGGTGTTCAATCGACAGGACATACGCCTAATCCCAGGAGCGGTTGATATATTCTTCTGGATGCAATTTTGGTTTTTATATGGAAATCTGTATTTGCTAAGTCATTCTTTTTTTGCTCTTAACTGTTGCTCATGATTTAACGGAAATTTTATCCAGTTGAAAGCTTTGTTTCCAATTGATTTCCCAACAGAATTCACTGTTCTACAAGAATTACTTTGATTGACACCAATGTCTTCACCAACACCAACTTGGAAGCCAGGATCTCCAACATACCTAAAAAAACAAACAAACTCTTAATCTTTTCTTGGAGAGTAGTCGCTCCTCCTCTCGTTTGAGTTTGATTCCCTAAATGTAAAATTTGTAATGCATAATAAATTACAGTTTACACTTTAAAAAGCGTAGACTTTAAAACTGGGTCGCTTAAAATAAAAAAAATAAAATAAATAGAGTGGCGCAACAGCTCTTAAAAAGCCAAGGTCTAAGTGGCTTACTCTCATCAACAATTCTCTGAGTACGTGTGAAGAATTGAGGGGACCTACAATTTAATGCCGATTCCGAACGGCAAATTCGAGAAGCACTTTTTCATGACAGATTGATACTCTTGGAAGTTTTGTCAGTTCTTCGCAAGAGGTAGTACTTACCAGTGAAAGATGAAATAAAAACTTTTATAGGCACGAGTAGGACTCGAGCCAACGCACCTAACCACTAAGCTACGGGCAACAGCCACTTAAAATCCTCACCAATAAAGTATTCACTTAACCAATCCACATTTTCCTTCTCAAAACGGTACAGATGCTTAAAATTAGACTCCGAATTCGATCTTCTGACTTTATAAACTTTTTGTGAATTAACACGCATAAATTCTGCCATTTCAACAAAAATGAAAAACACCACAACAAAGGAAATATTAATAACTTGAACCTGATGTCAATGTTCTTAACACTTCAATTAAAAATGTAGGATTGAGGGAAAAAAGTATTTACTGTAATATTTTCAAGTTGCTATTTTGTAACTTTGAAAAAATTGAGTAAATGCTGAAGAAAAAAAGTATTTGCTTGTTATTATGCATACGGAATAAAGTTTTTTACTGAAAAAATTCATATAAAAAAAGTATTTACTATCGAAGAAAGTAATTACTATATTTTCAGCATTTACTTTGTTTTTATGCATATCGAAATAAGCAAATACCTACTTAAAAAAAATTAAGTAAAAGCATTTACTAGGTTTTATGCATACGACTCATATTTGATATTCTTATTCATTCCTTATCAAAAATTTTATGTACATATGTAAGTAATAAAATATATAAATGATTGTATTGTTATTTTCACAATTTGGATTCGTGGAAAAAATATTTATGAAAATGCGTTGAGCGGATTAAGTCTTTACCGGACGTACAAACAAACCAACATACATCCATTTAATTGTAATCAGCGAACCTCAGTTCACCATTGACCGTGTAGCGCCTTCAGATGAACTCCATGACATTTCAATATAAAGTATAAAGATAATCACCCCTGTTCGGATTTGCGCTTCGAATTGAATTCGTAAACGAAATCGGTTTTCGCACAGAATAAAAAATGTTGTTCTAAATTTCGTAAGAATTTTCCTTTCATTTTTGACTAATATTTCTCTGAAATTATTTACATTTTCAAATTTACGATTTCAAATTCGGGCAGCAAATTCGAAACGAATTAAAAACGAAATAATTTAGAACACCTCTGTTTTAAGAACTAAAGTTTTTCTTTCGTAAACGAAAATCAGAACAGGGGTGAATATGAAGTTTTTCTTGTAAAACTACGAATTCCAGTTTTCAAAATCCTGAATGTTATAAGAAATCAAATGTTGCACTCTCTTCTTTAATTATCTCCACCAAGAACTTTCTATATTTCTATTTAAAAACCAACCCTAATTGAATTGAAAAAATGTATTTGCGGTTTTTAAATTGTTCTTGCTTCTCCAGAGTTTTCCGAGTGTTCTATCTAGAATTCTTTTATTTTTTCATTTGAAAACCAATGCACCTTAAATTCCATGCGATTTCTGATTTCTACGAATTTACCATTCGACCAGCCGTTCCGGATAAGCCGTTCTTATAAGAACCAGCCACCTGTGCGATAACATGAGACAATACAAATCTAAGTCTCCTCCTCTGAGCCACGTAGGTTTCTGTTATGTGTGCTTTTTTTGTATGTGTCTATCTGTCTCTCTCTGTTGTATGTCTTGTTCTGTCCCAGCCGATCTCAGTCGCCAGTGCTGCTATGTGTCTGTAGTTCGTTACATTTATGTGCGAAGTACTGTGAAATGTAATGTAATGTAATTTACCTACAGTCACGTAATTGCACGTTTTGGCAACGTCAATCGGCCACCAAGATCATTTGATTTGACGTTGTTTCATTTTTCACTTTTTTCGGGTAGGTACAGCTATCTATTATTATCTTTGATATAATGTACTGTGCTGTTGATTATTCTCATTCCATGAAGAAGATGGTCTCAAAATTGTTATTCGAGAGACGTTAGCTGATCGCAGAGTGATTTATATATGATTGAAGGAATATTTGCCTGTCCGTTGTCTGGGAAAAACATGATGCTCTAATCAACCCGATTTGCATTTCAGGGGCCCTACTATGTAACTCGATTCTACAATAAAATTGCTCGAATTCGAAAAATTGGAACTATATATATTTTTGACTATACTTTCGAACAAACGAGAATCGAATAGTTCTAGTAGTGCCAATTATATTCTTATGAACTTTCGAATAATCGAGGAACTACGTAACTCGAAAGTAGAATTCAAAACAAGGCAAAATCGAAAATAACCACTCTACTCTACATCAAATGTGTTTGCGAGCGATCGGCTTAAGAAGTTTGTTTGTAAAAAAATAATATTATTAAAAATGGTATTTTAACACTTAGTTTCGATGAAATATTGTTCAATAGATACATATGAAGATATCTTTTGAAAGGCGTTAGTTTTGAATAAAGCTGCAATTAAGTTATTTTATTGGATTAAAAATGTGTTTAGTAAATACTGCAAGTTAAAACCTTTTCTCCCTAAGATCCATTAGCGCAAAATTATAGTGCGCTAATGAACGATTTTAGTGTGAGTCATGTCTGAAACGTCATTTTAAGCTAGTATCACACTAAAATTGTTCATTAGCGGACTATAACTTTGCGCCATTATATTTATCTCTAATCCGCCTTTCCCAATTTGTTGAACTCGTTCCGGATTTTTGTCTGAATACAAATGTAACCAAATCGCGACATTTTCCATATTAATGTAGCGTTATCCAATAGAGACGGGTTGAATTTGATGGCTCGTGTTGGACATAAGTATTGTGTCTTTTGCTATCTGTTAAAATATTATCTTTTATTCAGTCACTCAGGACTACAAATCATGATGCCAAGTTTCAACGTCGAGCAATACGTGCAAATGATAAAATGCGTGTTCTCTTAAAGCAACGATGCGCACCCTGCGCCCTTTTTATGAGGTATATGGTCCAGGTACACTGTTCACCGTTTAGTGACCTCGAGTCTACCGGCTTAGTGAACAACCAGGAACCAGTCAACAGCCGTACGTCAACGAAAAACGAGATCTGCCGAAAATATCACCACTGTTCGTGAAAGTCTGCAGCAGAATCTGAAGCCGTCAATACCGCGGACCTAAAAATTAACGTAACTGACCAAATTCAGCCTGATTTATGCGCTAAAGCGTATCGAAAATTGGAATATTGGATGTTCCGAATACGCGCCACTCATTTGAACTATGTAATACATATTTCACACATGTTGTCATTGATAGGGCTCTTAAATAAAGATCAGACCTTATTGATTTCTCATAAGCAACTAATGGAAAACACTTTATTTTAAAGTTCATACAATTGTTTCCACAGCAAATATTTTTTATTTTTGAATATTATGTCAAAAAATCCGAGTCTCGTTCGAAAATCAAAAATTTGCTAACAAGTAGCTATTTTATTTTCATACGTAGCTAGTACGATTTGAAAGTAGAATCGGAAATGAGTTTCGAATAGAATCAAAAGTAGAATCGAGTTACATAGTAGGGCCCCAGAATTCAATAATCTTCCTACCAATTTCGTTGCATTTATGTAAGAGAATTTTCATTTAAGCTGAGTTTTAATATCCTTAAAATGAAATTCAGGATAAAGTTGGTTACACGTTTATGTTTCTTAAAAGTGTTCTCCAGAATAAATATTTAATTCAGAAATAAATCAAGGACTTCAGCTTAACAGGAACAATTTTTATTTAATAAAATTTAATTTAATTTTCACAACAAACATTTTAAGAAAATTTTCTTGAAACAAAATCAAAATGTTAAGTAGAAAGAATTCAAAGTAATAAACAATCTGAAAGCGTATTTTCAACAGTTTCAATGAAAACTTCAAATAACAACAAGAAATAACACAGAATAATTTACTTAAAAAAATATAGGATTTGGAAAATGTAAATGCTTTAAAATTTTGAAAGGAATGCGTTCCTTAGGTTGATGTTTCAATTAAAAAAAAAAAAAAAAAAACAAAAAAACCTTTCATGTTTTTGATTTATTTTGTTGAATTCAGCTCTTTTTTTAGATAATGCCCAAATTCGCAGAAATTCGGTAACTTCAAAATTCTAGAACATTCATTAATGTCGCAAATTGAATTTCTCAAAATTATAACACACCTATTCAAAATATTAATAACATGAACAATAAAGGAATACCTTACCCATATTTTAAGGTAAGACGAATATATTGTTTTAATTTTTGGTTTTTCATGTGCGTTGACAAGATAATATAATATGTAAAAAAAAAAAACACTGCCCGTGGCTAAGTGGTTAGGTGCGTTGGCTGCTGAGCAGAACGTCGTGGGTTTGAGTCTTACTCGCGCCCATAAAGCTTTTATTTCATCTTTCACGGTACTGCCTCTTGCGTAGAACTGACAAATCTTCCAAGAGTATCAATCTGTCATGAAAAAGTGCTTCTCAAATTAGCCGTTCGGAATCGGCGTTAAATTGTAGGTCCCCTCAAGGCTAAAACACAAACACGCTTCAGCTTCGGCTTCGTCTGCTTTACGATGCACCCACTTCACGTTTGCTTTGAATGACAGTTCTCCCTCCATCATCATCAAACAGATTTGCCACTTTACTCCTTTCAAAGTAGTCTACTTCGATTTTTGAAAAACTTTGAAAATCTATTCCAACTTCGCACCATCAAGAATGTTTTGAAATCTTCTTCACTCAGAAAAAACTTACATCGATTTTACTTGATATTTCCAAAATCTGCTTCGATTAACTCATTGAGTAATTTTATGCCTACAGTTCTCTTATTTTCATCAGGAAAATAGATAATCGACATCTGCATCTGCATCTGCAGTTTCTATCCTTATACACGAACAATAAGCGGAAATACTTTACAAACACGAAATGTCAACCCATACATATACGCAAAGTATAAGTTACGTGATTGTATTGATGTGTTTAATATTTTAGGCCGTGTGCGAATTGCGTTAAAATGTTGGTTAAATTTAAGCACTAGTGTCATATTTTAGTCTGCTAGTTAAATTTTAACACATTTTATCGACCATGTAGTGTCAAAATTAAATCGAACGTCGTTTTTATACACATATTAACACAATTCGCATACGGCCCTAATTGTAGATCTGTCTATATGAACTTTTGATAATAACTGTATGTCTCTCTTTGCGTCAATGTATCCATGGACAATATAAAATACGCTATTTTGAAATCTATTTCACTTTTTCTCAATTTACTTCGCTTTATTCCCAAATCTACTTCGATTTCTTTTTTTTTCGAGTGGTAACGCTGCTCCAAAAAACAAATGAACAAACAGCTGTTGAGCTGTCAGACAAAGCAAAAGTTCAGCATAAGGCGTTTTTCTTTTTTACATCTGAACAGAGCTTGAACTGTCAAACGAAAAGTTGTGTTTCTTTTTTAGTTCAGAGTGTTCAGAGCATCAAAGTTGTGTTACTTTTTTCGTTCAGAGCACTGATTCTGAGTGTTCAGAGTTCGACGGCGCGCTCAGAAAAAAGAGACCGAGCGTAATGAACGAAATGCTGAGCGCAAGCGTGTTTTTCTCAAAACAATTGAAATGGTGGTGGAAACAAGTCGCTCAGGCAAAGATGATTAGTTTTATTTTGAATAATTATTTAATTATTTTATTTATTAATGAAAAAATGTTAGTTTCAGCTTTCAAAAATACGAAGGGTCGATGTCTGAACTAAAAATGCTCAATTGCATTTCAAAACGAAATCCGAGCGTTCAGAAAATGTTCAGAGCTTCATTTGTTCAGAGCGTGTTCAGCAAGCTCTGAACACTCAGAGTTCGGAGCTCTGAACTAAAAAAGAAAAACGCCTATATTTGAACTAGAGCTTCCGTTTGGAGTCACGTTACGTACGAAACGTGAGGTCGAAGCGTCATTGTGATAGCAAGGATTGAATTCCTATAGCTGAACTCGTAAACGTCAGGCGAAGCCGAAGCTGAAGCGCCTTTGTGATTTAGCCTTCAATTCTTCTCACGCACCCAGAGAATTGTTGATGAGAGTAAGTCACTTATCCCTTGGTTCTTCAAGAGCTGTCGCGCCACTCTATTTATTTTGTTTGTATTAAAAAAAAAAAACACTGCGAAACGTGTTGGTGTTCCTCTTTTGTTATTAAAAAAAATGGTTCACACTCTCGTAAAAAAATTTTTAGATCCTAAAGTTTTTTTTCTTCTAATAATTCTAATTGGTACCCTTTGTACATTTTCCATATAGAAGCAATTCGTTGAAATATTATAATTTATTAAAACTTATAAATGTTCAAAATAATTTCTTCGTATTTATCGCAAAAACACTGCTTTTTTTAAATAAAGTATATTTTGGTTCTAGAAGGATATTCATGTTGTTTATGCACAAATATTTCCAAAATTAATTTAACCGCAGCTACGAAAAATAAGCTTTTTGATTATTTTCCTTCAGTTGTATTTTATTGTGTTCAGGAAAATAAAAGTAAAGAAACATTCACAATTGAATATTATATGACCACATTAAAATATACACATGATGGTGAAGGTAAACTTAACTTTAAAGAGGATTGAATTTTCTTCATTAATTTTATATATCAAAACATTTATGAGTTGAACTCATATAAGAAAGAAAGCCAAGAGTTATTTGCTGTCCAAATGATTTTGAATTCGAAGTGCGTGTTTTATTATGATTATAAAAATATTGCACATACTAATACATTCCATCTACCTACTGTTGAATCTTCTGGTGGATAAAGAAATTTATTTTTATGTTTATTTTATATCGGAGACCTCAAGAAATCGAAGTCAGTCCTTGGTCATAATAATTTCTAATTTTATTAGGGTTTACTCCCCAATAAAAAATAAATATAAACGAAAGTTGTTGATGTCAAACTGAGTTTGTAAAAATGAATCGATGAAAATTATTTTATATTGAGGCTTTTAAGATTCAGATGTAGTTTTTATGAGTTATAAAATAATATTGTCAATTTGTTGGTTTTTAATACGTTTGTATGTCTCATCCTAGATACTTCAACTTTAGGTACATACCATACTATACCATATCATCAAATTCTTTATGTATTTAATTCGTAAGGATAAGTGATTGAGACGTTTTAGTTTGAGATATGTCTAAGATTGACCGATGTTGAGAACGTGAAGAAGTAATTTCCGCTAAGCTATAGGCATATTGTCTGTTGACTGTCTGCATGTTCGGCTACACTGAAAAAAATAACCGTTGTCATATTGACAATTACTGGTTGTTAACCGAAAATTGTCATATTGATCAAAAAAAGTTTCAATGTGATGTAAATTTTCAAAAGTCGTCTCAAAATCTAACAACTTGATAGTAAATTGGACAATTTGAAATTTTCAATATCTTGTTGCTAGTTTGAAAATCAAAGTTGTCGTTTTAACACCTGAGATGATCAATAAGAAGATAATGGTTGTCAATATGAAAACCATAGGTTGTCCGTCAGTTAATTAAGAACTACAATCATCATTTGTACAACAATGATTATCAATATTATTACTACCTTAATGGAACAAGTGCATTGAAAATAAAATCATCAAATTGACAGTTGCAGTTGTTAATGTGATGACTGAATTTTACCGGCATCAAATTGAAAACTAGAGTTGCTATATTGATAATTTCGATTGTTACAATATAAATCAAAATAAATAGAAGTAAACAAATAATAAATAAGTTCTTTAGCAAAGACTTTTCGTTGACAAAGTTTTCGTATTGAAACCCATGTTGTCGATATGATGATGGAGTTTTTTTTGTTATCGAAATATGACGAGATCTAAAATGGAACTTTATTTTCAAGACGAAATTGGAATAATTTATGGAAATAAAGCCGCATCTTACTTGGAGGAAATAAGTTCATATTTACAAAAAAAAAAACTGACCACATTCTTCCCAGAGGAAGTTATTGTAATGGGACCGATCTTGTGAAGTCACAAGAATGCAAATCAACCCTTTTTATCATGATGTCTGTGTCATAGTTTTTTTACCTCCATTAAAAAACCGCTAAACCGATATTGCTAAAAACCTAAACAGCTTTAATAAGGCTGAGAGGTTCGCGAGATAATCAAACACTTACGCACACATGAACATACGTACATACATACATACAGACATCATGATGAAAATGGAGATATGCAATAACTGGATATTCACAAAATCAGCCCCATTACAATAACTTCCTATGTGACGTTGAAAAACGGTTCTATGAGAACCGTTTTGGAGCAATACAAAAATAATTTGAATAAATTGAAAAAAAAAAATTACAAGGATGTTTTAAGAAAATGGTAGTTGCCGTTTTTGAGAAAATTGAAACAAACATTAATAAATAGGATTTTTCGAACTATTGTTGTTTATGATTATGATAATGATCATAATTTTAATGCATAAATGACGAGTTTTTGTTTTTTAATTTAATTTTTCAAAACTTGACTTAGAAAGCCTTGAAAAAAATCATTTTTTTTATTACTTGCAAACCCTCTAAGTCGAGTATTGAAAAATATGGTCATCAAATTGACAATTATTGTTTTTAGTATGAAAATCGATTTTATCTTGAATTGATTAAGAACAAACAAAAACAAACGATAAATTGCTTATGCCGTTATCAAAATTATTGTATTGAAAACCATAATTGTCAAGTTGAAACCGCAGTAGTCAATGTGATGCTTTAACCGTTTTTAAAAATCATATTTACAATTGCTGTTGTCAGTACGATGATCGACCACATAAGGTTTTCCTATTGAAAACTATGGTCATCAAATTGACAATTATTGTTTTCAATAAGAAAATAGAGTTTATCTTGAATTGAACAAGTAATGTAATCCTCATTTAGTAGTTGTGCATCAAGTCAATCAGACTTTCGTGAGTGAAATGTAAAAAAGAAAGAAGAAATAAATCAAGAGTTCAATGATCAAGAGTTAAATAGTCGTCTTAAACAATTTAATCCCAAGCAGAATAATGTAACAGGTAAAGTAAGAGTTAAATAATCAAGAATTAAATACTCTTAAACAATTTAATCCCAAGCAGAATATTGTTATAGGTAAGGTAATAAATAAAAACCTGTTCCTATTAAATATATAAATAGCGAGTGGCGCGACAGCTCTTGCAGAGCCAAGACCTAAGTGGCTTACTCTCATCAACAATTCTCTGGGTGCGTGTGAAGAATTGAGGAGACCTACAATTTAACGCCAATTCCGAACGGGTAAGTTTGAGAAGCACTTTTTTCATGACTGATACTCTTGAAAGTTTTGTCAGTTTTTTCCGTGAAAGATGAAATAAAAACTATGGGCACGAGTAGGACTCGAACCCACGACGTTCTGCTTAGCAGCCAACGCACTTACCAACTAAGCTACGGGCAACTGCAGATAAGTACGAACTGGACACTCAAAACACACAAAAGAAGTAGATTTTGAGAAAGGTAAACTACTTATTGATTCTTAACAGAAGTAATTCTAATTGTTTCTTTTAAAATTATTATATATGAAGTTATTTTGCGAGTACTTAAAAGTGTGCACAATTTTCGTATTCCAATGAAGTACCACCAAAGGAAAACCACCAACCAACACCAGCACTAACTCCAAACAACAGCACCAACACCAACTCCAACACAAAAACCAAGCTCAACACCAACATCAACACCAGTACCAACCTCAACATCAACACAAACACCAAGGGACACCAACACCAGCACCAAAACCAACACCAACAACAGCACCAACACCAACACCAATAAAACCATCAATAATAACACCAATTTCAGTATCAACCACAATACCAACGCAATCACAAAAACCAAGTTCAATACGAACACCAGCACCAACACCATAACCGACACCAGCAACATCACCAACCAGCACCAATTCCAACATCAATTCCAACTACAAAACCAAAACAATTGCAAAAACCAAGTTCAAATCCAACACCTTTTATTAAGAATTATAATGTAAGTATTTTCATAAGAATTATATGTATGTATATTGTATATTGTATTTGTACGTTGACATAGTTGTTATAATAAATAATTAAACATATTCCAAAAACCTAGATCTGCCTTATATTTTAAACAATTCTTGCAACTCATATTTCAGAAAAAGGGGTGTCTTGGATACGAAAGCGGTAATCTTATTGAAAATCGAAATTTTAAAGTGTATCATAATGATTGTAATATTGCAAACCAAACAATTTTGAAATTTTCAAATTAGCAACCACAGTGTTCAATATGACAACCGAAGTTTTCATATTAACTACCGTGGTTTTAAATTGGTTTACTGTGTTTTTCAATATGACTACTGCGGTTGTCAATTTGAAAATCGTGGTTTTCAAATTAACAAGAATGATTTTCAATCTACCAAACACTGCTTTCAATTTGACAACCGTAGTTTTCATATTAACTACCCTGGTTTTAAATTGGTTCACTGTGGTTATCAATACGACTACTACGGTTTTCAAGTTGACTACCGTGGTCTTCAATTTAAAAGTAATGGTTTTCAATAAGCCTTCCTCGGTTTTCAATTTGATAATTTGGGTTTTCCAAATGACTACTGCAGTGTTTAATACGACTACCATAGATTTCAATATGACAAGCATGGTTTTCGATTTGCCAACGCAAATTATCAATGTGACAATCCCGGTTTCGAATCATGAAATTGAAAATTTTAAATTGTCATATTTACTACTGCGGTCATTGGTTGTAAATTGACAACAAAATTGTCAGTTGAATGTAAAAAATTATCAATATGACTGCAGTTTTTGGTTCAGTGTATACAAGGCTGTACAGCCAACTTAAACCCTTTGTTAAAATGTTTGACCGAATTGGTTGAACTATTTAATAATAATAATAATAATAATAGAAATGATTAAGAGAAAGTATACATAAAAATAAGGCATTATATGATTAAAACAAATTTATTTTAAGAAGTGAAATTATGAACAGTAGGTAAATTAAATTGATATTTCAATACCCTTGTAGCTTTGGTATATGATTTTCTTGTAGATTCATTCCTGGTTTTAATGAATAATTCCTTGCCTGTCTACATTTCATAAACAAGTTTGAAGTTTTTCTTAAATCATACCTACATTCCCTCTTTAATTTCTTATATTTATATTGATACTGCTTGTCATTCCTTCTGAAAAAAAAATGTATATGCCTTATAAAGCGAGAGCCCTTTTTTGGAAATTCCAATTTTTGAGAGTTGTTGTTCCAGGTTGTTTTTTTTTTTTTTTTGGAAAAATATTCAAAAATAAAGATTTTGCCCCCTTTTTTCGAAATTAAAAATTTTGAAAAGTTTTCCAGGTTGGAAAAGTTGTTCTACCTACATTTTCCAAATTGTTGGACCATTATCTATATCTACATCTACACTAATATATAAAGCTGAAGAGTTTGTTCGTTTGAACGCGGTAATCTCAGGAACAACTGGTTCGAATGGTATCATTCTTTTTGTGTTTGATGGTCCATTAATTGAGGAAGGCTTTAGGCTTCTTAACATTAAGCTGTGACCAATAGCAGCAAAGAATCTGTGGAAAATGTGGAAAAAATGGCAAAAAATATTAATTTGTCTGTGTTTTAACGCGCTTATCTCAGGAACTGCTTAATCAAATTGAACAATTTTTTAATGTTGAATGGTCCATTTATCGAAGAAGGCTTGATGCTGTATAATATTACGCTGCAACCAATTAGAGCGAAGCGTCAGTGAAAAATGTGGAAAAAAGGCAACAAATATTCATTTGTGAAGACTTCTGTTGTTTGCTTGAACGTGCTGATCTCAGGAACTACTAAATCAAATCAAACAATTCTTTTTGTGTTGAATAGTTCATTCATTAAGGAAGAACTATATAACATTTAGCTGCGGCCAATAGGAGCGAAGAATCTGTAGAAAATGCGGAAAAAACGGGAAACAATTACTCATTTTTTTGTTTGTCCGAACGCGTTTATCTTAGGAACTGCTTAATAAAATTGAACAATTCTTTTTGTTTTGAATATTCACTGAAGAAGGTCTTAAGCTATACAACATTATGTTGCGACCAAGAGAAGCGAAGCATCAGTGAAAAATAAAGCAAAAACGGGGAAAATCATACATATTTGAACATACATATTACGAACTGCTTAATAAAATTGAACAACTCTTTTTGTTTTGAATATTCACTGAAGAAGGTTTTAAGCTATACAACATTATGTTGAGACCAAGAGAAGCGAAGCATCAGTGAAAAATAAAGCAAAAACGGGGAAAATCATACATATTTGAAGGCCTAAACGGTTCAAGATACAAAAAAAAAAAAATAAGTATGAAAGAATTATGTTTTCCTTCATGAACTTAAATAACGTACGCAAAATTACTTTGCTATTTTTTAAGGTTGTCTCACTGCTATCTTTTTCATGGTAATCAAGTTTTATCAAAAAACAAAAATTGGTCCATTTATCGAGGAAGGTTTGAAGCTATATAATATTACGCTGCGACCAATAGGAGCGAAGCGTCAGAGAAAAACGTTGCAAGGCGCTGTTCTAAGGAACTGCTTAATCAAATTGAACAATTCTTTTTGTGTTAAATATATATGTACTATACATATATGGAATATGTTGTATTTAAAATATCTACCTTCATTTAAATACTGTTCATTTTCACAATATTAACTTTTGATTTTGTTTTAGTTTTGTAATTAATAATATTTTTCATTCCAAATTTTTCTTTCATTCGATCAACATCAAGTTCACATTATTTGTTCAATAAATTGTTCATAAATAAGCCAAGGGACTTTTTATTTATTGTGCATCTCAACAGGTTATGGGCCCAGGCAGACCATAACATAGAGAAAAGAAAATGAATATTAAATAATATTATTATTGAAAATGAGTTCCTCAAATGTCCATGGCCGGATTCTCCGCTGAATGAAGACAACTTTAGCACATGGAAGGCTCAGATGGAAGCCGTGCTTCATCGAGGACGATTCCTTCAAATTGTTAAGGGTGAAATCCAACGTCCAGAAACTGCAGTCAAAATGGGAAGAAAATGATTTAGATACTCGAGCGGAATTGATAATAGCAATGGAACTGAACATTGTTGCTATATCAGCACACTTGAATACATCCAAAGGAATCTGGGATTTTTTGTCAGAATCCTATGACAAGAAGGGACCCCGTCAAAATACTGAGGAATACCTACCTAAACTAACTAACCTACAAATGGATCCAGATCAATCAATCTCTGATTATATGTTCGAGAATTCAAGACTATATCTAACAGGCAACAGGAGCTCGGAGCTACACTAGATGACGACTTACTAGTTGTAGTACTTTTAGATGGTTTGTCAGATGTCAGCTTTTGATGCCCAGGACAAATACCCTACAGTGTCAACAGTTTGCACAAGATTGCTGGAAGCAGGAGACAGGAAGAACGAAATTTGGAACACGAACAATAATGTACTCAGTGTCAAACACTTTAGAAACAAAATGCCTCAGAAGAAACAAAAAGTCAAGGTAAATGGTGAAAAGAAAATTTTTCCGTTCAATTGCAGAAAATGTGGTAAGCGAGGGCACATGGCAAAAGTTTGCTGGACAATCGAGCCAGACTAAAGAAGATGAATGTGGTTTCATCGCTCAAGAGTTTTCACCACAGTCTGCAAAAATGACAAATGATAGATCTAATCAACGATTATGGTGTCTGGATAGTGGCACAACATCACATATGTGTGCTGAGGAATCAAGGTTTGTCATGCTCAACAAAACTGAAGAAGTCAATCATGTGAAACTAGCTGACGATCATGTTATCGATGTCAGGGAAACAGGAACTGTGAAATCTGGCATCAGTGTTCGTAATGCAAAGGAATCATTATACTTGTATAGTACCTTTTTAGTTCCAAAACTGACGGACAACCTTATTTAAATAAGTAAGGCAACAGATCACGGTTACAAAGTTGTTTTTAAAGGTGCTGGGTCCAACATATTGGACAAATCGAACCGCTTAATCATGAGGGCTGAAAAAAGAAACGGCTTATACTACATATCTGGTGATGAAAAACTACAGGTACAAGACACAATATGGATCTTTAATGGATTGGCATAGAAAGCTAGGACATGTCAATTTGAATTCATTAAAGCAGCTATAGATGACATATTCAGCTTAAGATGCTGAGAACTGACAATGGGATAGAATACTGCAGCAAGGAGTTCCAGAAGTTTGTTGAAGAAAACGGAATACATCATAAAAAAACTGCTCCACATACACCTGAACAGAACGGCCTTGCTGAAAGAGCAAACCGAACTTTAACAGAAATGGCTAAGTGCCTGATGGAAGAAAGCAGACTACCCAAGCTGTTGTGGGAAGAATTTATCAATTCTTCAGCGTTCTTACGTAATAGGTGTCCAACAAAATGCAACGGAGATAAAACACCAGAAGAGCTGTGGAGTGGGACAAAACCAAATGTGTCTTTTCTAAATTAAATTGGTGCAAAAGCTTTTGTTCTGAAGAAACGTGCCAATCTTGGAAAATTTGACTGCAAATCAGACGAAGGCATTCTTGTTGGCTACGCAGAAGATTCAAAAGCGTACAGAGTGTGGATACCAAGCAAGAGAAATGTTGTTAAAAGCAGAGATGTCCGATTTATTCAAAAATATACAAAATCTTACATGAAAGGTAATGAAACTAGAGCTCCAAATTATTAGAATTTTTCGTTTCAGGATAGTGCTATAAGCCCAGCACTTCCTAATTGCAAAGACCAGAATTTACCCTCCCAAGAAACGTCAACTGATCGAGCAGATTGACAAAGTACCTACGGAAGTTATTTCAAATGAAATTTGAACTTCAGATCCAAAAAACATTAAAGAGATAGTTCGATTAGAAGATGCAAACGAATGGCGAGAGGCTATGTAATCGGAGTACGATTCCCTACTTAAGAACCACACTTGGACTTTGGTTGACAGACCATCTGACCGGAAGGTGATTAAGTCCAAATGGGTTTTTAAGGCTAAATACAGAGTGAATGGAACAATTGAAAAAAGGAAAGCGCGACTCGTTGCCAGAGGGTTCGACCAAATAGGTACAAGGTGTTGATTACGTACGAGGATACGTATTCACCAGTATGGAACTAATGTTTGCCGATAGCAGTTGAAAATGGCTTGCACCTACATCATCTAGACGTCTCTTCAGCCTATCTCAATGGTGACATTGACGCTTTGGTATTAATGGAGGAGCCGGAAGGTTTTGAGCAAGGAAATCAAGTCTGTAAAGTAAATAAGGCAATCTATGGCTTGAAACAGAGTGGAAGGCTTTGGAATTTAAAGCTGTTTACCACAAAGTTGAAGGTTGTATTTTAACAATCATTACAATTTATGTTGATGACTTGCTGGTAGCAACTAATGATACCCAGACATTTGAAGTATTAAAAGAACGTTTAATGGATTGCTTCGAAATAAGAGACCTTGGTCATCCTGAACTTTGTGTAAGACACTATACGTATCAGCCAAGAAGGATTCATTAAAAATCTACTCGAAAAGTATGGACTTACGGACTGTAAGCCAGATCGTTTGCCAATGACAACAAGTTTAAAGCTCGAACTTGAACCAAAAATCGAAGGCGAGCGCAAACAAGTAGGCAACACAATGCATCGGAAATTGATAGGAAGCTTGCTTCATCTCTCAACATTCAGTCGACCAGACATCGCTTATGCTGTTAATGCGTTATCACAAATCAACACTGATCCTCGACAGCAGCATTGGAATGCAAAGATGTTGGAATTGTTTACAAGAAGACGTCAAAGAACCTATATGGATATGCTGATGCAACTATGGCAAGTGACTACGTCGATCGAAAGTCGCAAAGTGGTTTTGCATTCATTTTTGCAGGAGTAGCAGTTCTATGGAGATCAAAGAAACAGAAGATTGTGACAACATCAAGCACAGAAGCTGAATATGTCAATCTGAGTTCAGTTGCTAAAGAAGCATCATTTCTAAGAAACATTCTTGAAGAACTAGGACCTCACCAAGGACCCGTGGCAGTTTTTACAGATAACCTAAGCGTACAAATGATTGCAAGCAATATGGGGATCCAAGGACGAACCTAACATTTGGATATCAGATACCACTTTATTAAAGAAGCAGTTGCAGATAAAAAAATAACACTGGAATTTATTGGCACAGAAAACATGCCAGCAGACGCTCTTACAAAATGCCTGCCAGTTACAGCTCACAAGAACTGTTTCAAGAGTTTAGGAATGTCATTTTTAGATTAATTCAAATTGTGAAATTGAGGGTTGGTGTTATATTTACAATATCTACCTTTATTTAAATACTGTTCATTTTCACAATATAATATTAACTTTTGATTTTGTTTTAGTTTTGTAATCAATAATAGTTGTGTTTTTTTGCAAATGCTTAGCGCGATAGAATGAACTTGTGCAAAAAAACGACCAACGCATGGTTTGGCAGCACATGCACTTTCGACTGTCAATTTGTAAACAGCTGATTTTATTGTTTTAATTTGTTGGTGTTTTAAATTTGAATTAAAGTTGGACAATTTTGAAAACTCACAGGCAAATATTTAAATACGTAAATATTTCTGATTTATTTAGTCAATTTTTTTTTAGATAATAAACTTGGAATGGCAGCAATGGAAGAAATTTCAAGTTTCGTGTATTTCGAAACCTCGAGCTTCAGCTCTAGTCCAACACCGGAAGATTCACAAACTGAACCACAATCCACAACACTACATAAAAGTCTCAAACTTTTTAGAGGTTATTGATGTATATTCGTATATGCATATGTATATTATTATTCTAGTTATTCATGCTTTTGATAATACATGTACTTTACATACATATTAATTTGAGTTTACACTTTTTTATAGATAGGTACTATTTCATGTAGGTACACATGTACATTTTAAATACATTTAACTTATTTTTTGGAAATTTTTTCCAGCAAAGCCAACTTTTTTCTTTTAACTCGAGATCCTTCTTCCATTTTTCTTGGAAACAGCTAATCATGTTCTGCATGAATTGAGCCCGCTGTGCCTCCTTGTCCTTGGATTCTTGTCTTCTATTTTTTTCCATGACTGCTTCCTGCTTCATGATCTCGTGCCGACTTTCTTTTGTGAGAACTTTTTTTGGATTGGCAGATCAAGCTCCAACGCTTCTGAAAAAAGACTCATTGGACAACCGTTGTTGTGGAGACAGCAACAACGATGATATGGCGGCGACGTCAGAGGTAATGGTTGTTGTTATGCATATGGCTTGTTGTAAATCATGTATTCAAGAACATTTCGGAGTGCATTTTTTCTCTTGCGCCTGTGGACAAACTCTTCTTTACTTGTCGAACAGCACTTAACAAGCCCGAGTGTCTCCTCCTTGCTCCAAAACTTTCGCTTACTGAAAAAGCAGTTCAAATGAAAATATGTGTTTATTTACGAACGTGTTTTTCAATTTCCTCAATAAGCACTTAATACTAACCTTTCATTGTCATCTTCAGCCATTATTCAATTTAAATTGTTTTTTTTTTTCGTCCACCTTTGTTTTTTTTTTTGCCTTTCACAGTTTAATTCGATGAATTTTCGATAAAATTTTTGACAGTTTAAATGAATTCAACGACAACTAATTTCTGGCAGCACTAAACCCTAAAAGTCTTAAGCGATAGGACTTTTATTTATCCGTCCTAACTGTGTTGTTGTATTTAACATGGAAATGTTAATAACATTTTGCTAAGCCTGGCAAAAAAACAGCCCTAATATTTTTCATTCCAAATTTTTCTTTCATTCGATCAACATCAAGTTCACATCATTTGTTCAATAAATTGTTCATAAATAAGCCAAGGGACTTTTTATTTATTGCACATGTCAACAGAATATATCAATTTTTAAGGTATATAACGTTACGGTGCAAATAAATAGAGCAAAGCATGAGTGAAAAGCGTTGCTAAAACGTGGAAAATTATACATTTGTAGGATTCGAGTTAAGGAAAATTTCGACCTAGGAAGAGTCGACTGTAACACAATTTCAAAATCACCTCAAAACGAAATTCCGACGGGCGCATTTTTTGTCAACAATACGGAACAAACCGGAGACAACCAGGAATAACTATCAAAAATTGGGATTCCATAAGCTCTCATAAGCGAATGGTAGGGTATACGGGTATTCCAATTCATTCAACTTTTGTAAAATTGTCTCAAGAAAATCTGGTTAAACAGCGATAGGAGAGGAGCGCCTACGAATAAGTGTTTTGGTTTTTTTGTATGAATTTTTTTTTTCTTTCTGCGTGATATTCAAATATTTTTTATCAAAGACAGTTAATTTAAACAAGGATCTTCATTTGATTTTTAAAACTTTTTACCTTTCATTTTCATTTCACTTTACTTTCCCACATTTTGATTATACATACATATTTTCCTTTTTAAAAGAAAAATAAATCAGACTGAGCTTCGAGTGCAATGTCCAAAGAATATTATTGACAGCTGTTAAATATCCTGATGCCAATACTCTTTTTATTTGTTGGGAAACATGTAGGTTAGGTAGCTCAGTCAAAAATATCATTTTAAATTCTTAAACTGCTTTGATAAAAGATTTTTCTTTCAACCAAAGCCGCTTTTTATTTTTTAAAGCCGCTTTTTGGTTTTAGTTTTAATTAAATTATTAAAACTTTTACTTACTTACTCGTCACAAAATACCTTTATACCTTATAAACATGTACTTCTTCACTTTATTGTTAAATCCATCAATGTCAACAGTGCATACCTATAGTTCAGTTTGTTCATGTTATACACAACTTCTTAGGTTATCAATCATCCACCACAGGTGGTATAATTTTGTCAGGGACTTACCTTGGAGTGTTTTCACTCCTGATTAATTAACTTTACTCCGGATATAATCTAGAGAACCAGACGTTTAAAAGTAACTTTCTTTGGATGGACAAAATAAAATCTCATTTTCTCGTCAGAGTCTTACTTCTTATAGCCATGCCCATGCCCATGCCTCTTGACTGAAAACAAAATCGTAATTGCTGTTAAATCTCAATACAAATCGAATTCTTAACTTAGAACCTTAAACTCAAATCTTTCACTACCTTAAATACATTTCGAAACTTATTCCTCTCGTCATCGATATTGAAGCAGCTGAATGATCGAATCTGCTTTTAGTTTCAGCGAGTTGGATCATCAATATACAATAGGGTGTCCCGTCGATGTATGAGACAAAAATTTTTTCGAGCTACACTATCAAAAGGGGTATCAAAATTTGCGTAATTTTACACAGATAAAGAAAACGTCAAAAAAACTGAAAGAACATGTTATCTTGGGGGTAGTACCGGGCTTTGAAGATTTTTAAATTTCATGTTTTTACATACTTTAACCGTTTGAATAAAACTATAAAAAAAATTAAGTTTTAAACGTATTTTATTATTAATATTATTTAAACAAATCACATAAAAACAAAATAAGCAAGAAATAATTTTTAATTAATGACATAACCTTAGAATTTAAACTTATTTTTGTGTCCAAAATTTGGCATTTCTGCACGGGACTTCAACTTGTTTTTAATAAAGCCATCTCTAGAAGTAGGGTCAGTTACACTCTGTGATGCCTCTGTTACCAGTTTAACCCACCTTTCCACGGATTGGGTGTGACAGGGAAAGTCAACAATTTCCAAGCTCTTATCTTTTGCCATGATGTGAAGGTCTTCAAAAGAAATATCTCGAAGAACCGGGGGTGATGTTACCTGACATTCGTTCCAAAAAATAATTTCGGTATAATCTTTAGCAGAGAAGTTGATCTTTGGTGGTTTATATATCCTGCGTTTGTTGATATTTTCAGCTTCTCTAGCTTTTTTTATTCTTCGCAATGCCAGCTCCCAAATGTGGTCCCTTTCATCAAACAACATACTGATAAGCAGGTTTTCTGGATGTGCAAAATAAGCATTTCTTTCTATAACAGAATCCACAACACATCTCAAATTTTCGGGTAAATATCGAGAGTACATAATTAATTGGAAAATATGTTTGGCTCCATCCTTAAAAGACGCCTGTCGCTTGATTCGGAACCAAATTGGAGCGTATACTTTGACGACGTAGTTGACAAGCAATAGCAAATTCTCGGATGGACGAAGAGTACTAACATAAAGTCTCAGTATGCGATTAGCTGAAGTAAGCCATCTCGAGTGGGCCATTTTTCCAGGTTGACGATTTGCCAGCTCAAGAGAACAGAAACCAGTAGATACAGCTTGACATATCTGATAAAGATATTTTTGATCCGTACTAAGTTCATCAACCACATTTTTCGGCAAGTCAGGCATATTACCAGCCACTGCACAAAAGCTCACGGTGGTTTTACTTTCGCAATCAGCTAATTGTTTCCCAATAGGTCCAGAATATTCTCTAGGACCCGAAGTGCAACCATCTAATGTCAAGAATAAATGACGAAGAGGTAACTCATTGGCGTGAAGCATGCAAATACACCATTGCAGCGGTCTCTTCAAGAACTCCTCTAAATATTGAATGACGCCTCCCTTTCAACCAGTGTTAGTTGCAGTTCCGTCACATCCAATGCAAAGCACGTCATCTAAATTCCAACCTTGACTCTCTAAAAAGGTTGTGATGGAAGTAAAAATCCCTTTTGCGGTGCCACGACCTGGTGTTGTGTGTCCCAAGTAAATTGATCCAGGTTCTGTCAAAATTGAGATGTGTTCTTCAAAAATTTCTTTACGGTGATAACGCGCCCCTATTTTCTCATTTATCAGGGTCTTGTCCTTTCTTCCATCAAAGTAAATGCTTTTTATAGCAATACCTCCAATATCTTCTAAAGCTTCTTTACGTGATTTCGATACAGCTCGGTGGATCTTATTTTTGTCTATAACAAGAGTTGAATCTTTGGAAGAAACCAAGCCGACATCAGCCAAAACAGCAGAAGCGACAGCAGCAGCAGATCGCGTCGATAAACCGTATCGATCACATTACCTTGGCAACTGTTGGCAACATCAATCTATTGCGATAAGCTCTTGAAGTCGATGGTGCCTCTGTCAAAGGGGGGTTTGTTGGGGATGCCTCTGTTACCGAATGTGTTTCTGGGGAAGATTCACGCACCAACTCTTCATTGCAGTTTCCTGAGACAATATCCGTTTCCTGCGTAGACCATTTTTTTGCTTCCCTCTTTGACTCTTCAATTTGCCTCTGCTGTCGTTTCTTCAAGATATTTGTTTCTTTCTTGTCAACCCCGCTTATAACCATTTTCCTTTCATTTCTTTGATCCAACAAAAAACTTCTCTCATGGATGGGAACTTTCTTTGGTTTTAAACACGAACAAGTTTCAAATGAAGTGCATTTACAAGCAGCAACGTCGAAAAGCTTCTCAGATGACTCTAAAAAACACTTCAGTTTGTTTTCGAAACTAGCATTTTGTTTGCTTTTGGGGTATCGCTTCACAGTATTGTACCTTTCGAAACAGGATTTAAGTAGTTGAATAACTCTTTCCTTAGTTACAATTGGAATCGAAGCTTTAGCCCAAATATTGTCGATTTCTTCAAAAACAATCGCATATATTTCTGAATGGGAAGGATCCTTTCCGTTGAATTTAAGTTTTAGTTCGTTCCTTAGATACAAACAAAATGAATTTAATGACATCTCTTGTAGTTGGTAGCTGCCGATCGTCAAGTTTTTTGTGTGATCCCAATATAGCACAAGTAGTCCCACTACGTCTTGAACTCATTATTTTAAAAAAATCACAAAAATTGCTTTTAAAACTGTTACAACGCACTTTACACAACCCGTTGAGGATCTCGAATGAATACTAAGGACTTCAAAGTGTGGCTTTTATATAAGATCAGGTCTACAAATTATGAAGTTCAACAACCCATTTAGTCATAAACAAATGGTGAATGAAAAACCTCTACGTTTCCTCAATAAACCACATATGTGGTTTTTCCCATATTTGTCCACAAAACGCCCACTTTTCATTTTTTTCAAATCCTTGCGCTTTAAATCCGACTTTATTACCGGATTGAATTTTGTAGATATTTGTTAGGTAGAAAACAGCCTTCAGTTTTTAATCCGACTTTATTACCGGATTGAGTTGTGTATTTTACAGGTAGGAAACAGGTAAAAACCCATATCCTTAAAGGACATCAATAAATTAAGTCATTTGTGCAGGTAGGCGTCAAATTTATAAACAAATTTTTCTTCAAAATCGGATAGGTATAGAAACTTTAATTCAAATTGTCTCAGATTTATAGAGCAGTGGTTTTAAGTTCCAGGAAAATGATGATAATAGCAATATGCGCCAAAAATTAAAAAATTTCAATTTTGGTCACCTATTGGGGGTATTTTTAGCTTAAAACCTTATAAATTTGAAACCGCTGGAAACGTATTGTTGCATGCAAATCAAAACGTCAACTATGTTCTAAACCTAATAAGATCAAAAAGTTAATATTTTATAATAAATAGTAGCTCAGGAACCGAAATTAAAGAAGGGAAAAAAAGCATAAAAATATCAATTTGTCAAAATTTTGAGGCTCGGTACAACCCCCAAGACAAATTTTAATATTTTTTTTTTATACATTTTTGTAATCTAGGTCCAATTACGCAAGTTTTGAGAGGTCTTTTGTTCGGAAAATCCAAAAAAAAATTTGTCGGGACACCCTAATATACAATAGACATGGAATCAAAAAATTAAACGGAATCAAGCAAAATGGAACAATGAGTAGACTCATGCGGATTAAATGATTTGACTTTTTGGAGAGCTTTGGTTGAAGAATAAAGGTGTTCATTACTCATACTTCTCCAAAGTAACCATCCCTGGAGAATGTACCCTTTTGACAAACGTGAGGAAAATATGCACATGCACAAATAAAAGTTTATAATATACTTTTCAATAAACTTCAAAGGTGACCCTGACCATGACATTAAGATTAAAAGCGAATTGAAAAATAAAATATAATTAAATTTAGAAAAGTTCAGTCGCATTATCAGAAATAGTACCTAGGTATAGTTTAGGAGTTATTTATCAGGCGATTTTTGAAGTTTAAATTCTTATTCTCTGTTCGTTCTTATCATAAATCTGTGATTCCTCATTATTATCCCCTATTAAATCAGACTTTTTTTTGGGAAATTCCAGATCCTTTTTCACAAATAAATTAGCTATTTGGTATGGGTTCACAATTCACATTATCATTTCGGTGGACTTAGCTTCTCTTCTTCAGCAATAATATGGTGGAAGAATTTTTTTCTTCCGATGTCTTTTATACATCCGTATTCCGTACTTGTGTATTGTGTTGGTATAGGTACATAATTTTTTTATAAGCCTCTAATGTCACTTGAGAAACGAGAATTCTTCTGAATGATGCATACCTACTTTTAAATCGTTTTGGAAAAAAATTGCCTCTGACAAGAAATAGAGCGGTGTAGGAACGACAGACAAGTATCCAGGATAGTAGATGTTGTTGGGAGAGATAGGTTTAATTTATTGAAAAAAAGCAAATTGAATTTAAATAGATCGTTTAAGTGGCAATAACGTTGGCGGATAGGAAACGACAAGAATTAAAAACATTGATTTCTGTAAAGAACATTTTTGCGGGCAAACAATTTTTGAAAATTTATAAAGCCTTGGAGATTATGATTGATGGTGAGCACAGAAAATATTCTGTTATGATTTAGCCATGTTGAGAGCATTGAAAGATTTTCATGAATTTTGCTTTTGACGTGTAGAAAACCCTTTCTATTACAAATAACCCCGTGTTAGACTACCATCTCATCTAATCTATAAAATATCTAAAACAAGGAACAAGTCGTACTCCGCCGGCCTGTCTTTTCTTGATTGACTTCAAATTTGGAAATTAATATTTTTAATGGAGTTCAGTAAAATGTTTTTTTGTCCTAATTTTAGTTTTGAGGTGTTGCAACATTTCAAACAAAATGAAGGGATTTTAAAAATGATGGACTGTTTTAAAGCAATAGGTAATGATACACCCAAAAGCTTTTCAACTCCAATCGAAACAGATATTTAACAGAAATATAAGTTATTATAACTTATCTTTCAAACCCAGTCAATAAACCACAGATAAGTCAAAAACATCTTCATCATAAAGTTTTCCTGTTGGAAACTTTAAGGGAATGTACATATTTATTTCCAAGACTTCACAAAAACAATTCAAAAGCTAGAAACTATTTTAATACAGCTATAGTAATAAAACGATCATCAATATAAACCCAATAAGTCATAAACCTGAGTAAAGACCATAATAGGACTTATCAAAATTGTTGATTGTGTATTTAAACAACCTCCCATCTAGTTTATGTGTAAACAGCTTTTATTTATCTTCTTCTTAAGTTTCAATATACGATAAAAGTCAATGTTCTCTAAATCTTGTGTCCCTTAAAACATTTACAAGATAACTTTGAATCATCTCTTCATTTAAGACTCAACTCAAGAGTCATAAAATATTTTTAATGACTTTAGTAAAAAGTTCTGTAAATATTAGATTTACTTAATTCTACTTTTACGCTAAGAACAACAAATCAACCAAAAAACGCAACAGTCCCTCTATCGACTTTCAAGGTTATCATAAGCCTTAGCCATATTGTGTTGATACTTTATGCAAAATACTAGTATATGTCCTTTCCAAGTTCTCCCCAAACACTTTGATAATAGCCTGCAGTAAAAGTAGATAAAATTTAGTTTTTATATGCGTGACCCAATATAACAATGACCTTAGGGTATCACACGAAAGCCCATAATTTCCGGAGATTCAATATACATTATTCATCGCAATCATGATTTGACAGAAAAGAGGCTTTGTGTCAGACTGATAGTCGTGTTGTGTACAAATAGGAGATATAGATGTTTTAAGCTTTGCTAACTAACTACATAACCGTTGTTGAATTGGGAACGTGGGTGATGGCTGTTCAAAATGTTTATGGATACAAATCAGTACATAGATGCTTTTATAATGCATGGGATACTCTTTAGGAAGGGTTTTGGAAGTATGGCACCCGAACGAACAACTGAGTCATGAAAGCTCTCTCTTATGGGGTTAATTATGCACGGTTGAAAAAAGATTATTTAGCCAGAATATACTTTTACATGGTTGCGCTGAAAATCAAATAGGTAGTTTCTATTTATGGGAACACGTGTTGGAAAAATTCCCTTTCCTGCTTCGCTGACGTTTGGCTTGAATGATCTAAAAAGCAGGGGCGATTCCTCATTGTTGGCTAGTTTAGCGGCGTTAAACCAATAATTTCAGAATAAATATTAATTTTATTTCTAATACATTTAAACATTATTCTTATGTAAAAGTCAATAAACGACAACGAATACGTCACAATATTGTAGGTACTTAATAGCATATCAAACGCAACAAAACCAATATGTATTTTTCATTGCATGCAAACAAAACTCTTATGCAAAAATCTATCATGAAACGATATTAAGCTCAAAAGTTAGCGCTAACAGAGTTCATACAATCTTCATAAACAGAAAATGAACACATTTGAATAAACGCCTTCAAAAATGAACAGGAGGGTTAGCGCGAAAATCATAGCTAACTATTAAACGAGAACAAAACAACGAAACGACAGGTAAGAGCCAACACATACAGTTACAGATCTGGTTATCGTTGTACCAAAGACCATAAAACAAGTAAAGATGTCGCACGTAGAACAAAAATCTGTGCCTGCTTTTTTCCACCATCCCTTTTTTACAATGGGTCCAAAACATGAGTCCAGGAATTTGAATGTATAGAAACATTTCACATGTTGTGGGTACACACTGTGCGAAAAAGAGCGTTGCTATTTAAACTGAAAAGGTAGAGGGAGAAACAAGGTATTTCATGTTTATGAGTAGAAAAAACAAAAACAAAACGTATGTCTTTTCAATGGGTCCAAAACATTGTTGCAAGATTTGTAATAAATTTATGCAGCAGAACAGAGAAAAATTATTTTTTTGTCCTATTTGTACAAGCAAGCTAGGTTGATCGTTGATGATCGAGTTGATGTCCTACACGTGTATGTGTATTCATTCATATTGTCTTAGGGATTTTGTTTTTGTTGGCTGCGTAAAAAATGCAAACCGGTTTTATTTAATTTTTTTCTTGAAAGATAAAACAACCTTGAAAAGTGAGTTTTGATAATGTTCGTGAATAATGAGTTGTGGTTGTGGTAGTTTCAATATTGGGCTTTGCTTTTGTTTTGTTTTTACTTCTTGGGGTTGGTTGTGAATTGTGATTTGAAAATCGTATTCATTCACATATTTAAATGTAGGTCAAAAAAAGATTGACTGTTTGATGTGAAGATTTATTTATGCGTTTGTTAAGTATGTTTGGTAAATTTTTGATCTCTTAGTAAGGTTTTTTTTTTGTTGGTTCGTTACTATTGAAGTCGGTAATGAATCAATTAAATTAGGACTGCAGGTGATGGGTACATTTCATTTTACTTTTTATCTTTCAAATACAAAACTAATTATAATAATAACACAATGCAGTATGGAAATATGTAGTTGCTTTGAATTAAAATTCCAAGTCTTCGACAAGTACAAATAACCTGTAGTTCGAAAAAATAATTTTAAATGTTGTCAAAGTGGTGATTTTTTTCTAATCGCTGATCGAGTACAAATAGGGGTGAGTAGGCGTCTATCTCAACCTTACCCTACACTACAGTATACACCTGTAATAATATGTGCGTGTGAGTTGATTTTTTTGTTGTAAGCGTAAGCTTTTTACTTGCGACATACATTTAGAACTTTGTTATAGTTAGAACTTTGATTAAATTAGACCCTCGAATTCGGGTACGGGTCATAACTTCACATGGGTCATAATTTCACCTCTAGTGAGTTATAATTTCACTTTCTTCGGGTGAAGTTGTGTCCCATCTTAGGTGGGAATTCGCTTCACATTTTTGTGGGCCAGAATTTCACTTCTGTGTGAAGTTAAGTCCCATTCAAATTGGGATATAATTTCACTTTTTCCTACAGTTGCAAGAAATTATCATTTTGTACTATTTACTTATACATAATTTGTCTACCAAAACCTGAATTACTCTGGCGTGATGAGCAATTCAATTTTCAACGCTGTTGTCGTTTTCTTTAATTTGGAAAAGCAACCACCACACATCTTGTAATGCATACCCGCTCGCTTCGCTCGCTAGCAGTTATGCCTGCTACATTTGTTCGTTCAAGCTCAAAATTCGTAATACAATTTTCTAAAACTTTTAAGACTGATTGTAGAGCAAAGGTTTAGTATTGAAAAACTCAATAATGAATACGTTTTCTTGATAGGAATTGGCGACTGATAGCATTGAAAAATAGTGCTTCCCTCTGCATTCACATGATGAACATCCCATCAATAAAAAATGTATTTTCGAAGGAGCTCTTAATGTCATTGAAACAGCTCAGTTAATCTAGATGACAAAAAGGTGCAATAAGATGAAACTGGATTCAAGTACAGTTTGCTTGCCTTACTCTCACCTTACCGAATACCAAATTTTAGAAAATCGTTTGCATTAGAAAAAGTTTCCTTTACGTCACATAGACTTAGAGCATGCGGTATATTTCAACCGTTATGCACTGAAAAAACATTGAAAATAATATGTAAAAACTGTCCACTGAATTTATTGTTTTAGAAAATGTTTAAAACTTAACGCGAAGGTCAGAAACCCCGAATTTAATGTCTGGACCCATCATAGCAGGTAAGAAGTCCCAAAATAAAATTCGGCACTTATAACCCACCCTAGGGGGTCATTAGTCCCGAAAACCATTTTCGGGACATCTGACTTCGGGACCAGATTCTCTGCACCGCCGTGGAATGAGAAAATAGGTGGGAAATAATTTCACCCGAATTTCAGGTGAAATTATTGCTCACCTAAGGAGGGAAACAATTTCACCCGAAAAAAGTGAAATTATAACTCACTAGAGGTGAAATTATGACCCATGTGAAGTTATGACCTGTGAAGTTATGCACCCGTACCCGAATTCGGGGGTTTAGTGCCTTAAAACTCGGTTTATTTATAATTTCGTTTTTTTCAACGAGCGAAATGAATTGAATTTGTAATAATTTTCTTAAAATAAAATAAAAGAGAATAAAGGGTGAAGCTATACGCAAATGGATCTAATTTTTGATGATGTCCTATTTATGGACGATGACTTTCAGTACGATGCCACTGTAAATACATGCGACGACATGGATTTTTTTCGGCGCGTCCGTTTAACAAAGCAAACGTTTTTAGCAGTCCTTCAATTGTTAACAGAAAACCTTCAACATCCACAACCACGGTAAAAATTCGAACGACTTTATTGTGTATTTATTTTTCGAGTAGGATTCGAATCCCACTTTCTGCGTAACAGCCGACGCACATATGTAAACACCACGCCACGGGCAACACAAAAATAAACAGCTACACACATACAAAAAAAAAATAATCTAAAATTAAAAAAATTGAATTGAAAGAAATGACTGTCAAAAAATGCTTGAACTAGGTTCTAAAAATAACAAGTTCTAAGCGCTTAAGACTCAATGATGATTTTAGATCGAGTTCTTGAGATGTGAAGAAATGTCCGAGTTTCAAATATTCTAAAAACAAAGTTCTTACATTAGGCCAAGATTCACAAGATCGAGTTTTAAAGGGAATTTAGAACTTGGTGCAGAAATTAGGCGTAATTATATTTGTTTTGACATTTTCAAATTAAAAAGAAATCAATATAGGTAAACAGGATAAAATTAATTATTATTATTAAAATATTAAGAAAAATTAATGAAAATGCATGGAAATACATATATTTATATTATTTATAATATTCGCGTAGGAGAATTTTACACAGTTAGTTTTTAAAGCATACATTCTACTTTGTCACCAACTTGCAATTGTATAAGTGAGATAAAAGTTTCATCCATTCTGGAGGAGGAGGTTATACAGGGTGATTCACGAGCGTTGTGCCAAAAAGCTAGAGCGTGTAGGTTGAGTTGAGATAAGAAAAAAATCGTATGGGAGGGGGGGGGGTCTATTCTCCCCCGTTTAGCCGGGAGGGGCAATTTTCTGAAAAATTGACTTATTTTTTAAAAAAACATATTAAAAATCAACGGCTTCGTTTACAATACCGTGCTATACCTTTCTGAAAAGCCAAAAACTTTTTCTTTCACTTTGTTTTTAAATTTAATTGTTTTAACGAATACTTAGTTTAAAAAAAAATAAATTTTCAAACTCAAAATTTTCAAAAAAAAAGCAAAAAAATCATTTTTGAACGAATTTTTTTCAAAATTTTATGTAATTAAGTATTAATTTTGTTTTAAAAATTCAATGTCTTTGTTAATTTTTAGTCGAAAGCAGAAAACCGGATGCAAAAATGTCTTTTAGTTTTTGAGAAATTAAAAAAAAACCAAAGCCACTTTTTTCTAAAAAAATCTTTGTTTTTATTTTTACCTATCTGGACTATTAGTTTAATTTATTAGTTTAATTTATAAATTTAATTTTTTGTAATTGGAGTTTTATGAGGACTCAATAAAGTAGAAAAGTATTGGAGTTCCCCTGGATTAATCATTTTGTTCATTGATAACGTCTGCCATTGACCTTTCACTACTAGCTCTCCGTGCTCTCGTCGGCGGATTCTTGAAAACATGCTACGACTTGGGCGCCATCTATTGGGTTATCTTTCAGCGTAGAGTCTTTCGGCTTCCCGATCTCGACAAGAAGTGTAGCAGAAGTTCCTGTCCGCTAACTCTTCTCGAGAGTATGAGTTTGTTATTGTTAGGTGTTGGTGAGTTAATATTTTAATTGTAAATGGTTGTTAAGTAAATATGCGATTTTTTTTATTTACCTTTAGGTTTTTGGTTGTTTTTTTCATTCAGGAAAAATTGCGGTTTAATTATCTTAAGCCCCTAGCAGGTAGAACCCTTCGCCGGCGAGTGGTCGCGGCCCCAGGTATAGTAAGAAAAAATTGCAGGTCAGTTTTCAGACGTTATCAATGAACAAAATGGTTAATCCAGGGAAAATCCAATACTTTTCTACTTAATTGAGTCCTCATAAAACTCCAATTACAAAAAATTAAATTTATAAATTAAACTAATAAATTAAACTAAAAGTCCAGATAGGTAAAAATAAAAACAAAGATTTTTTTAGAAAAAAGTGGTTTTGGTTTTTTTTTAATTTCTCAAAAACTAAAAGACATTTTTGCATCCGGTTTTCTGCTTTCGACTAAAAATTAACAAAGACATTGAATTTTTAAAACAAAATTAATACTTAATTACATAAAATTTTGAAAAAAAATCGTTCAAAAATGATTTTTTTGCTTTTTTTTTGAAAATTTTGAGTTTGAAAATTTATTGTTTTTAAACTGTTCGTTAAAACAATTAAATTTAAAAACAAAGTGAAAGAAGAAGTTTTCGGCTTTCCAGAAAGGTAAAACACGGTGTTGTAAAAAAAGCCGTTGATTTTTAATATTTTTTTTAACAAAATAAGTCAATTTTTCAGAAAATTGCCCCTCCCGGCTAAACGGGGGAGAATATACCCCCCTCCCATACGATTTTTTTCTTGTCTCAACTCAACCTACACGCTCTAGCTTTTTGGCACAACGCTTGTGAATCAATCTGTATAATTTGTAATTAAAAAAAAGGGCGCCAAAAATTTGGCTCGCCTGGGGCGCCAAGATGGCTAAGGCTGGCCCTGTTTGTACTCGATCAGCGATTAGAAAAAAATCACCACTTTGACAACATTTAAAATTATTTTTTCGAACTACAGGTTATTTGTACTTGTCGAAGACTTGGAATTTTAATTCAAAGCAACTACATATTTCCATACTGCATTGTGTTATTATTATAATTAGTTTTGTATTTGAAAGATAAAAAGTAAAATGAAATGTACCCATCACCTGCAGTCCTAATTTAATTGATTCATTACCGACTTCAATAGTAACGAACCAACAAAAAAAAAATCCTTACTAAGAGATCAAAAATTTACCAAACATACTTAACAAACGCATAAATAAATCCTCACATCAAACAGTCAATCTTTTTTTGACCTACATTTAAATATGCGAATCAATACGATTTTCAAATCACAATTCACAACCAACCCCAAGAAGTAAAAACAAAACAAAAGCAAAGCCCAATATTGAAACTACCACAACCACAACTCATTATTCACGAACATTATCAAAACTCACTTTTCAAGGTTGTTTTATCTTTCAAGAAAAAAATTAAATAAAACCGGTTTGCATTTTTTACGCAGCCAACAAAAACAAAATCCCTAAGACAATATGAATGAATACACATACACGTGTAGGACATCAACTCGATCATCAACGATCAACCTAGCTTGCTTGTACAAATAGGACAAAAAAATAATTTTTCTCTGTTCTGCTGCATAAATTTATTACAAATCTTGCAACAATGTTTTGGACCCATTGAAAAGACATACGTTTTGTTTTTGTTTTTTCTACTCATAAACATGAAATACCTTGTTTCTACCTCTACCTTTTCAGTTTAAATAGCAACGCTCTTTTTCGCACAGTGTGTACCCACAACATGTGAAATGTTTCTATACATTCAAATTCCTGGACTCATGTTTTGGACCCATTGTAAAAAAGGGATGGTGGAAAAAAGCAGGCACAGATTTTTGTTCTACGTGCGACATCTTTACTTGTTATATGGTCTTTGGTTGTACGTTGTTACTCCGTGTACGAATTGACTCGCATGTAGCATCTCTTGCCTGTCGTTGTTGTGTTCTCGTTTCATAGTTAGCTGTGATTTTTGCGCTAACCCTCCTGTTCATATTTAAAGGTATAAGTTAAGTTTTCTCAAATCGATTTTGTTTAAAAAAAATAAACTTTATTAAATCAGACTGGCAGCGATTCTGCCTTACAAGAAACTGAACAAAAATTCTTTCTTAAACCTATTCTTAAATACTACTAAACTGCAGAGTTGCATTTCCCACGTTGCCGTCGGTCGTAGTATTTCCCTGGAATTGTTGATGTTGCTCGCGTTGTTGCATTTTCCTAGAATTGGTGTCATGGGTTAATGTCCCGCAGGTTGACGATTTTGCTGATGTTTCTAAACTGAATCAAAATCAAGGTGATCGTGATTCAGTTTTTGTTTTGTTAACTTATATATTCAAATGTGTTCATTTTCTGTTTATGAAGATTGTATGAAATCTGTTAGCGCTAACTTTTGAGCTAAACATAGTTTCATGATAAGATTTTTTCATGAGAGTTTTATTTCGTGTACGAAACGACTCGTAAGTCGTAACTGTATTAAGGGTTAAAGAACAATGGTTTAGCGAAAAATTTGCGCTTCAGCCAGCAGCTTATTGATTTTTTGTATTTTGTGGGGTAAGAGGTTTGTTGTTGTTAATGTTAATTTATATCCTATTGTTGAGAAATTTTATAAAAATTAAATAAATATTTATTTTGAAATTTTTTACAAGTGTATTTAAATCGAGATTCCAATCAAAAATAAACGATGATAGAAGAGACGAAAAAACTGCTCCGACGATTCCGTTCGTCCGTCTGTCTGTCTATAATTTAATAGATTTAACCACTGCTTCCGTTGACTTGAAATTAATTTTAAATATAGTAGTTTTAGCGAATTTGGATGGGTCGTTTTTTATTTATTTTTTTTTAATCAAAATTTAGGGTAGCCACCATACAATTTTTTCGACCAAAGCTTCAATTTTATCAAAAACAGCTTCACCGATTTTTCTTAAACATCCCCGTAAATTTTTTTTCGGAACACTGGTGTTTTTAATGTAAAAACTTATTTTTGTATTGCTCCAAAACGGTACCTCTCATAGAACGGTTTTGTTTTTTTTTTTTGTCAAAAGATTTCCTCTAAAAATAATAGTCCGATTAAAAATATAAAAATAACAAAGAGTGGCACGACAGCTTTTTAAAGCAAAGGCCTAAGTGACTTACTCTCATCAAAAATTCTCTGGGTGCATGAGAAGAACTGAGGGGATCTACAATTTAACGCCGATTCCGAACGGCAAAGTTGAGAAGCACTTTTTCATGACAGATTGATAATCTTGGAAGATTTGTCAGGTCTTCGCAAGAGGCAGTACCCGTTAAAAATAAACTAAAAACGTTATGAACACGTGTAGGACTCGAACCCATGACATGACGTTCTGCTTAGCAGCCAACGCATCTAACCACTAAGCCACGGGCAGCTGCAGTCCGATTAACGTCTTTTTACTTGCGACATATAGAATATATTGCAAGTATTGAATTCGTAAAAAAAAAATTGAGGTAATGATGAGATATCACATTACGATGATAAAGAAGTCGAAAAAAGTGGGTCCGGCGATTCCGTCCGTCTGTCTGTCTGTCTGTCTGTCTGTCTGTAAACGCACAGCCTTATCCACTGGTCCGATTGACTTCAAACTTGAAAATTAAAGGTTTGAGCAAATTCGCGTGGGTTGTTTTTTTTTCAGTTTTTTTTTTTTAAGATCAAAATTTAGGGTAGCCACCATACGATTTTTTTGGCCAAAAACCAAAAGTTTCAATTTTCTCAAAAACGGTTCCTACGATTTTTTTCAAACTTCTTCGAAAATTTTTGTTTAAAACTTTGATATATTTTATGTAAAAAAAAAATATGTTTGTATTGCTCCAAAACGGTACCGCCTATAGAACCGTTTTTTGTGATCAGATTTTCTCGAAAACTAAAAGTCCGATCAGGGTATTTTGTTTTTGAAAGTACGTTTATATTGCTTAAATAGTATTTTGTATTCAGAAAATTTCATAAAAATTTTTGGATTTTTATAAAATATTTTTAAATTTTTTTTTTAAATTTGGTATCTCAAAAACGGATCAAAATTTTAAATTTAAATTTACTTATAAAATATATAGTCATACATTCTTGAATGCTGCATACCGCATTCAAGAATGTATTACTATACATTTTATAAGTCATATATTTTTTAAGATTGAATCTTTTTTTGAGGTAGATATTTCAATTTAAATTTTTATTCACGAATTAAATTTTTTTTATGAGTTATAATTTGGAATACAGGAGCAAGTTCGTACCGATTCGTGCAAATTTTTTTTAGGAGTATTTATGTATTGCTCAAATAATATTTTGTTTTCAAAAAACATATAACATTTTTTAGTTAAAAAAAATGTTATTAACTTTTTTTAGTTAAAAAAAAATGTTATTAACTTTTTTTCAATACTGCATTCCCAGTTTAATTTTAGGACATTCTTGAAAAATTGTATACCTACATAAAAAAATAATTTAAGGAAAACCTCTCCATGTTGGTTAAAAAAATAAATAAACAACTTTTAAAGAAATCTTATGGCAATAAAATGTGTTTTTTATGTACCTATACATATTTCAATTTAAGTTTTTATTTATGAATTTAAAATACTTGTTTTTATTTTCAATGTTTTCTTGTGTGTTAAGTTTGGAGTACTGGAGCAAAGTGCGTGCGACCTAGTCGTGCAATTTTTTTTAGTTGTATTTTAAACTTTCCCGAAGAATGTTGATATAGCTAACCCACAAAACTTGACCAGGAATCGCCACTGCTAAAAAGGTGTCGTTGGTTATATAAGTGTATCATTTTGTTTTGATATATGTATTTAGTTTCCTTGAAGATTTATTTTTGGATTTGGCAATCATAAAATTTGTTACTTAACGCCTATAATTTAAGGCCCAAACGCAACTTTAACACCCTGAACGTCATATCCAAGCGTAAATTGTCATTAAAAATCATTAAAAAATATGGAGACATTCATGTTTAACCTAGCCACTTCGCTATATTCACATGAATGTTAGGTGAAGATGTGTAACTGATTAACGAAAGTATTTGCATGTACCCAAACAGAAGCATAACAATGAACACGATAGAGGCGCCAAATATGCTTCCCACTTTTCAAATGGATCCAACTGATAAAATGAAGTTTTACTTTTTTTTTTTTAATACAATACTTGCTTATCCCTCGATAACATGGACAAGAACTAATTAGTAAGGAGAAGAATTCAATTGCTTGAACAACTGTATACCTAAAGGGTTTTATTGCATATTATTGCATCAGGTGCATAGGTTTCCAAATGGAAAACTGGAAAATTTCAAAATGGGTTTTCGAATGTAAAACAGAAAGTTCTTGATGAAAAACTCGGAAAACTCATTGGTTTTCAAAGGGAAAATTGCATATTATTGCATCAGGTGCATTGGTTTCCAAATGGAAAAGTGGAAAATTTCAAAATGGGTTTTCGAATGTAAAACAGAAAGTTCTTGATGAAAAACTCGGAAAACTTGAAAACTCAAAGGGAAAATTGCATATTATTGCATCAGGTGCATTGGTTTCCAAATGGAAAACTGGAAAATTTCAAAATGGGTTTTCGAATGTAAAACAGAAAGTTCTTGATGAAAAACTCGGAAAACTCATTGGTTTTCAAAGGGAAAATTGCATATTATTGCATCAGGTGCATTGGTTTCCAAATGGAAAAGTGGAAAATTTCAAAATGGGGTTTCGAATGTAAAACACAAAGTTCTTGATGAAAAACTCGGAAAACTCATTGGTTTTCAAAGGGAAAATTGCATATTAGTGCATCAGTTGCATTGGTTTCCAAATGGAAAAGTGGAAAATTTCAAAATGGGTTTTCGAATGTAAAACAGAAAGTTCTTAATGAAAAACTCGGAAAACTTGAAAACTCAAAGGGAAAATTGCATATTATTGCATCAGGTGCATTGGTTTCCAAATGGAAAACTGGAAAATTTCAAAATGGAGTTTCTCTGAAAGGCGGCGAGACGAAGTTCGCGGGGTCAGCTAGTAGATATATACAAACGAGTATAGGCAAACATAGTTTAAAAACTTAATAATTTTGTATTTACAGGGACGGACTCAGGGTTCTTAGCTCTAAGGCCTGTCGTAAAATTGTATGAAAGTTCTTTATTTGTAATGCTGCAGTTTTGAAATTCGGATGGTAGATCATAGTAACAAGACGATATCTAACAAAATATTTTAACACAGGGCCGGATTAAAGGGGTCTAAGGCCTTTCGTAAGCTTGTATGAAAAATTTTAATTTCTTATGCTACAATCTTGAAATTTGGATGGGAGGTAGATCATAGATACAAGACATCTAGACTGGGCACAATGACAGACCTCATTCACAGGCTGCTAATTACCTCAGACCCATATATTGCTGGCTTAAGAAACATTCCAAAAATAAGGAATAGTATAGAACCTGAGGTTGTGGAACTTTTACTTTTTTGTGTTTATGCAATTTGCTAAAAATGAAAACAATTTCCGTGTACGAAATCATGGCTAAGGTATCTTAATTTTTAAATATGAAAAAAACAGTGTTTTGGTGTTTTTGACACATAAATTTCTTAACTTTTCCATCGCTTTAAAAGGTTTCTACATGCAATTTTCAGATTTTGACTCCAAATTTATAAGAGCATTAAATATAGAAAAAAAGTGCCAGTAAATATGAGAAAATGAAGAGTAAAATTGCATTTAATAAGAGAAATAAATTTTCTTTTACGAAAGTTTCGACTTTAAAATTGAATTTATAGAAGACTGCGCTGTTCAGACCTATGATTTATAATGAATAAGAAACATTAGTATATTAGCTTCCAGAAAAACTATACCAAATTATGGTAGGCACCTATCATCGCTTTTTACAAACCATTTTTTTATTTAACCAAGTTTTTTTTTCGAAAAATGCCCCTCCCGCTTAAACGGGGGGAGATAGACCCCCCTCCTAAAACAATTTTTGGCTTGTTTTAATGTCAGTTATCAATTTCGGGCATTAATAAAAATGTAAAAAATAAATTCCAAAAATGTGAAAAAACGGCGGATTTGTGACTCATTTTTCAAGAACTTCGACCAAATAAGAAAAAAATAACTATTACATTTCATTTCATGGGTATTTTGCACTCAACTAAGAAAAAAAAATGTATCAAAAACTTCAAATCACATGCGTTATTAATTTAATTCCGCTAGATGTGCGAATTCCCACACTGTGCGCCGCCGGACCATAAACCGCACCAAACAGTCAAGCGTTGAGGATGGAGAGGCTTTTCAACAATAACTCTTGGGTTTTCCGAGCCCCAGATGCGACAGTTTTGCTTGTTGACGTAGCATCCGAGGTGGAAATGGGCCTCATCAGTCAAGATGATTTTTCCATGAACTTCCGGATAATTTTCATGCATTTCAAGGACCCAATCAGCAAAGACACGACGTTGTTGATAGTCAGCCGGCTTGAGTTCTTGTGTTAACTGAACTTTATAAGACTTAAGACCCAAGCCTTTATGCAAAATACGGTGTAATGACGTTTGTGGAATGCCCAATTCCAAAGAACGACGAGGAATGGACAAACCTGGGTTTTCTTCAACACTTTGGGCTTCAACAGCAATATTCTCAGTTGTTCTTGAGGGACGTGAACGGGTTTTATTCTTCACATCACTAACTTGTCCCAACAGCTCGATCCATCAATTTCTGTATTGCGGTCCGACAAGGTGCTTCACGACGAACCAAAAATGTTTTAGTTCTACGAACCGTCTCTGCCAAATTTTCACCATTTTTATAGTGAATTTAAATAATTTTAATGCGTTGTTGAAGCGTGTATCGTACCATTTTTATTAATGGCGTAGTTTCTACTTGTCAAATGTCAAAAAACGACAGCTTCAAAAGTGACAGCTACCGAAATAGCGGGCTATTCAAAATATCATCTCTTATTGGAAAACCCTTTACTAGGAATTTTTCTAACACATTCGCTCACGCGGTAAATGGACTTTTTATTTTCATAACGTGATACTTTTGTCCCCAGTCTCCCTTACATATTTGATGTCTTACATCATTTCCAGCAATTTTACATCAAGATCAAGACCACTACCACGCCTTATTTTTTTTTGGATAAGACTAGGCTTTGCGAGAGAATTGTTCTTGATGCTTCCGAATATTTGTGTACATCCCGAACAAAAAATGTTGTTAGTATGTAATTTTTTTCGTTGCACTAATCTTCCATCGGATCAAAAATGTTGATATATTGTTTGATTTATGGGCTGAACTTAAAGATTTTAATCTATTTTGTTTTTGATTAACTTTTTTTATGCATCAAATTAGTACAAGCTGAATGACAACATTTTTATTTAATATAAAACAAAAAGTTCAAGCAAACGAAAACCTTTATTTTGTTTTGTTCAAATAAAAAAAAAAAAATAGCGTAACGGGTACCCCTAAGCATTTTTTCACTTTTAATTGTGAATAACTCTCGATATAAAAGAGTTTGCAATATGTATTATATGTCAAATTAAAATTTAAGAAATTTTAAATTTGCCCGTAGCTTAGTTGGTAAGTGCGTTGGCTGCTAAGCAGAACGTCGTTGGTTCGAGTCCTACTCAGGCCAAGTTTTTATTTCATCTTTCACGGACACTGCCTCTTGCGAAGACCTGGATTGGATAAAACTTCCAAGAGTATCAATCTCTGTCATGAAAAAGTACTTCTCAACTCAGTCAGTCTCTTGAGCTCACATGGAGTAGACGTACTTGTTATAAATTGGCACTTGGTTGTAGTCATTAATTATCCGCAAACATAGACCTTAATATTATATCCATCGAACTCATATTAGTGTCCAGCACATTTGTAATTTTGCTTTTCTTTTATGCTTTGCTTTTTTTTTAATTTGGTGTTGAGAGTGTAGTGCAATGAAGTGCTTCTTTAAAATATTTATTTCAAGCACTCTATAATTGACAAAATCACCTAACTGTATTAAATCTCTTAATTTATATCACATGAGCTGCTGAATTACGATATATAAGTTGCCCCAAAGAGAATCAAAACCAAAAAAGACATTATATTTCCATCTTCGTTGCAAATGAGCTCAAGTTCACCTGCTAAAACTAAAAGGGGCAGAGGAAAAAATAATTCAGAATCCCCTTCACCTGAAACTGCTCCACCTAAAAAGTCATCTCGCAGAAAGCCCATTGTTTCCGATCCATTGCACGTGATGGAAGATAGGCTGCTTGCTAAGTTTAATGATATGCTGAATCACTTAGAGGAAAGGCTATCAAATAAAATCGAATCATCAATTGGGTCTATGAGCGACAGAATAGCCAGATGTGAGGAAGAAATAGGCGAACTTAAGGAGAGCAACATTTCTCTTCAGCATAAATTGGAAGACATCGAGCGAATCAAACGCTTAAATGACATCGTGATTAAAGGTGTGCCGCTAGTTGAAAATGAGAGTGCTCTCTGCATCGTCAAAAACATATCATCTTGTATTAAACATGAGCTTTCTCCACATATTGAGGCGTTTCGTATTAAGAGCAACTCATCGAACATCAGTAGCCCACCAGCGATTGTAGTAAGGTTATCATGTCAAGCAGAACAAAAAGCTTTTTTGAATGCGATTCGCAAATTTAATGGCCTTACACTCGCTCATCTCGATAATTTTACATCAATAGTCCAATCTACTTAAATGAAAGTTTGACAGCTGATAATAGCAAAATTCTTCGTGCGGCATTAAGTCTCCGAAAGCAAAATAAGATCTACCGGTTAAAACTAAAAGTGGATTTGTGTTTATTAAACAAAAGGCCGACTCTCATGAACAAAAAATTATTAATTTGAGTGATCTTCCCCCCGCTAAATAAAATTATACGAAATCCCGACCCGAGCTGGCTACATTGAGTGCTGATGAAAAATGATTATTTTGTTTCAATTCTTTTTTTTTTCTTTTGCTTAATTTTGTTGTTGCACTGCTTAATTTAACTCATTGGTTTTCTTTTTTTTCTCAATTTTCATCTTAAGTTTAATATATGAATTTTTCATTTCTTTAATTATTATTTGCTGAATTTATTTCTCTTTAAATTTATTATTATATTTTTTTTTACTTATTATTATCATTTCTTAGTAGAACTTATTTGTTTCTATTTTTCAATTATTTTTTATATTTCCTTCTGTTTTTATTTTATACTTTTTGTTTTTTGTTAACTGAATGAATCCAAATACAGATGTTATGAACTTTTTTTGAGGAATGTACATTTCTGTTTTCGAATAGTTTGTGTTGATTTGTCTGAACATGATTTTGAATGGTAATGCATATTATTTTACTTGTTTGGATGGGATGAAAATTCTCCTACGAGCAATGTGCAAGAAGGTTGAGGGTAAAGGGTTGAATGTGTGTGCAATGAACCTAAGGAGCTTGCGAAGTAAGATTGATGAGATGAGATATGTGTTCGCAGGCTCTTACGTACATGCAATCCTTGTAAGTGAATCATGGTTGGCAGATCATGTTCCTTCATCTTTTGTCGACATGCCAGGCTATAATTTGTATAGAAATGATCGCCTCGATCGTCCTGGCGGAGGAGTTGCAATATATATTAGAGATACATTGAAAGCTAAGGTTGTGAGTGTGTCGAAGGAAAGTCCGTTGGAGTTTCTTTGCCTTGAAGTAAACTCTTGTAGTGATAAATGCATTATTTCGGCTGTTTATATTCCACCAAAATTATTCAAATTATAAATTACTGACGAGTTTTACCGAGCCATGGTCAAGATAACCGAATCGTATGAAAATGTTATTGTTGGAGGAGATTTCAATGTTGATCTCCTTTTGAATAATCCTAACTTTAATAAACTGTTAGATTTCTTACAAACTATCCATTTATCCAAATTAAATTCCCTACCTACTTATTTCCGTGCATCTTCTCCTTCTCTACTTGACTTGGCCTTTGTGTCTGAGTGTGGTAAAGTAAATCTTTTAGATCAGATAACTCCGCCAAGTAACTATGATCATGATTTATTGTTTCTCGATTATTCATTTTCATTTGTAACTGAGGTATCAAACACCGAATACTCTTATCGCGATTTTCGAAACATAAACTTCAGTGCTCTTCAAGATGAATGTAGATTGTTAAACTGGGATTAAATTTTTCAAACATTCTGTGCTAATACACAAGTTGAAATTTTTACATCTTTTACTAAATATCTGTTCGAGAAATTTGTTCCAATCAGAACAGTAAGGAAAAAAATCTACGGATGTGAATGGATAAACCCGAGGCTGAAGTCTCTTATTGCTGAACGTGAGTATCTTTATGCTCGCCAAAGGCATTTGAAAACTGACACGTAGACTTTTCAAAGTTTCCCGGAACAAGGTGAAACTTGAGTTGCGTTTAGCAAAAATGAACTTCTTTCGGTCGAAAATTAATTTGAATCTTCAGCCTCGTACCCTTTGGCGGAATCTCCGAGAAGCTGGTGTGCATGGGAAAATTAGGGTTGAATGTCCCTTTACTTCGGATGATATGAATTCATATTTTGTAAATTCTACTCCTACTTTTAATGATGGTCCTACGCAACCAATTCGTCTCATTTCACCTTCCACTTTGCCTGACCTGTTTTCTTTTCGTAGCATAAATCTTACTGAGCTCCAGTTCATCTTCTTCTCAATAAAATCAAACTCTGTTGGCTCTGATGACCTTTCACCCAAGTTTTTAAAACTCATATTTCCTTTAGTGAAAAATTATATACTTTTCATTATTAATACGTGTCTCACAAAATCGGTTTTTCCATTCAAATGGAAATAAGCAATTGTGTTACCTTTACCCAAAAAAGCCTCACCTGAAAACTTGTGTGATTTTCGTGGGATAAGTATTCTTAAAAAATAATGTACATTCAGATACTGGAACATATTGAATCTCAAAATCTTCTCACTCAGTGGCAATCTGGCTTTCGCAAACATCACAGCTGCGACTCTGCTATGCTTAAAATCACATCTGACATTAGAGCTGAGGTTGATAATGATAATGTCGTTGTTCTGGCCCTATTGGATTTCTCAAAGGCATTTGACTGTGTTGATCATACAATCCTTGAAGAAAAGCTTACATTTCAGTTTGGGTTTTGTAGGTCAGCTGTGTCTCTTGTCAGTGAGTTCTTATCTAATCGTACTCAGTGTGTTCGAATAGGAGAAACGTTGTCTAACAGTTTGTTGCTTACTAAAGGTGTTCCTCAGGGATCAATATTGGGTCCCCTGCTATTTGCACTCTTTATTAATGACTTGGCTGGAATTAGTCTTAGTTCTAAAATTCATTTGTATGCAGATGATGTGCAGTTGTATTTAAGTCGTCCTATAGGTCTGACTGAAGACCTTATAGTCCGTATCAACGAAGATCTAGGACTCATAAATAGTTGGGCAGTTAACAACAAGCTTCTTCTTAATCCAGATAAGTCAAAATGTATGCACTTCTACAAGAATCCTGAGTTTTGTGATATAAATCCTATCTATTTGAATGGATCTGCTCTGCCAGTTGTTAGTAAAGCCAAAAATTTAGGTATCGTAATAAACTCTGGCTTGAAGTGCTGTGACCATGTAAAGCTTATGATTAGTAGGATTTACAGTGGGTTACGAACTTTGAGATTAACTGCGTTCCTAATTCCTCCTAATGTGAAACTTAGATTATTTAAAACACTTTTGCTTCCATTTTTCACATTAGGACGATTAATATACCCTAAGCTCGATTATGAGTGCAATCGCCGAATGAATGTTGCATTTAATGATTGTGTACGGTATGTTTTTGGACTGTCGAGGTTTAGTCATGTTTCTCAATTCAAATTTCGATTGCTTGGTTGTACATTGGATGAGTATGTGGATTACAGATCACTTATATTTTTCTTTAAGTTATTCTTGTTAAAAAAACCATCTTATCTACATGAGTTTTTTCATCGTACATCGTCTTTAAGAAATAAAAACTTCTTAATTCCTCGATTCAACCGTTCAGTAATGGAGAATTCTTTTCTTGTTCAAATGGTAAAAATGTGGAACTCACTTCCACCTAATGTTCAGATGTTACCCACTGTATCAATGTTCAAAAGTCGTATTTGTCCTCAAATAAACGTGTAGTATCAACGTTTTTAATTGGATTCATTTTGTTAATCTGTTTTAAGTATAAATTAAGTTAAAAATGACATTGAAATTTACTGATTTTTAGTTTTTGCTAGTGCTTACAACTCTTAAAAATCAAATTGAAATATTTTTTTTTCTCTCTTGTTTTGTTAATATATAGGTATGTCTATTTCTCATCAAGGCTCTTCCAAGAAAATTCTGTACAATATAGGATTAAGTATCTTGTGTACATTTACCAAACAATAAAATGAAATGAAAAACTCTGCCGTTCGGAATCGGCGTTAAATTGTAGGTCCCCTCAATTCTTCACACGCACTCAGAGAATTATTGATGAGAGTAAGCCACTTAGGCCTTGGCTCTTCAAGAGCTGTCGCGCCACTCTATTTATTTATTTAAATTTAAATATTATGAGAATAAAAGTTTTCTTAAAAAAGAATTTTATAAAAACACCAAAATAGGAAAAACCTGCTAAAAGGTACAATCATTGGAATCCAGGTACAATTGTTGGCACCCAACGGTAAAATTATTGGCACCCTTAAATTTGAAAGAAAAACAATTTTATTGCAAGAAAACCTTAATGCAACGCAAGCAAATATAGTTACATAAAAAACAAAACGTAAACAAAAAAATTCATTTGAAGATCTCTTACATATGTATGTAGGTACATTTTAAAAATCATATTTTTCTTAATTGATTGTTTAAATTGCTTAAAACAGTTCATTGTTAATTGAATTGTAAATAATAATATAAATTAGAAGTACATAAATAAAAATTTGTAACGGATGAGGGGTATAAATATTGTCTTAAAAGTACAATTATTGGCAGTGCCAATAATAGTAGTCCCAGTGCATGAATTATTGGCAACCCCTGCCAATAATTAAACCACTTCTGGGTCTGGGACCAACTTTTTTTACGAAAAAACTTATAAAAATATTTAATTTATTACATTTTTATATTTAAAAAAAAGACATCGACAACATAAGCGCGTTGTATAGTGTTGCCATAAGAAGCTGTGATAAATTGTGATATTAGTTTTAACTTTGTTGTATTTTTTGTTTCATTGTTTAAAATTGTTCATTTTTCCTTTTATTTGTGTTATTTATTCATTTATTTATTCAATTTGCTGCAATAGTGCAGCAAACAAACAACTAAGAAATCCCCTGAAGAAGCTGGAAAGTAGCCAGCGAAACGTCGCTCGGGTATCAAAAAGATGAATTAGTTTTTTATTAATTGCATCCATATAATTGATCATAAAATCCCAATTAAACAAACATCATTTATAAAACTAATAACATAGGATCCGACACCCAAACACATAAAAAAAATTCATCTAAGAACTCAAACAATTATTAAAAACTGACACTTACCAAATCTAGTCTTCTTAGCAGGAACACTGTGTTTTTAACACTTTTTTCACTAATGGGAAACGACCTCACTCTTTCACTGACAAAAAGGAACTGACAATTAAACAAACCTAAATAAAAATGTAGAATTCTGCCAACCATTGTACCCGTACCGTACCCTGATCCTCGTCAATTTTTTATACAGCAAAAAATTGAGTGAGTAAGCTTTAAATCCCCAAAGGTTTGGTTTGGATGTTGAACTTCTTTTTTTGTTATTGTTGGTTTTATGGAGCGGAAATAAAAAATATATAACAGTTGCTGTGGTCTCTGATTTGATTTTTTGTGCTTGCATATATTTGGATAGTTTTATAAAATTTTAATAAATAAATATCTTTTAAAGTGATATAGACAACTAAAAAACTATTTTTGAAATCCGTTTGGAAACATTCTCGTAATTTGCTTTATTTTGGTTAGGTTCAGAACTATTTGTGTAAATGGGCGAAATTTGAATAATTTGAACGCTAACTAATTTGGTTATCGTAGCTTTTTCCTGAAATGTGACTTATACTTTTCAAACCTAAACCTAAAAAATATCATGCGTAGCGTAAGGATGTTGATACGTTCATATTCTGTCGAAAATCCATTGATCATGCAAAATAACTATAACTATTGCTTTCATGTCATTATTTATATTTTGACTAGCTGACCCCAAGAACTTCGTCTCGCCACCCTTCAGAGCAACTCCAGAATAATAATTATGATTAGCACAGATATTGTTAAAATGCAATGTGATTTGCTTGAATCCAATTGAAATAGAGAACTCCATATCTGAATTTTTCCAAGCTCTACAAATTGCTACTACTTTCTACTTTCATTAAAGCATCAAATAAAATGCAAATTTCTTTGAAAAATTCAAAAAATTCACTGTTTTGATTAATTCAAAACAAAAAAAAAACAGAATTCCATACAGGCTTACGATTATCCCCTTATTTGCTGACTTATCCGTAAAATAGTCCCAAAAATTAATTTTTTACTGAAGCTATTACCATGAAAATTTTATAAAAATGCATCGAGGATTGCGCGGATTAAGAGTCCAAACCGGACATAGATACAAACAAACCAATGCACCTTAAATTCCATGAAAAAATTTACTTAAGGTCTTAAAGTTCTTCGTGCTCTCGCAGAATTTTCCGAGTTCCCAATCAAAAGATTTCCATTTTTCTATTTGAGAATCAGTGCACTTTCTATTTTCCAGTTTTCCTTTTGAAAACCAATGCATCTGCAATAATATGCAATTTTTCCTTTGAAAACCAAGGAGTTTTCCGAGTTTTCATCAAGAACTTTAATTTTTCCATATTACCATTCCATATTACCCATTTTAAATCAAAAAATACCAAGCAAAAAAAAATCTTATTCCCGACCTATGTTAGTTTTTTCCAGTTTTCCCACTCTTCCATGAGGTTTTTCCAATTTCTTTTTTTTTCACAGAAACCACCACTGAATACAACAGTATTATCCATGAAAATTTCACAAATATCTGAGGGGCCAGTTCGGATTCTATTGGATATATACATACATACATACATTTTTATATATATAGAAGAAGAAGATAATTTGTAATAGAGGAGCAAGTTCGTACGACCCAGTCGTGCACATATTTTTTTAATTTTCATTGGTGTTTCGCAATAAGTATTGAATCATTAACTTAAGCTTCGTCCAATCGTCCATTCTCAAATCCTTTGAATAAAAAAAACAAAACAAATATTCTGAACAAAAAAATATCGACAACCTATCGTTGGAGAAAGCAATCCGTGGCGGCTCTGCAAATCTATCAGCGGGACTATCGTCACCAAATCCACCCAATTATTGGCATACGCAGACGACATTGGAAGGAACTCACTTAACTAAGTACCTACATGGTGGCCCCGTCTGCTGAAAACGTTAGCAATAGTAGAACAACTATTAAGGTGGAGATGCACGAATTCGAAATGGTGCTATCGTTCAATTACCTTGGATATGTAGTACCAGCCGAAAAGAATATGGAAGAAGAAATACGCAGGCGGCCGGCTGCTCAAAGCCCACAGAACCTACTTTAGTCTTTCAAGGCTATTTATATCCTAAAAGGTTACCATTGCATTACTTCTTAACTGCTGCTTTAAGACGATAGTCTTAGCAGTACTCACCTACGGATCTGAGACCTGGGTGCTTAGCCAATGGCACTCTGAATTTTTTAGTACTCCCAGTTTGTGAGGAAGGACGATTCTGGAGACGATATAACCTTGAGCTATGTATGTATGAAATCTAAAAAAATTTAGCGTGGTAGACTCTAGAGGGCACCAAGTTGTATGACCGAAGAGGAACGGGCGGGAAGTCTTTTGAGGTACAATTCATGGTAGAACACAGTGCTGCAAACCAAATTTGGGGATAGTATACATACATATATGTACACCACGACGCGACGCTCAAAGCCTGAGGGTGCGAAACTGGATTTCGATTTGATTTGATTTCGATTTTGTTTATTATACAGATTGTCCATTTAATTTCATGAATGCACTTATATTAGGACATTTATCTAATTTCTTAGCATCGATTTGCAAAACCTTGGACATTCGTCTCCAAGTCTGTGCATCGAAGTAATAAAAGGTTCCTCGTTCTTTTGTACCGTTCTTTTCATATTGGAATTCGAGTTATCCAAATTTTCTCTTCTATGTGATACCGCAATTCTCGATTATGTAATTCTGCAGTGGCCATCAATTGCATAACATCACCAATATTTGTGTAGAATAGAAAGAATAGCAATTTTTTAAGGACAGATTTTCCCGGGATATGTGGAAGAACTTCCTGATCCTGGTTGTGGCGCAGATGAAGGGGGAAAATTCATTATCTCTTCTTTGTCCATATACATTATATGTGTGTTGTGTACATATGTACCTACATACATACATACATACGTACATAGGTATACATATGTAGCAAATATAAAATTTTCTAAATTTTTTTCTATTTTTTTTTTTGTAGTGAAAAAAATATGTTTTTTTTAACATTGGCACCGTTTGTCATTTCATTGCATTTGAAAAATATACATTTTAATTATTCTAAACCTTCTACGCTAATACCTCTTGCATTTAGAGAAAAAATTAGGAAAATCAGTCAACCAGTGTGCCCGGTTAGCAAACGAACACAAAAATTAAGCTGTTCTTATATATATATAGATTTGGGGCTAACAATTGCACTAGAGGAATAAACAACAACGCAATAATTATATAAACTTTTTTTTCCTTGGCTAATTTGTTATTCTCTAATCAACAAACTGTTCTTGAAGCCTAAAAAAATATATCGAATGTATAGTCGCTCTAAACGAATTGTACCTACTATTTGCCTATATTATTATAACAGGAAGTTGATTGTGTTTACACAGATCTTTACAAAGCGTTTGATCAATTTTCGCATACTATTCTCAAGTTTAAATTGAATTCATATGGATTTCCTCCAGGATTCGTCAAATGGATTTCTCTTTATCCTGATGATAGATTTTACCAAGTTAAATTCAGAAACTTTTACTCAAAACCTTTCATCGCCAAATCGGGTGTACCACTGTTGAAAATATTGAATTAGTTTCTTTGAATTTCTTTTACTTGGCAATACTGGCTCCCACTAAACTTTGTACAAAAACTTATTGAATTCATTTTGGACATTTATACTTAATAAAGTTAGTCGCTCTCTATACTTCATAGAAGTCGTTTGGTCTTCTCTCTTACATAAGATAACAGGTTATGGGCCCAGAATACGCGAGAAATTAAATTCGATAAGGTTATACATATAATTATAGTTAAAGGTCACCTTGGAAGTTGAATTTTTTTTGGTACACGCCGGTTATTTTGGGAAACCTTTGTTACGATATAACGATCGTTAGTTTTTTATTTAAGATAAGAGACAATGGAGAGTGAACTCTTTAAAGTGGAAAAATTGCAGAATTCCGAGCAATTCGCAGTATGGAAATTCCAAGTTACGATCTTGTTAAACGCATCAGGTCTTTTTGATCACGTAAATGGGTTGAGTGCTTTTCCTGTTCAGGGACAAAAAGAGAAACATGCAGCGTATAGAGATCGTGAAAGTGAATGAATGCGATCGGATAGCAAGGCTCAAAGAATCATTGCTACGAGCATTGGTTCAACACCACTAAGGCATATAGTTAATTGCAAAAGTGCAAGGGAAATGTGGACAAAGCTGGGGGCGGTGTATGAACAAACATCGAAAGCTAGTGTCCACATGTTGCTTCAAAGGTTCTACAGTTTCACGAAAGATCCGAGTGATGAAGTCGCAACGCACATTTCAAAGTTGGAGAATATCGTACGGCAACTAAGAGAAGTTGGAGAGGAAATTTCAGAGAGTATGGTAGTTACTAAAATATTAATGACTCTTCCTGACAGTTTCAAACATTTTTTTTGTGCGTGGGAGTCGTCAGTCAAAGAAGAGCAAACTTTAGAAAATTTGACGTCACGACTAGTAATGGAAGAGGCGCGAATGTCTTCTCACTCTGAAACAACCAATACAACCGCACTTATCGCCAAGAAAAAGGGTATAACGGAAGGTAACCAACGTGGGCTATCTAATACGATTAAATTCACCGAGATGGAAGTGGGGAAATTCGTTACAGATGACACCTTCAGGGGAATCGGGCCCCACGTTGGGCGCCACCTATAACGGAACCCGGTGTTATCGGTTGGGACACGAAACGAATTCTAGTCAACCCATTGAAGAGAGACATGTTGAGTGAGGATACTATCCTCAAAGCCTTGTTTCAAAACCCGTTTACGTGTCCTAACCTTTCCTCCCATATACCACCATTACAACGACCTGCTTATAGGGACAGGAGGCTGATCCTGGCAGTGGAAGGAAAGGGCGTTCAAACTACTGTGCAGGCTTGGCATGCTAGCTCTAGCGCGTCCTAGCTCGTCGGATGGGGGAGTTCTTGCCTAAGTAGTTGAACATTCGTTACGTATTATTCATGCCATATTAATTGAAGGTTGGGTTCATATAAAATAATGAAGCCCTAGTTCGTCCTGATTGTTAAACGGTTCTCCAAAATGTGTAACCCATGAGTGAGGAGAGGAGAGGGCTAGATGTTGTGCCTCTCGGGGGATACCCACCCTAGTATCATAAAGATACCTCCTTGGTTGTTACGCCCCTGTGAAATTTCTATAACAACCCCTAATTTGAATTTACTGAATCATAAATACTTACATTTTAAACAAAACCAAAATCTTCCAGAACTCAACTCAACGTAATATCATATTCTGAAAAATATCGTTACTCAAAATCCAAAAGAATGTCATCGATGATTCATAATGACAAGTCAATCCAGCTTAAATTTTCCACCTCGTCTTCCGTCGTCCATCTTCGCATTTCGTCACATCCACCTTCGACTAAACTTAAAATCCCTTCATGGTGAATTTACCAAACAGAAGAATAAGCACCCAAAATACTTCCCATAAAGTTACCAACCAGAAAAGAAACCGTTACAAATAAAAAAAAATTCAATTTGTTCTTTAAAAATTCTAATCAAAACCAATTTTATTTTACCATAAACTTATAAATAAAATATTCATACATTCATAGCATATTAATAAATTTGAAGTAGGTACTCAATGCCATCCAAAAAAAAAATTATACCAAACCAAATTAACGATCTAGAAATCAGTAAATAAAATTAACAAAATTTGAATGATCAACAGTCGTTATTTCACAAAATTTTAAATACTCGTTGCTTTTTCATACATTTGTGACCAGTATACATTGCATACTTCTCGGTCAGGCTTCAAAAATTAACTTTTGTCAGAATCTTATAACCTACCAATAGTTCTCAGATCTTTATAATTTGTATCATATTCAAAAAAAACGAATCAGAAAAGAAAAAAAAAATGATTAATTGATACGTGAGTCAAAAAAATTGTACAGTATATGCAATCTGAGGTTTTTAAAAAAAAATTTAAAAAATTAAAATCGTTAATTTCGAAATTCAAACCACTCGTTATCGTTATTAAGCTATGTTGCATACTTTAGGGTTCAAATTCACCGATTCAAATTCTAATCAGAAGAATCCCGATTATAAGAATATAATTAAGAACAAAATTAAACTTACCACACATTTCCTGTGAAGGGTGCACCGCTTTCCAGGTTGAGTTGGGTTGTGTTTATTCAGGCTAAGGGAAGATGAAATTGAACGAAACAACGAATCTAGCTAATACGAAATTCCGAATCTTGACTAACGATTTTTTGTAAACCGAATACAAATTTTTTTTTTTTTTCAAATCAAACATAAGTAAAGCTTTTATTAAATTTAATAGAGAAATAATACAAGAAAGGAAAAAAAAAATACTAAATTAATCTAATTTAAATCTACAAATAAGTCTCGACTCGATGTCTATTGTAACGGTACACTGTACTGTACACCTTTAGGCGGCGCTGGGGCTTCGATGGCGCTAAGCAGCGTCGCGTCGGTGTATGTTGTTTGTTGAATGCTTGTTGATATCAGTGGATAGAGTTTTATAGAAGTTTTTTTTCCATTCACTGCTTTATTTCTTCAAGGTTATGACTTTTGTACAAAAAGGGGCTTTTTCACGTACAGTTTTTTTTGTCAGTCTTAAATGTTTAATTCATTTATTTCTTTTTTTATGTGCGATTTTTCTTGAGTTTTTTGTTCTATTTTTTTTTTCGGCGAGATTTTTCGAACTTTCAATGTCTTTGCGGCGTTTTAAGACTTTTTCGAGATGTCTTCTTACGGTTTTCGTCGTTTTTCATCGGTTTTTCGGGGTTTGTTTCGGCGTAGTTTTTCGCTTTTAATTGCGGTTTTCGTCGGTTTTTCGGGGTATTTCTTTTCGAGTTTTCGGCGTGGTTTTGTACTTTTTCGGCGGGGTTCAGGGATTTTTTATTTCTTTTTTTCTTTTGCAGAATACAGCGGGGGATTTTTGCGTTTTAATTGTTTTTTCAGCATTTTCTAGAGTTCGAATGAGGTGGTAGCATATTTTTCCATTATCCCGAAAGTTGTTTTTTTCCGACTTGCACCTGATTTTTACTATTTTTTTCCAGGGAATAAGATTATCCGATAGTCTAATGGTCTTTTCATTTGTTTTAAATGACACAGCGAGAGAACTTAGAAATTGAACTTTTAATTTTTTTTACATAAAAAAAAACGTGTACCACGGAAAGAAAACTTCGCCCACGACCGACTAACCATGAACCGCCAGAACAACCGTTCTCCTCGAAAACCGAAACTTAACAGCCAAGCTTGAAGCGTCGACGTCCTATTTATAGGCTGATCGACCGGAGCTTCGAAAATGCCATCTTCACTTCCAGTGATCGTGGAAATCAGTATGAAGAGTGGCTTTTTTTTATCGAAATTTAAACCAGAGAACTATGTTTTTACACTTAAAAATCATTTTTAATTTTTTTAAGAATAAGTGTAATTAAATCACAATTCTCCAGTTTAAATTAAAGAATTTAGAAAAGACGCGGAAATACACCCACGATAAGTTTATTTGTGTATTGGTGTGGAACTTTCCCGAGTTTTCGAACAAGCGTCCTCGAAAATCATCAGATTTGAAATCGGACGGATGCGCGCCTAATTGCCTTGAACGAGATTTTTAACCAGAGAATTATAATTTTATGTTTAAAAATCATTTTCGAATATTTTAAAAATAGGTGTGATAAAATTATAATTCTCTAGTTTAAATCAAACGAAATGAAAAAGACGCGGAAATTCCCTCATTAAGTTTTTTTTACATGTATTGGTGAACAATTTTCAATTTCCAGTCGTCAGAAGCACTTGTTTTTGACAGCTGCCTTCGAAAATAAGTTTGTGACGAAGCAATATACACCACCAGCGCCACCCAGATTCTCCCACCTCAACCAATGCCCAATGTGTGTCTCATCAGTACAGCGCAGCGTAGAATTTAAGTTTTGGGTTCGTTTACTTGCTAAACTGAACGCTACCTTACCGACTCTTGATCATGGCTATATTATTTGAATTCAAAATATGCAAACGGTTATTATTCTTATTGTTTAGTGTTTTGGTAAAATTCTTTCTCTTTTTTTTCTATGAAAAGCACTGAGACCACAGATAATAAATTTATACAGACGTTAAGAAAATTAATGTATGAACAAAATGAATATTAATTTTCACCTTAGTTAAAAAAAAAATATATATCGCATTCCTTACTTTAAGTGAAACCGTTTCCTACAAAACTTCTTCATTTCAAGTTAACGCAGGAAATGGAGAAGAAATAAAAACGGTTTGATTTTCGAATCGACCCACGCCCGAGAAGGTCTCATGTTCGGGCTGTGACTAGCCGGGTACACGACAAAATTTATTAAATGTTTTTCACCGTTTCATATCCTTCGAATGAAATACTCCTAACGACTTTCCATTTTCATCCTCCAATTTGGCAATGGATTGCAATTGAAATTGTAGAGTTGAAATTAAAAAAAATTTGGTACCCTAATCAAAGAAAAACCTAACAAAGGATATACGGTATACAACGGAAAAAATATAATATTTATTATAAAAAATAGAAATCGGTATATATTATAAAGGCATTAATATAACTTTATATTATATATGTAAATATATGAATATTAATTCACTAATCAACAAAAAAAAAATTCAAAACAAGACTATATGGATGCAAAAAAAGACATTTTACCACAAAAGGTAAAAAAAAACAAATAGTACTTAATTTGTGTTAACTCGCGAAAATGTCGGAAATTCGGAAGTTAATATGTAATATGTATTTTCTGGTTTGGTTGTACTGTTTCATAGAAAATGTCAGGTGAATGCGACTGGATTTGCAAAAGAATGACGACGATGTGGGAAAGAAAAAAACAATACAATCACTCACTCAATCGGGAAACACATCTTGTGAAGATGGAAAAAAAAAATTACAAAAAAACTGTAAGGAAACTCAATCTTGAAAACATAATTTTTCTGTTTATTTTCTTCGTTCACTTGGGTATACAATCAACTCGCAGCGGACATAAAACGTAGCTTTTAAAGCTTATTCTATCGGTCGACATTGATTTAATATACCCTCAAGAAAATTTCGAACATTTTTCCGAACAACTATACAAAGTGCAATGGCGCAATTTTTACGGATTCGGAATTAAAAAAATTTAAGGTCTTAACCTTCGCAACAGATAATTGCTAAATGCCAGACCGTCGCAACAGACTAGACGAGGAATCAAGTCAAACTCATCTACTGGACGTACCGATCATAACACTCAGCTTCGCAAAAGTTCTCAAAAAAAAAATTATTAATTTGTCTTCGAAAGTATCAGCCTCTTAACATTTTTTTAAAGCTATGTCAAGGACGAATCGGGCCCCACGTTGGGCGCCACCTATAACGGAAGGTAACCAACGTGGGCTATCTAATACGATTAAATTCACCGAGATGGAAGTGGGGAAATTCGTTACAGATGACACCTTCAGGGGAATCGGGCCCCACGTTGGGCGCCACCTATAACGGAACCCGGTGTTATCGGTTGGGACACGAAACGAATTCTAGTCAACCCATTGAAGAGAGACATGTTGAGTGAGGATACTATCCTCAAAGCCTTGTTTCAAAACCCGTTTACGTGTCCTAACCTTTCCTCCCATATACCACCATTACAACGACCTGCTTATAGGGACAGGAGGCTGATCCTGGCAGTGGAAGGAAAGGGCGTTCAAACTACTGTGCAGGCTTGGCATGCTAGCTCTAGCGCGTCCTAGCTCGTCGGATGGGGGAGTTCTTGCCTAAGTAGTTGAACATTCGTTACGTATTATTCATGCCATATTAATTGAAGGTTGGGTTCATATAAAATAATGAAGCCCTAGTTCGTCCTGATTGTTAAACGGTTCTCCAAAATGTGTAACCCATGAGTGAGGAGAGGAGAGGGCTAGATGTTGTGCCTCTCGGGGGATACCCACCCTAGTATCATAAAGATACCTCCTTGGTTGTTACGCCCCTGTGAAATTTCTATAACAACCCCTAATTTGAATTTACTGAATCATAAATACTTACATTTTAAACAAAACCAAAATCTTCCAGAACTCAACTCAACGTAATATCATATTCTGAAAAATATCGTTACTCAAAATCCAAAAGAATGTCATCGATGATTCATAATGACAAGTCAATCCAGCTTAAATTTTCCACCTCGTCTTCCGTCGTCCATCTTCGCATTTCGTCACATCCACCTTCGACTAAACTTAAAATCCCTTCATGGTGAATTTACCAAACAGAAGAATAAGCACCCAAAATACTTCCCATAAAGTTACCAACCAGAAAAGAAACCGTTACAAATAAAAAAAAATTCAATTTGTTCTTTAAAAATTCTAATCAAAACCAATTTTATTTTACCATATATTATAAATAAAATATTCATACATTCATAGCATATTAATAAATTTGAAGTACTCAATGCCATCCAAAAAAAAAATTATACCAAACCAAATTAACGATCTAGAAATCAGTAAATAAAATTAACAAAATTTGAATGATCAACAGTCGTTATTTCACAAAATTTTAAATACTCGTTGCTTTTTCATACATTTGTGACCAGTATACATTGCATACTTCTCGGTCAGGCTTCAAAAATTAACTTTTGTCAGAATCTTATAACCTACCAATAGTTCTCAGATCTTTATAATTTGTATCATATTCAAAAAAACGAATCAGAAAAGAAAAAAAAATGATTAATTGATACGTGAGTCAAAAAAATTGTACAGTATATGCAATCTGAGGTTTTTAAAAAAAAATTTAAAAAATTAAAATCGTTAATTTCGAAATTCAAACCACTCGTTATCGTTATTAAGCTATGTTGCATACTTTAGGGTTCAAATTCACCGATTCAAATTCTAATCAGAAGAATCCCGATTATAAGAATATAATTAAGAACAAAATTAAACTTACCACACATTTCCTGTGAAGGGTGCACCGCTTTCCAGGTTGAGTTGGGTTGTGTTTATTCAGGCTAAGGGAAGATGAAATTGAACGAAACAACGAATCTAGCTAATACGAAATTCCGAATCTTGACTAACGATTTTTTGTAAACCGAATACAAATTTTTTTTTTTTTTCAAATCAAACATAAGTAAAGCTTTTATTAAATTTAATAGAGAAATAATACAAGAAAGGAAAAAAAAATACTAAATTAATCTAATTTAAATCTACAAATAAGTCTCGACTCGATGTCTATTGTAACGGTACACTGTACTGTACACCTTTAGGCGGCGCTGGGGCTTCGATGGCGCTAAGCAGCGTCGCGTCGGTGTATGTTGTTTGTTGAATGCTTGTTGATATCAGTGGATAGAGTTTTATAGAAGTTTTTTTTCCATTCACTGCTTTATTTCTTCAAGGTTATGACTTTTGTACAAAAAGGGGCTTTTTCACGTACAGTTTTTTTTGTCAGTCTTAAATGTTTAATTCATTTATTTCTTTTTTTATGTGCGATTTTTCTTGAGTTTTTTGTTCTATTTTTTTTTTCGGTGAGATTTTTCGAACTTTCAATGTCTTTGCGGCGTTTTAAGACTTTTTCGAGATGTCTTCTTACGGTTTTCGTCGTTTTTCATCGTTTTTTCGGGGTTTGTTTCGGCGTAGTTTTTCGCTTTTAATTGCGGTTTTCGTCGGTTTTTCGGGGTATTTCTTTTCGAGTTTTCGGCGTGGTTTTGTACTTTTTCGGCGGGGTTCAGGGATTTTTTATTTCTTTTTTTCTTTTGCAGAATACAGCGGGGGATTTTTGCGTTTTAATTGTTTTTTCAGCATTTTCTAGAGTTCGAATGAGGTGGTAGCATATTTTTCCTTTATCCCGAAAGTTGTTTTTTTCCGACTTGCACCTGATTTTTACTATTTTTTTCCAGGGAATAAGATTATCCGATAGTCTAATGGTCTTTTCATTTGTTTTAAATGACACAGCGAGAGAACTTAGAAATTGAACTTTTAATTTTTTTTACATAAAAAAAAAACGTGTACCACGGAAAGAAAACTTCGCCCACGACCGACTAACCATGAACCGCCAGAACAACCGTTCTCCTCGAAAACCGAAACTTAACAGCCAAGCTTGAAGCGTCGACGTCCTATTTATAGGCTGATCGACCGGAGCTTCGAAAATGCCATCTTCACTTCCAGTGATCGTGGAAATCAGTATGAAGAGTGGCTTTTTTTTATCGAAATTTAAACCAGAGAACTATGTTTTTACACTTAAAAATCATTTTTAATTTTTTTAAGAATAAGTGTAATTAAATCACAATTCTCCAGTTTAAATTAAAGAATTTAGAAAAGACGCGGAAATACACCCACGATAAGTTTATTTGTGTATTGGTGTGGAACTTTCCCGAGTTTTCGAACAAGCGTCCTCGAAAATCATCAGATTTGAAATCGGACGGATGCGCGCCTAATTGCCTTGAACGAGATTTTTAACCAGAGAATTATAATTTTATGCTTAAAAATCATTTTCGAATATTTTAAAAATAGGTGTGATAAAATTATAATTCTCTAGTTTAAATCAAACGAAATGAAAAAGACGCGGAAATTCCCTCATTAAGTTTTTTTTACATGTATTGGTGAACAATTTTCAATTTCCAGTCGTCAGAAGCACTTGTTTTTGACAGCTGCCTTCGAAAATAAGTTTGTGACGAAGCAATATACACCACCAGCGCCACCCAGATTCTCCCACCTAAACCAATGCCCAATGTGTGTCTCATCAGTACAGCGCAGCGTAGAATTTAAGTTTTGGGTTCGTTTACTTGCTAAACTGAACGCTACCTTACCGACTCTTGATCATGGCTATATTATTTGAATTCAAAATATGCAAACGGTTATTATTCTTATTGTTTAGTGTTTTGGTAAAATTCTTTCTCTTTTATTTCTATGAAAAGCACTGAGACCACAGATAATAAATTTATACAGACGTTAAGAAAATTAATGTATGAACAAAATGAATATTAATTTTCACCTTAGTTAAAAAAAAATATATATCGCATTCCTTACTTTAAGTGAAACCGTTTCCTACAAAACTTCTTCATTTCAAGTTAACGCAGGAAATGGAGAAGAAATAAAAACGGTTTGATTTTCGAATCGACCCACGCCCGAGAAGGTCTCATGTTCGGGCTGTGACTAGCCGGGTACACGACAAAATTTATTAAATGTTTTTCACCGTTTCATATCCTTCGAATGAAATACTCCTAACGACTTTCCATTTTCATCCTCCAATTTGGCAATGGATTGCAATTGAAATTGTAGAGTTGAAATTAAAAAAAATTTGGTACCCTAATCAAAGAAAAACCTAACAAAGGATATACGGTATACAACGGAAAAAATATAATATTTATTATAAAAAATAGAAATCGGTATATATTATAAAGGCATTAATATAACTTTATATTATATATGTAAATATATGAATATTAATTCACTAATCAACAAAAAAAAAAAATTCAAAACAAGACTATATGGATGCAAAAAAAGACATTTTACCACAAAAGGTAAAAAAAAACAAATAGTACTTAATTTGTGTTAACTCGCGAAAATGTCGGAAATTCGGAAGTTAATATGTATATGTATATGTATTTTCTGGTTTGGTTGTACTGTTTCATAGAAAATGTCAGGTGAATGCGACTGGATTTGCAAAAGAATGACGACGATTTGGGAAAGAAAAAAACAATACAATCACTCACTCAATCGGGAAACACATCTTGTGAAGATGGAAAAAAAAAATTACAAAAAAACTGTAAGGAAACTCAATCTTGAAAACATAATTTTTCTGTTTATTTTCTTCGTTCACTTGGGTATACAATCAACTCGCAGCGGACATAAAACGTAGCTTTTAAAGCTTATTCTATCGGTCGACATTGATTTAATATACCCTCAAGAAAATTTCGAACATTTTTCCGAACGACTATACAAAGTGCAATGGCGCAATTTTTACGGATTCGGAATTAAAAAAATTTAAGGTCTTAACCTTCGCAACAGATAATTGCTAAATGCCAGACCGTCGCAACAGACTAGACGAGGAATCAAGTCAAACTCATCTACTGGACGTACCGATCATAACACTCAGCTTCGCAAAAGTTCTCAAAAAAAAAATTATTAATTTGTCTTCGAAAGTATCAGCCTCTTAACATTTTTTTAAAGCTATGTCAAGGACGAATCGGGCCCCACGTTGGGCGCCACCTATAACGGAAGGTAACCAACGTGGGCTATCTAATACGATTAAATTCACCGAGATGGAAGTGGGGAAATTCGTTACAGATGACACCTTCAGGGGAATCGGGCCCCACGTTGGGCGCCACCTATAACGGAACCCGGTGTTATCGGTTGGGACACGAAACGAATTCTAGTCAACCCATTGAAGAGAGACATGTTGAGTGAGGATACTATCCTCAAAGCCTTGTTTCAAAACCCGTTTACGTGTCCTAACCTTTCCTCCCATATACCACCATTACAACGACCTGCTTATAGGGACAGGAGGCTGATCCTGGCAGTGGAAGGAAAGGGCGTTCAAACTACTGTGCAGGCTTGGCATGCTAGCTCTAGCGCGTCCTAGCTCGTCGGATGGGGGAGTTCTTGCCTAAGTAGTTGAACATTCGTTACGTATTATTCATGCCATATTAATTGAAGGTTGGGTTCATATAAAATAATGAAGCCCTAGTTCGTCCTGATTGTTAAACGGTTCTCCAAAATGTGTAACCCATGAGTGAGGAGAGGAGAGGGCTAGATGTTGTGCCTCTCGGGGGATACCCACCCTAGTATCATAAAGATACCTCCTTGGTTGTTACGCCCCTGTGAAATTTCTATAACAACCCCTAATTTGAATTTACTGAATCATAAATACTTACATTTTAAACAAAACCAAAATCTTCCAGAACTCAACTCAACGTAATATCATATTCTGAAAAATATCGTTACTCAAAATCCAAAAGAATGTCATCGATGATTCATAATGACAAGTCAATCCAGCTTAAATTTTCCACCTCGTCTTCCGTCGTCCATCTTCGCATTTCGTCACATCCACCTTCGACTAAACTTAAAATCCCTTCATGGTGAATTTACCAAACAGAAGAATAAGCACCCAAAATACTTCCCATAAAGTTACCAACCAGAAAAGAAACCGTTACAAATAAAAAAAAATTCAATTTGTTCTTTAAAAATTCTAATCAAAACCAATTTTATTTTACCATATATTATAAATAAAATATTCATACATTCATAGCATATTAATAAATTTGAAGTACTCAATGCCATCCAAAAAAAAAATTATACCAAACCAAATTAACGATCTAGAAATCAGTAAATAAAATTAACAAAATTTGAATGATCAACAGTCGTTATTTCACAAAATTTTAAATACTCGTTGCTTTTTCATACATTTGTGACCAGTATACATTGCATACTTCTCGGTCAGGCTTCAAAAATTAACTTTTGTCAGAATCTTATAACCTACCAATAGTTCTCAGATCTTTATAATTTGTATCATATTCAAAAAAAACGAATCAGAAAAGAAAAAAAAAATGATTAATTGATACGTGAGTCAAAAAAATTGTACAGTATATGCAATCTGAGGTTTTTAAAAAAAAAATTAAAAAATTAAAATCGTTAATTTCGAAATTCAAACCACTCGTTATCGTTATTAAGCTATGTTGCATACTTTAGGGTTCAAATTCACCGATTCAAATTCTAATCAGAAGAATCCCGATTATAAGAATATAATTAAGAACAAAATTAAACTTACCACACATTTTCTGTGAAGGGTGCACCGCTTTCCAGGTTGAGTTGGGTTGTGTTTATTCAGGCTAAGGGAAGATGAAATTGAACGAAACAACGAATCTAGCTAATACGAAATTCCGAATCTTGACTAACGATTTTTTGTAAACCGAATACAATTTTTTTTTTTCAAATCAAACATAAGTAAAGCTTTTATTAAATTTAATAGAGAAATAATACAAGAAAGGAAAAAAAAATACTAAATTAATCTAATTTAAATCTACAAATAAGTCTCGACTCGATGTCTATTGTAACGGTACACTGTACTGTACACCTTTAGGCGGCGCTGGGGCTTCGATGGCGCTAAGCAGCGTCGCGTCGGTGTATGTTGTTTGTTGAATGCTTGTTGATATCAGTGGATAGAGTTTTATAGAAGTTTTTTTTCCATTCACTGCTTTATTTCTTCAAGGTTATGACTTTTGTACAAAAAGGGGCTTTTTCACGTACAGTTTTTTTTGTCAGTCTTAAATGTTTAATTCATTTATTTCTTTTTTTATGTGCGATTTTTCTTGAGTTTTTTGTTCTATTTTTTTTTTCGGCGAGATTTTTCGAACTTTCAATGTCTTTGCGGCGTTTTAAGACTTTTTCGAGATGTCTTCTTACGGTTTTCGTCGTTTTTCATCGTTTTTTCGGGGTTTGTTTCGGCGTAGTTTTTCGCTTTTAATTGCGGTTTTCGTCGGTTTTTCGGGGTATTTCTTTTCGAGTTTTCGGCGTGGTTTTGTACTTTTTCGGCGGGGTTCAGGGATTTTTTATTTCTTTTTTTCTTTTGCAGAATACAGCGGGGGATTTTTGCGTTTTAATTGTTTTTTCAGCATTTTCTAGAGTTCGAATGAGGTGGTAGCATATTTTTCCTTTATCCCGAAAGTTGTTTTTTTCCGACTTGCACCTGATTTTTACTATTTTTTTCCAGGGAATAAGATTATCCGATAGTCTAATGGTCTTTTCATTTGTTTTAAATGACACAGCGAGAGAACTTAGAAATTGAACTTTTATTTTTTTTTACATAAAAAAAAAACGTGTACCACGGAAAGAAAACTTCGCCCACGACCGACTAACCATGAACCGCCAGAACAACCGTTCTCCTCGAAAACCGAAACTTAACAGCCAAGCTTGAAGCGTCGACGTCCTATTTATAGGCTGATCGACCGGAGCTTCGAAAATGCCATCTTCACTTCCAGTGATCGTGGAAATCAGTATGAAGAGTGGCTTTTTTTATCGAAATTTAAACCAGAGAACTATGTTTTTACACTTAAAAATCATTTTTAATTTTTTTAAGAATAAGTGTAATTAAATCACAATTCTCCAGTTTAAATTAAAGAATTTAGAAAAGACGCGGAAATACACCCACGATAAGTTTATTTGTGTATTGGTGTGGAACTTTCCCGAGTTTTCGAACAAGCGTCCTCGAAAATCATCAGATTTGAAATCGGACGGATGCGCGCCTAATTGCCTTGAACGAGATTTTTAACCAGAGAATTATAATTTTATGCTTAAAAATCATTTTCGAATATTTTAAAAATAGGTGTGATAAAATTATAATTCTCTAGTTTAAATCAAACGAAATGAAAAAGACGCGGAAATTCCCTCATTAAGTTTTTTTTACATGTATTGGTGAACAATTTTCAATTTCCAGTCGTCAGAAGCACTTGTTTTTGACAGCTGCCTTCGAAAATAAGTTTGTGACGAAGCAATATACACCACCAGCGCCACCCAGATTCTCCCACCTAAACCAATGCCCAATGTGTGTCTCATCAGTACAGCGCAGCGTAGAATTTAAGTTTTGGGTTCGTTTACTTGCTAAACTGAACGCTACCTTACCGACTCTTGATCATGGCTATATTATTTGAATTCAAAATATGCAAACGGTTATTATTCTTATTGTTTAGTGTTTTGGTAAAATTCTTTCTCTTTTTTTTCTATGAAAAGCACTGAGACCACAGATAATAAATTTATACAGACGTTAAGAAAATTAATGTATGAACAAAATGAATATTAATTTTCACCTTAGTTAAAAAAAAAATATATATATCGCATTCCTTACTTTAAGTGAAACCGTTTCCTACAAGGGGCAAAGGCAGAAAGAGAAAAATTCTAAGCCTGGTAAGTGTTTTACCTGTAATGGGTACGGACATTGGAAAAGAGACTCTCCGAAAAGATTTTCAGAGCAGAGAGAGAGAGGTGGTGGAAGTGGTGGAGTGAAGGCAAATGCTCTGGTTTCCAACTCTTCGAGTATCGATGGTAGAGTCAAGACTGGAAGTGGCAGTGAGGAGCGAAGACGAAGCTTTTCTAATTCTTCGTGGACTGGAAGTAGATGTGAAGGCTTAAGGGGTGACGCACTCATCAGTAATTGTTCAGAGATCGTTGGTAAAATGAAGACTGGAACTAGCGGTGGGCTGCAAAGGGTAGATGCTTAAGACAGACAGACATGGACTGGAACTAGAGGTGAAGAAGAAAGGGCAGGCACAGATTCAAATGCACTGATGGTTAACGATGGAAAAATGAACAATCGATGGTATCTGGACTCGGGCGCGAGCGATCACATGACCTATGAAAAGAAATGGCTGGTGAACTATCGAAATTTTTCAGATCCTATTGGTATAAGAATAGGGAGTGGAGAGCAAATTTATGCGATGGGAATCGGGGATATTAATATTCTGGCTTCAAATGGTAAATCATGGACCGAAAAACACCTTTCGAATGTGCTTTATGTCCCTGAGATTTCTTTCAACTTGTTTTCACAAAATCGTGCATTGGACAAAGGTTTGAAGTTTATTTCAGACAGCTTGCGATGTGAATTTGTGTCTAAGGATGGCACCATTGCAGCAGTGGGAGAACGAAGAGAACAATTGTTCGAAATGTGTATCAAAGTGCAAATTGAAACTGACAAGATGGATAATGTTGCAACTAATCAAACTTTCCCACTTAAACTGTGGCATGAAAGGATGGCTCATCAGAATGTAGCCCATATACGTAGCCAATTAAAGAAGGAAGGCATTGCTTTTGAGGACGATGTAAACTTCTCATGTGATTCTTGCATCTTCGGTAAACAACATAGGTTGCCTTTTCCCAAGAGTGAATTTGTCGCAAATCGACCAGGGCAGCTTGTCCATGTTGATGTGTGTGGTCCAATGGATGAAACCTCGTTAGGTGGAGCTAAATACTTCATTCTTTTCAAGGACCATTTTTCGCATTATAAGATGGTGTTCTTCTTAAAGCATAAGTCGGAAGTGTGCAACTCGATTGAACAGTTTAGAAGGTAGTCACTTAGGACATCTTTTATTTATTTAAGCTATTAATGATGCTCCGTTAAGTGTTCGAATTATTAAAATTCTTATCTTTGCAGATGATATGAAGATCTTCAAAAATATTTCATGCAATGAAGATCACGTTCAACTGCAAGATGATATAAATAAGTTTGTTGTATGGTGTGAAAAGAATAATTTGAATCTTGATCCACGAAAATTGAATCATACCTAAGTACTCAAAATTGCAGCAGATATTGTTTTTTTTTCATAGAACAAGTAAGATGTAAGACTCAAATTGTATAATATCAAGCCTTGCATCATTATTCCAAAGGGATTTAAGTAATAATAAAAAAAAAACACTAGAATGAAAAATCGTTACAAAATATTTGAAGCGGATTGGGTACGATTTGCCGATTTTTTAAATGTCAATTTAAAAAAATCAGCTGTCATAATGTCGACTTTCAATACGTCCGTCGATCGGTAAAAAAAAAACGACTGAACCAAATTACTACTCTTATAAGGTCGATTTTAAAATATCGAATGGGTAAGAGATCGACTTTTTCACTGTTGATGAACAAGCCACTCTCTGATAACTTGTAATGTTTACAATAACATCATTGATATCAACCTGTTGCAATCTTCAGTACAAATAAGTCATACAATGAGTAAAAACAAAGTGGAGTGCCCGGTTATATTACTTAAATCAATTAAAAATGAAGACAAAACAATTATTGACGGGTTTGTTTATAATTTGGAAAAGATACAAAAAGAAATATATCGGTGGCGGTTTGAAAGTAAAAACAGTAAAACGCGTAAGCACAGTTTTCTCAGTCGACATTTTTACCGACAAATTTACAATTGACATTAAGAGAGTTTGCGTTTAAAATCAACTTTTTTTTTGTCGGTCAAACTTCAGTCAACATTTTAACTGTCGAGGAAATTTTCATTTGTCCAGTCGACATTTTTTTTTTGTCGACCATTCTACGCTTCCCATTTGAAGCAATGCCAACAAGTAACGAATTCTAAACATTTAAGTAACAAGTACTTAAGTACAACAAGCTTACAATGTGTAAAAAACAATTACCTAAGTACCTAACTGAAGTGAAAAAAGTAAGGACGAGTAGGTAGGTATCCACGACTAAGAGAATATCATGAAAATTACCTTCAATAATATTCATCCATTTTCTATCTGTAGAGCTCTTATCTGGTTGAAGCTGTTCTTAAGAGTAAGACGGGTGATTAATTTATTCATGAACGAGATCTGTAAATAAAACAACTTTTATTTGAAAAATTCAAACTAAACAAAATTTACAGCAGTCTTTTTAACAAACCAGTCTTATTTGATATCGCACATTAAATTTAATGAGAAATATCTTAGACCGGAATAGACAAAAAAGGAACTCTAGAGTTTTTATTGTTATATTGAAATTCGTTAAGTTCAACTATGTGTTTTTTGAATGCAAAGTATAATGGAGCGAAATCAATTGTATTAAAAAGAAGTATGTGAATGAGCTTAGTAATTAAAAAAAACGAAAAAAGATCAGACACTTTGCATTCTATAGACATAATGAACAAATGGTTCACACAAAACTGCTCTTTGGTTAATGCCAATAAGCCCTTAAGTAAACAAACAAATATAAGCATTATAATACCGTCCGTCCATCTGTTCGCACCTACATCTTAAACCACTGGATCTATTGAATTCAATTTTGGAAATTAGTCTTTTAAGAAAATTCACGCCAACCTTTTTTACTTGCGACATATAGAATAGGTATATGGCAAGTATTGAATTCGTAAAAAAAAAAATTTTAGGTAATGATGAGATATGACATTACGATGATAGAGAAGTCGAAAAAAGTTGGTCCGGCGATTCCGTCCGTCTGTCTGTCTGTAAGCGCACCTACAGCCTTAACCACTCACTGGTCCGATTGACTTCAAACTTGAAAATTAAAAGTTTGAGCGAATTCGCGTGGGTCGTTTATTTTATTTTTTTTCTTAAGATCAAAATTAAGGGTACCCACTATACGATTTTTTTGGCTAAAACCCAAAAGTTTCAATTTTCTAAAAAACGGCTCCTACGATTTGTTTATACTTCCTCTAAAATTTTTGTTTAAAACTTTGATGTATTTTATGTAAAAAAAAATATTTTTGTATTGCTCCAAAACGGTACCGCCCATAGAACCGTTTTTTTGTTATCAGATTTTCCCGAAAATTAAAAGTCCGATCAGGATAATTATTTTTTGAAAGTACGTTTATATTGCTCAAATAATATTTTGTATTCAGAAAAATTTCAAAAAAAATTGGATTTTTAAAAAACATTTTTAAACTTTTGTATTTAAATTCTGTATCTCAAAAACGGATTAATATTAAACATTGAAATTTACTTATAAAATTAATTTTAAGACATTTTCGAAAAATTTTATATACAAAAAATTAATTAAAAAAAAAACGATACGACGCACGATTTAAAAAAAAATTTGAAAAATCAGTAATTTTTTAAGAAATCATATGACATCATTTCTTTCAGATTGAATCTATTTTTTAGGTAGATATTTCAATTTAAATTTTTATTTACGAATTAAATTTTTTTTTATGAGTTATAATTTGGAATACAGGAGCAAGTTCGTACGACCGAGTCGTGTACATTTTTTTTAAATTGTTTTCGGAAAAAAACACAAACAAATACCTAAAAGTTTTACAACTATTGTTGTTTCAAAATTCATTATCTCAAAAATGAGTCAATATTTAAGTAAGACCTCTATTTGTAGGTATATATTCTAAAAAATGCTTTTTTTATTTCTGTAACTTCTTCCTTTTTTACGATAATAATTATAAACTATTATCAACCTAAATAATATAAAATTGTGGGGTTAATGTTATGTTTAAGAATTTGATTAAACGACATGTTGCCAGCCAGGTTTAATCTTACAATATTTTTTGTACGGGTTGTTTTTTAGAATAGTATAGCTAAACAAGTTTGCGAATCGACTCACTATCTTATAAAGGGTCCGCCAAATAATTGTTTTTTTTCTTGAAAATGCTATAAAAAAAAAACTACTGAATATTTTCTCAAATTACATTTTTTATTTGAAAGTACCTACAATTCTTTCGGTTAATAATGAAAAATAATTTCATTCGTGTAGTAGCCTACACGATCAGTCCAATTTTTAAGCACATTATCGATGGTGCGGGTGCATAACTTCACAGGTGTAACGGATTTAAAAGTCTTAGCTAGATGAAATAATAGATTTGCTGAAAAAAAGTGACCTAGAACCACAGGATACACTAAATCAATCGTGACAAGCTAACTAAGATGATCGGCCAGCTAAGCACAGATCGGCATGCTTGCTTTTCTCATACGCTAGCTCGACGGTGGGGTGGGAACTTGCACCTGCTGCCAATCGACCGTGTACGTCTTCCATGCCGAAGAAAAATATAAAAAGATTTCAAAAAATTCCACGAAACAAAAATTCTGCTAGTTGTTGTTCTTGTTTTTATCGATCCCTGGATGTTTCTCGGGACCTGGAGTGTAACCCTCCCCCATTCCTCCTTGGTACAAGAAAAAACCTTGGCTACTGTACCACTCACACATACTTCACAATAGCCCCTAATTCAACTCCGACAAACAATTAAGTTCGAGTCCTAAAGTTGTCTTTTGCTTGCATCATCACTATTGTCTCTCCTTACCCTTGCACGAAATTAAATTATTCCATCTTTAAACTGTTTTCGAAATTATCAAAACCCATTGGTTCATAATCGTATATTCATTTATATATATTTTAGAATTGTACCAAACAATCAATAATTGTCAAAGAATAATAAAAAATTCAAAATATTAAGGTCATCCTCTGATCGATTCGATTTAGTAATAATAAAAATTTTAATTATTAATTCTCCAAAAATAAAAAGGAATTTAAAGAATAAAAAAAATTATAACTAAACTATCATTAACTTTTTAGCACCAGTGCAGTGTAGTCTAAATTTGTGAAAACAACAAAAACGACCATGACCATGAAATGCACTGTCAAAAAAAAATTCAAGGCCATGCACTTGTTTCTAAGCAGAGGGCTTTAAATTAAGAGCATCATTTTTTTTTAGATTGCGTTCACTCTCGCTCTCTCTCTGTCTCTCGAATTTCTTTCGTTGTGGTTGTTTTTACTCTCAAAATACACTTGTAATTAATAAAATTTCACTTAAACAAAAGTTAATCCTTAAGATATAAAATATTTCTTACTTGTAATAATTCACATAAGTTAGTAATGATTGAATTGAATATCATGCAAAAATCAAAACGGTCGACTTACCAAAGCTCCGGAGATGATGTGCACAGCATCCAGGTATTTTTTCTTTGGCGACGCGATGCGCTGACTGCTTAAGCCAACGATAAGCTATGATATGAATTAAGTTTATGATTAGATTACTTATGTGAAGAACAAAAAAAGTAAGTATCACACAGCAACTGATCGATGGTGGATAATTATTTTGATGACAATGATATTGAATTGTTATTATAAAAAAAACTGATGGATTTGTTGTTGTGGTGCTCACTGATAGTGGCACTGTACTGGGTCGATATTTTTTTTTTTTTTTGGTACGTTTGTAGGTCTGAGGGTCGTATGCTGGGTATTGGCACTGCAGCTTGATGTAAGCTGATGAACGCTAGATTTTCGTTTGATTTCGTGGTTTGGGATTTTTTTTATACACAAAGTATGGATCAAGCTTTTGTACGCCGAATGTACTTTTGTATATGTTTTTTCGTTTTGCAATCAAATTCCTGGGTAGTGATCGTGTCCGCCTTCTGTCGGCTTTAGCTCTAGACAATGAAGTCGGTGTGGCGCTGTTTTATTGATTGATAAGATCGACACAGGCAGATAGTAGGTACACTGGGCACGTCACTTTCTTGGTTCTGTTGGTGGGAATTTCATATATATGTAGTATACAGAACTTATTAATTTGATTGCACATTTTTTCCTACCAAAGACTTCGAATAACGATCTTATAGGCGATCGTTTGGTCAGGCACGTGGGTCTTAGCCCTGATACAATGTCGAGGGACTTTAAGGCTCACTAGGATGAGTAGTTTTACGGATCGCCCTGAGGGATATTCGGCTGGGTTGCTCTAGTTATTTATTTTAAATATATATAATTATCACTCTTTTACATTTAAACAAAAATTGAGTTACCTCGTGAGAGAAAAATGATTGAATTAAAACTTGTAGAGTCAATCTCTATATATATAAAAATGGAAGTGTGTTTGTTTGTTTGTTTGTTTGTTTGTTTGTTTGTTTGTATGTCTCTTATAGACTCCGAAATGGCCCAACAGATATTTGTGAAATTTTCATGGTTCATACTGTTACATTCAGTGATGATTTCTGTGAAAAAAAAATTGGAAAAACCTCATGGAAGAGTGGGAAAACTGGAAAAACCAAACAAAGGTCGGAAATTAGATATTTTTTGCTTGGAATTTTTTGGTTCAAAATGGGTTTTCGAATGGAAAAATAGAAAGTTCTTGATGAAAAACTCGGAAAACTCATTGGTTTTCAAATGGAAAATTGCATGAAATTGTGGATGCATTGATTTTCAAATGGAAAACTGGAAAATTTCAAATGTGTTATGTATTGCAGTTATTGAGTCTTCTTTTAATATTGTTTGACAGTTACTCTCGCACTTGCAATTCAACCTCCGTACAAACCAGTTCTCTTATCATTAAATAAAGACATTGAATTCCTGTTAAGTTTCAGAATCACGTGGTTTTATTTTATACGAAGATATAATATTCTGGCGACGAGGATAAAACTCGAATAAATATAAAGTCTTAAAATTTATTTAATTCAAAAGTTAGTGCTTTGTTAATATAAAATTAAAATGAGTAAGTTGATAGGCGGTGTCGAGCCTTTTGAAAGTGGTGACAACTTCAAAGACTATGAAGATAGAATCAAAAACCTTTTTCTTTTAAACGATGTGCAAGACGAAGCGAAAAACCCACTTTTTATTGGCATTATGGGAAAAACCATGTACGAATTATTGTCCAAGTTAACGTATCCAGATTCCCCTACCAATAAAACTTTCGCCGAAAATTTGGCACTGCTAAGATCTCAATTTGCTCCGAAGCCAAACAAACGTGCAGAGCGTTTTAAGTTCCACAACATTGTACAACAGCCCGGAGAACAAATAAGTGATTTTATCGTCAAACTTAAAGCTGCTGCACAAGATTGCGATTTCGGTGATGTGTTAAAACCAGATGCAGGTTCATCAGCCAAGGAAGATGCCAATTTGATTTCAAAATTGGGTGTCTACAAATTACGCTTGCTAGATGAACAGTTAGCAGATCGATTCATCGTGGGTCTAAGACACGAGAAAATTCAACAAGTCCTGCTAGAAAACGAGAATTTTACTTTCGTTCAATGCTGTAAAAAAGCGTTAGCCGATGAAGCATCCGAACGAGCGTCTGTTTCTGTACAGTCACCCAATACAACTCATGCGATCTACAGTCAAAATCGTAATAGAAATGGTAGTTCTCAGTCTAACTACAAACAGTTCTCACAAGGTGATAATACCAGCAAGTCGTCGAAGAAAAATATATTCATAAAAAAAGAGCAATCGTCATCATCACAAAGAAATCTGTCCGCGCTGTGGTAGAGCAGCCCATAAGAATTGTCCAGCGGTAGATTGGGAGTGTTTCAATTGTGGCAAAAAAGGCCACATCTCCACAGTGTGTAAAAATAAACCAGAGTCTAAGGTTCAAGTCATTAACAACGTGCTTCAGCGAAGTCAGCCCCAAATGTGTCATTTGTCGATTAACGGAATAACTGTTGCAATGGAAATAGATACCGGTGCAATGACGTCGATCATGTGTGAAGAGCAATATAAGTCATTTTTTCTGATTTCATTTTGAGCAATTACTGTGTTAAATTAGTTTCTGTTACAGGTGTACAAATTAAAGAGCTTGGAATGATGAATTGTGAAGTGCGGTATTCCGGTCGAGTTTATAATTTGTCGATGATAGTCGTGGAGGGGAGTTCACCCAAAAATTGTATTATGGGTCGTGACTGGCTCGATGTTCTATTTCCAGAGTGGCGAGGTAATTTTTTGCAAGGTGAGTCTTCGGTTTGTCAGTCGGTTTGTCGCGTGGTTTCTCAGGTCGATATCGTTCAAGAAATTAAAGTCAAATATCCGAAAATATGTCAAGATAAATTTAATAGTACCATTGTTGGTTTTGAGGCAGATATTGTTATGAAAGAGGAGGCTGTTCCCATCTTTCACGCTGCTTATAGTGTACCGTTTAAATTACGAGAAAAAGTCGAAGTTGAATTAAAGCGTTTAGTGTCAGAAGGTATTTTGGAACCTGTCGAGGTTAGTCAATGGGCAAGTCCCATAGTTATCGTACCCAAAAAAGATAACACAATTAGAATTTGCGTCGACTGTAAGGTCACTATAAATAAATGGGTTGAGACACGTTTTAATCCATTGCCAAAAATACAAGAAGTGTTTGTTAGAATGGCTATTCCAGGAAGTCCAATTATCCAAAAATCCAAAATAAGAAGAAAATTCTTTTCAAATAAAATTTTACAAGATGTTTATTGAATAAGAAAATATGATCGAATGAAAAATGAATAACTCAAAAATATCGAACTTCAATTTTGTTCGATAGTCAAACTTAATTTAACAAGTGTTTTTTACATTAAAGTATATTATACATATATACTAACACCCCTTCTTAATAAACACTTATTATGTAATGTCTTCATCTTTCTTAGTAAGCCCAGCCAGGAGTCTGAATCTTGATTGTTTAATATTCTGCAATGGTTTAGTAAGAATATCTGCAACCATTTCATCAGTTGGACAGTAAATGAATTTAACTTCTTTAGATTCTTTAACGTCACTGTAGTATTGTGTACTGTAATAATATTAACTTTGGGAACTTTGTATTTAAAAACAGTCAACAATGAATAAATATTCATTGGAGATTGAGAGAATAAAAATGATTCTATGTATAGCAGTCAAGAAGTAAAAGTGTTTATTTGAAGATACTATATTGGCGACGAGGAATAAAAAAAAAGAAAACGAAAAAACATAGAAGCAGAAACATTGAAAATATTTTGAACACGGGAATTTTGAAGAAGGAAATATTTTAGAAATCTCATACTCTGTAAAAAAAATGGCAAATGACTTTCTTGGTAAGAAATTAGAAAAGAAATAAAAAAAAAACAAAGGTATTAAATTAAATGAAGGAGACATCATTTATTTTATTGATATATTGAAAAAAGAGTCAGTTTGACAAATTGTTGCCATTTAATTTTGTTGTTATTTCTATTAAATGTGGAGAAGGTTCATTTTTAAGATTATTACCACAATTTTATTCTGGGTTTGCTGAAAGATTTTGAAAGCTTTCTAAGAATTTGTGGACAACAAAACATATTCTATGTTTATGATTAATATTAAAGATTCGTGCATTTAACTTACATATGTAATGAACAGAATATGTATGTATTTGTATGTGTGTGTTTATAAAGTATGGTTTTGTAGTACAAAAAAAGGACACATATAAAAAAAAAGCTTAAATGCTGAAACGATTGCGTAAACAAATGAAAAGATTACGTAAACAAAATGTAATATTTGTTAAGTCAAACAATGTCATAACAAAGTGATTGCATAGCTTAAATGCTGATAGTTTAAATACTGATAGCTTAAATGCTGATAGCTTAAATGCTGATAGCTTAAATGCTGATAGCTTAAATGCTGGTAGCTTAAATGCTGTAATGATTGAAATGAAGAAAGAATTGAATTACCTCTTTGAAAAGTTCTAAGATAATTTTATTTACGTTCTAGACACTATTCGATCATTAGGTCTTCAAGTTCAGGAGTTTGATTATTCTCTACATACAAATAATGTTGGAATAGAATGGCAGAAACGGTTGCGTTCTTTCGAAACAATGATTCAAGAAAGTCGTATTCATGATGAAGATTGACCTTTCAGAAAATTTAACATTTGAACCATTAGCGAATATCGAAAAACATATTCCACATAATATGACTCAATTGAGAGAACGGTCAATAAATTAAATACATTTTTCCTACCAAAAACAAATACCACTTATGAAAGGCACTTATTAAGGCAAATGAAACAAAAATCACATGAGAACATCGATATATTTACAATTAGTTTAGATCTGACTTTGGATCAAATTTGGAAGAAAATGTAAAAGATCAAATTATTCAAAATTGACTGAAGACTACTCTCCGAAGAGATTTGCTCAAACGAGGTGATGCTAGTCTCGAAGAAAATGTTCGTATCAATTCAACGGATAGAGACTGGAAAAGTTTTCAAAGCATACGGTGAATATGAATTGCCATTAATAGGTGCATGTACTGCTGAACTTGACCTATCCGGCAAACACAGCTGTGATTTTATATGATAAAAAGTGAAGGGAAACTTATCAGACGAGAAACCGCCACTAAAATAGGCATTTTGAAAATCAATCGTACAATTAATAATATAGATGAGGGAAAGATGCTGCAAATGGGAAAAATGGAAGGTGTTTTGGAAGATATACCAATAAAGAAAGATGGTAAGCCCGTAGTTCAACCATACCGAAGAATCCCGATAGCATTAGAGAAAGCAGTTGACACAAAAATTGAGGAACTTCTTCTGCAAGATGTCATTGAAAAAGTTAACGGACCAGCAAAGTGGATTTATCCGATGGTCGTTCATCCCAAAAGGGGATAATATTCGGCTATGCATCGTTGTGCGTCGAGCGATCGAAGCCATTGAGCGGGAACATTACCCTCTTCCAACAATAGAAGATTTCTTGCCACACCTGGGGAAATTAAAAATTTTCTCTAAATTTGATGTAAAGAACGCCTTCCACCAGGTTTAATTTTGCATTCTATATTTATTAATTTTTGGTTTTACTTATGTCTTCAGCAATTGTCATGATAAAGTTTTTAATGAAACTATAATCATAAGATATTTAGATATTATTATTTTGTTTTGTTGTTATTTGATTTCAGATTGAAATATCAGAGAAATCAAGAGAAACTACTACCTTTATAACACGGAGAGGTTTATTTCGTTACAAACGGTTGATGGAGCAAATATTGAGTGGATGCAACGATTACCTACTGTTCTGGAAACATTTAAAACAAGTTGCATATCACTTAATCAACAAAAGTACGTTTTCAGGGTCGAATAACATCAAGGGGTATATTTCCAGAAAATGATAAGTGATGAGTTTTTTTTAGGTTTGGTGAATTATGTTGGCAAGTTTATTCCAAACCTTGCAACAATAACTGACCCACTTCGAGTATTAACCAAAAGAGTCAAAAGTTTACTTGGAAAAGTGAACAGTACTTCGATTATTAACCAAAAATAGTCGAAAGTTTACTTGGAAAAGTGAACAGAAGAACTCTTTTGATAGACTTAAAGCGTACATGTCAGATCAACTGTCATTGATCCAAGAGTCATTTCTGATGTGGAAAAATGATATGCACAAACGGAAAAAGAAGCATTGGCCAATGTTTGGGCACAGAAGGATTTCACTTTTATTTTTTTGGACGAGAATTTGAATTGGTTACTGATCACAAGCCAATCAGTTCAAGATGATACAATTCAAGCGGTTAAGATTGCACTTCGTGAAAATAATTGGACTGGAAAAGCATTCCAATTAAAATTTTTGTTTTCAACTAAATTCTGTTTTGCAGGTGAGATTTTGCTGCGTGGAACACGCATCGTTATTCCAGAAGGTTTGAGAAGTCGAACGCTTGATTTGGCACACGAAGGTCATCCGGGAATAACATTGATGAAGCAAAGATTACGTTCCAAAGTTTGGTGGCCAAAAATGGACTCAGATGTTGAGTGAAGCAATATCGTGGATGCACATTAGTATCTGCACCATCAGCACCAGAACCATTGAAAAGAGAGTTGTTGCCGTCTAAACCTTGGCAGCACCTTGCTTAAGATTGTTTGGGCCCACTACCATTACAGCACCACTTGTTTGTAATCGTTGATTATTATAGTCGGATTCGGACTACCTCTATCCATTACTGCCGATAGTGGAAGACATTTTATAAGTGAAGAATTTCGCGACTATTGTAATCATAACAATATTCATTTGATTAGAACGACACTATATTGACCACAACAGAACGTGAAAATACTAATAGAAACTGGAAAATTGATTTGGACGAATATTTACTTATGTACCGTTCAACACCACACTCAACAACACAGAAAACACCATCAGAAATGCTTTTTGGTCGTAATATTAGAAAAAAGTTGCCAAGTATTCACCAGCCAATGAAAGTTGATGAGGAGACTGCTGAAAAAGAAAGAGAAAGGAAAAGTATATGCAGATAAACGAAGACGGGCAAGAGAAAATGATATACAGAAAGGAGATGAAGTTCTTCTGAAAAGGATGACACAAACTAACAAATTAGCGTCTAACTTTGAACCTGAACCATATAAAGCATAATCGAGGAGAGATGGTGAAGTTGTCGTTATGTTAAATAATTCAGGCAGAACTTATCGACGAAATGTTTCACATTTGAAAAAGTTGAATACAGCTGTAGGATCAAGTGTAATGTCAACGGCAAGTACTTGTACTGTAGAACTAAGATGATCACTTATATAAAATTTTAGATTTAAAAAAAAAAAAAATCTATTAACTTCAAAAGAAGAAAGTAATGTAGTATTGTGTACTGTAATAATATTAATTTTGGGAACTTTGTATTTAAAAACAGTCAACAATGAATAAATATTCATTGGAGATTGAGAGAATAAAAATGATTCTATGTATAGCAGTCAAGAAGTAAAAGTGTTTATTTGAAGATACTATAGTCACGAAGAAAGTAGTACTTCACATCTATATGTTTAGTTCGAGGATTTATCTTCTCTGAATCCAGTAATTTTAAACAACTTTGATTGTCTTCGAATATTGTTACATCATCTAATTCAACTTGTAGGTCTTCAAATAATGTTCTCAGCCAACAAAGTTCTTGAGTTGCTTCTGCTAAGGCGACAAGCTCCGCTTCAGTTGATGATAGTGCAATCAATCCTTGTTTTTTACTTGCATAACTGATTGTAGCTTCTCCAAATTTAAATAAATATCCGCTTGTGGATTTTCGTCCTTTAACGTCTGAAGCCCAATCTGCATCGGCATATCCAACAAGTTTTGGTTCTTTCTTGCATCCAACACAAAGTTGTAGCTGTTTAGTTCCTTTCAAGTATCTTAGAATGCGTTTAACTTCGTTCCAATCACACTGTGTAGGACAAGATACTTTTCTGCTAAGAATTGAAACAGCTGCTGCTATATCCGGCCTTGTATTTCCCGATAAGTAAAGAAGTGATCCAATAGCTTTTCGATAAATTTCATTGTCATCTAAAAGCTTGTCATCCGTTGTTGAGTGTTTGAAATATCCAGTATCCAAAGGTATTTTGGATGTCTTCGCATCTGACATATTGAAGGTATCGAGTATTTTCTCTATGTATTTTTCTTGGTGCATGTTATATTTCCCATTTCTCTTTTCAATTTGAATTCCGAGATATAACTTCAAATTTCCCATGTCAGTAATTTCAAAATGTTTTCTTATTTTTGCGATTGTCTCTAAAATTAAATTTTGTTCTTTTGAAATAACCAGGATATCATCAACATAAATAAGTATATAAATAATTTTGTTACCATTGCCTTTTACATACAAACAACTATCAGCTTTACCCCTTCTGAATCCAAAGTCAATTAGGATCAAATTTATCTTTTGATTCCAACATCTCGCTGATTGTTTGAGACCATATATGTATACTTCTATTCAATTTACATACTAAATTTTCATTTCCGCTTTGTACAAATCCTGGAGGTTGTTTCAAATAAATTTCATTTTCCAGGTTACCGTTCAAGAATGCAGTTTTAACATCAATGTGTTGAACTGTCATGTCATTCATTGATGCAATCGCTAAAAGGGTTCATAGAGTCGTCTGCTTCACCACTGGGGCAAACACCTGGTCGTAGTCCTGACCATATTTCTGCGAGAAACCTTTTGCAACAAGTCTTGCCTTGTATCTTCTTGATTCATCAGCTAACGTTTTGATCTTGAATATCCATTTACAGCTTATGGCCTTTCTACCTTTAGGTAGCTCCACCAACTCCCAAGTATTGTTTCCTTGCATAGCCTGTAGTTCTTCTTCCATGGCACTTATCCACTGCGCACTATCAGAACTTTCCAATGCTTCCTTATAAGTTGTGGGTTCATCCGGGTAAGTTGTTTTATAGCCATATCTTTTTGGAGGTACACCTTTGTTGGTTCTTGTTGATTTTCTAACATTATCTTCAGAATCGATGCCATCTTCTTCAGAATAATAAATGCTTCCATCTTCTAAAATATGTTCTTCAAAATCAACGTCATTTTTATCTTCAACATTTTCTTCATTTTCAATCATATCAGTTCTTAAGTTGTCGTTTTCTTGGTTTTTGCTGGTAAAAAGGTTGATTTCAAAAATATCATCATCTTTATAATTTGTCACATCAGGTAATTTCTTTAAGTTGGCATTCATTTCTTCATTAAACTTGATATCTCTGGACTTAATTATCTTCGCTGTTCTTGTATCTAATAGTCTATATGCCTTTGATTCATCACAGAATCCTACCAGTACATATTTCTTTGATACATCTTCCATTTTATGTCGAAGTTTCTTGATAACATAATGATATGCCATGCAACCAAATGTTTTTATATGAGTCATAATTGGTTGTTTTTGAAAATACAGTTCATAAGGTGTTTTCAATGTAGCTTTCGATGGTAGTCTATTTTGTAAATAATTAGCAGTATTTAAAGCTTCTGCCCAAAATTTTCTGTCCAGTCCAGATTGTATGAGCATGAAACGAGTCATTTCCATTAGACTCCGGTTCTTTCGCTCAGCCACACCATTCTGCTGTGGACTATAAGGGGCTGTTAACTGCTGCTGAATACCTTTACATTTAAGAAAATCTTTCAACTTCATGCTAGTGAATTCTCCACCTCTGTCAGTTCTTAGTATTTTCATTGGTCTTTCAAAATAATTTTCAGTTTGGTGTATAAACTCTACTATTTTCTCCGTAGTTTGACTTTTTTCTTTCAAAAAGTAAACAGTACAGTACCTACTATAGTCGTCAATCATTGTTAAGAAATATTTGTTTCCACTTGGAGTTGTTTCTCTCAGGGGTCCACATAGATCTGCGTGAACAAGATCCAAGACCTTTTCAGATCTGTTTGTGGCTTCTTTTGGAAACTCTGGTCTTATCATTTTACCTCTCAAGCAAGAATCACAATGATCAAGACAAGTACATTTAATGAGTTCAACTCCAGTAATGAGATTCTTTTGTATCGCTTCTTTTATCGAGTTTAAATCCCGATGACCAAATCGGCGATGAAAAGTGTGAACACATTCTTTTTCAATGTGTGCTACCTTCTTTGCATGAATGTCTTCATTAAGCTTATAAAGGTTCTTATATGAACTAGCCGTTGCATATATTTTACCATTATATGATAGTTCACAAATCTCATCTTTAAATAGAACTTGCCAACCACCTTCGACAAGTTTTCTAACAGAAAGCAAATTTCCGTCTAGCTCAGGAACATAGAGAACATTCTTGACATTGATTACTCTATTTTGACAAAGCAATATACCACTACCAGAACCATTTGCTTCTATTTTGTTCCCATTTGCTAAATAAATGCAATCGCCAGTCTTTCTATTTAAATTTCTAAAAAACTTATCATCATTGCACATATGACATGTAGCGGCTGAATCAATATACCATGCACAATCGATTTTATTTGTACCAGAACTAAAACATAAATCAACATCGTTTTGACTGCACTCACCCATACCGGATTCCGAAGTTTCCATAGTTTTCTTGGCTTTAAAGTTGGGTCTTCTTCGTTCTTGAATCTTACTTGGGCAGTTCTTCCTCAAGTGTCCAGTTCTTCCACAAGAATAGCACTTGAACTTAAAGTTTTGAGTCTTCAATGCAGCATCTTCAACTGGTCCTTTTGAATATTCGTCAGTTTTATGTTTATATTCTTGAATCAGCTTTTCCTTTACTAATTCGAGTGTTAACTCTTCGTCTTTTCTAACTTCAAGAGCAGTAACCAAAGAATTGTAACTGTCTGGCAAACTTCCTAAGAGAAACGCAACCACAAGATGTTCTGCTAATTGCTCGCCTAAGCCAATTAGACGATCCACAATGTCCAGCATTTCACAAATGTGGTCTTCCATTGTTTGTCCGTTCTGAAGCTGCATACGACACAATTTCTTTAACAACATTACCTTATTCGAGAGTGTTGACTTCTCGTGTGCTTTACTCAGAGCATCCCAGCATTCTCTAGCAGTTTTCAATTTCCGAATATGCATCAGTTGAGAATCTTCCACTGCGAGTCCGATTGTGGCACGAGCTTTTCCATCTTTCAAGGTCCAACTAGCAAGAACAGGATTAGGAGCAGCATCAGCAATAACTTCCCAAAGTTCCTCTTTGATTAATAAAAGCTCCATCCTGTATTTCCAAGTTTGATAGTTGTTGTTGTTCAGCTTCTTGAAAATCGACCTTCCATTTTCTTCCATCTTGAAAAAATTTTCTTTCAACTGTTAGAATTTTCTGTTATTACGCAATTTTGTCAATTAATTTCTTTAATTATAATTGTTGGGGATCTGGGTCTGGGCCCATAACCTGTTAGAATGGCTATTCCAGGAAGTCCAATTATCCAAAAATCCAAAATATGAAGAAAATTCTTTTCAAATAAAATTTTACAAGATGTTTATTGAATAAGAAAATATGATCGAATGAAAAATGAATAACTCAAAAATATCGAACTTCAATTTTGTTCGATAGTCAAACTTAATTTAACAAGTGTTTTTTACATTAAAGTATATTATACATATATACTAACAGTGTTCGCTGAAATGTCTGAGTGTAAGTACTTTTGTGTTTTAGATCTTACTGGAGCCTATTTGCAATTAGCAGTTAGCAAAGCATCTCAAAAATTCTTGGTAATAAACACTTTTAAAGGTCTGTTTAGGTACACTCGTTTGATTTTGGGTGTAAGTTGTGCTCCAGGGATTTTCCAAACAGTTATGGACAAAATTTTGTTAGGATTGAAGTGTGTTCGGTGCTATATTGATGATGTGTTGATTGGAGGTTGTTCGGAAAATGAATGTAGGTTGTTACTTTTTGAGGTTTTATCGCGTCTTTCAAAGCACAATGTCCGAATAAATTTGTCGAAATGTAAGTTCATTCAGTCTTCTGTTAATTTCTTGGGTCATACTCTGTCAGATAGGGGATTAAGTCCAAACAAAGATAAGGTAGAGGCAATACTCAAGGCACCAGCTCCAAAAGATCTACGAGAATTAGAGTCGTTTCTGGGGTTACTCAATTTTTACCACCAATATCTACCGAATCTTTCTACAGATGTTTATCCACTCAACTGTCTTAGAAGAAAGGGGTCAACATTCGATTGGTCAGCGGAATGCCAATCCGCATTTGAAAAATGTAAGAATTCGTTGGTTCGCAATAGTCTCTTAGAATTATATGATCCAGAAAAGCCAATCATAGTCACAACGGATGCAAGCCCAGTAAGTCTGGGAGCTATTTTAGCGCATCAAGTTGAGGGGTTAGAGAAGCCAGTGTTTTTTGCTTCGTGCACTCTGACGGAATCCGAGCGAAATTATTCGCAGCTACACAGGGAAGGTCTGGCTGTTATGTTTGCGATAAAAAAGTATTTATCTATGGCCAAAAGTTTACACTGTGTACGGATAACATGGCTTTAAAAGAAATTTTTAGTCCATGAAAAAGTAATTCGTCTGTGGCGTCAGCAAGATTACAGCGCTGGTCAATTATACTATCCCAATATCAGTATAACGTCGTTTATAGACGGGGATCAAAAATAAGTCACGCAGATTTTCTATCTAGAATGCCCTTGAATGAAAAATCTGACATCAGTTATACTCCCATATATTATTTCGGTTCTGAGGGTTTGATTGATTTTGAAAGTGTCAGAAAGGAAACCAACCGAGATGACACATTATGTTTAGTCTTAAAGTTTTTGAAAACAAAATGGCCTGGTGTTTTGAATAATGCAACTGTTAAACAGTTTTATTCAGTCCGTATAAACTTGTCCATAGATAACGGATGTATATTTTATAGACACCGAGTTTGTATTCCTTTTGTTTTACGAAAAGCAATATTAAAGCTTCTTCATGAGTGCCATACTGGTATGGTTCGCATGAAAATGCTAGCTAGATCGTATGTATGGTGGCCCTCTATAGACAAGGAAATTGAACATTTTGTAAGGCAATGTGAGATTTGTGAAAAAACACAGACCGTGCCAAAAGAGAAATGTGTTTCAGTGTGGCCTCAAGTAAATGAACCATTTGCTAGGGTTCATTTGGATTTTTTCCATTTTTTAGGAAAGACCTGACTTATTATTGTTGATGCTTTTAGCAAGTATATTGTTGTAAAAATTATGTCTTCAACTACACTTAACGCTTTGTTAGATAAAATGAAAGAATTTTTCGTAATTTTTGGGTATCCAAAGCAAATCGTGACAGATAATGGTCCGCCTTTTTCGGCGTTTCTGTTTAAAAAAATTTGTGATACAAAAAAAATAGTTTTTTTAAAAACTCCACTATACCACAGCCAAAGTAATGGTTTGGCAGAACGTGGTGTTAGAACCGTAAAAGATAAGTTCGCTAAAATGGTTTTAGAACATCAGTCATTGTCGGGATTTGAGAATAAGATTTTTGATTTGCTGATGGTTTATAATAATACACCAACAACCACGACCGGGAAAACGCCTTCAGAATTGATCTTTTCATTTAAGCCAACTAAATTATTAGATTTTGTAAATCCTAGAATTAATAATAATAATTTTGAAAAAAACGATTGTAAATACTTCTAAAAATAAAAACAACAAAATTAAGTTAAATGAAAATATAAATTGTAAAAAAGAATGCATTAAAAAATTTGAAGTGGGCGAAGAGGCCTTATATCGTAATGAATTAAAAAATATTGTAAAATGGATTCCGATAACTATAAAGAAAGTTATAAGTTATCTTACTTATTTAATTAATATTAATGGTAAAATAAGATTTGCTCATGCTAATCAATTAAAGAAAAAGTTTGTAAAACCTAAATTAACGATTGCCGATTGCTGTGGCAAAAAGATTGAAAAGAACTTAGAAAAAATTGAAAATATTCCAGAAGTTAAATATGAAGCAGAAAACAATTCTGATATTGTGATTTCTCCTAAGAACTTGCCAATTGCTGTAAGAAAAGCAAAACGAACGGTGAAAGAAATTGATCGTTTCATTCCTTGAACTATGTTAAATAACTGGAGCTTTTTCAAGTTTATACACAAGTATTTTGAGTTGCTTAAGATTAATATTGTATTAAGCTTATTATTCTGAATTATGTAAAATTATCTTAAATTATTGTAAATTATAAAGTTGATTAATAAGTGGCGGAGAGTGTTATGTATTGCAGTTATTGAGTCTTCTTTTAACATTCTTTGACAGTTACTCTCGCACTTGCAATTCAACCTCCGTACAAACCAATTCTCTTATCATTAAATAAAGACATTGAATTCCTGTTAAGTCTCAGAATCACGTGGTTTTATTTAATACGAAGATATAATAAAATGGAAAACTGGAAAATTTCAAAATGGGTTTTCGAATGAAACTCGGAAAACTCATTGGTTTTCAAAGGGAAACTGGAAAATTTGTGATGGGGAACTGGAAAGCAAGAAAAAATAAACAAAAAATTGGAAAAATGGAAAATTTGAAATGCAAAAAAAAAAAAAATTGGCTAAACAAAAATCTCAAAAACACTCTTTCATATGAAAAGCATTAGTTGTGGTAAAATGGAAAACTCCAGAAGAGCAAGAAAATCCCAAGTCAAATTTTGAATGGATTTTAGACAATGGGAAAATAGAGAATTCGTGATTTTGGTAATTTTTTTTTTTTTGAAACACTGATATTTTTAATGTAAAAAAATTATTTTGCTGTATTGCTCCATAACCGTAACTCTCAGAGCAATCATAAAAAATCCTTTTTTCATTCATTATCATGGTCATTTCATTTCGAGAAGAACTCGAAATGTTTACACAACAGCAACATGAGGAGCGAAGTGAAACCGAAATGATTCGCGTTTTACAAATCCGTGCACCGCAGGCAACGGGGCGTATACTTACCATTTTGTTTTGTTTTTTGATATCGCTTATTTGTTTAAAGACGGATCCATACATACGAATTAACAAAAAAAAAACAATGCAAACGATAGAGGAAGAGGGTTATCGATTATCGATTGAGGCAGTACGAAGTCTGCAGGGTCAGCTAGTTTATATATATATTGAATGACTATATTTCGGAAAGAGTTGAAGACGTCTGCTCTGAACGAAAGACTGATTTGGAAAGAAAGTTTCGCGGAAATACAATTCGCTTAAAGATTGACAAGAGGATGTTCGAAAATTTGAACAAATTTTCTGTCAGAGGTCTCTGCTGAATCAACCTGTGGTGTGTGGATTTCAGTACTTGCTTTCTTTCGAAAAGTTAAACCCGGTTTATACTTTTTAAGTCGTGAGATAAACTTCATACAAAAATGTTTGGAGCTTGAAGATTTTTCAGGTATAATAACGATATTGTTTCTGACAAATTTTCTCTGAGATTTTGTAAATCTTGATATTTGTAGAACATTTTTAATTTTATTTTTTTGTTTTTGTTTTTGAATTCTCTATCGGCCTATACACAGGTCATAACTTCACATTGGTCATAATTTCACCTCTAGTGGGTTATAGTTTCACTTTTTTCGGGTGAAATTGTTTCCTACCTTAGGTGAGCAATAATTTCACCTGAAATTTGGGTGAAATTATTTACCACCTATTAAGTCATTCCACGGCGCAGAGAATCTGGTCCCGAATTCAGAAGTCCCGAAAATGGGTTTCGAACTAATGACCCACTATGGTGGGTCATAAGTGCCGAATTTTATTTTGGGACTACTAACCAACTATGATGGGTCATAAGACATTCAATTCGGGGTTTCTGACCTTAGCGTTAAGTTTTAAACATTTTCTAAAACAATAAATTGAGTGGACAGTTTTACATATTTTCAATGTTTTTTTCAGTGCACAATTGGAATGTGACGTAAAGGAAACTATCTTCTGATCTTTGGTACTCGGTAAGGTGAGAGTTAGGCAAGCAAGCTCAGTCGGCAATTCCTATCAAGAAAATGTATTCATTATTGAGTTTTTCAATACTAAACCTTAACTATACAATCAGTCTTAAAAGTTTTAGGAAATTGTATTACGAATTTGGAGCTTGAACCAATAAATGAAGCAGTTACAATTGCTAGCGAGCGAAGCGAGCGGAAATTTTTTTGCCCAAAAGAGAATCAATCTGGGGTGTGAAAATAAAAAAATTCGCTCGAATTTTTTTATTTTCACACTCCAAATTGATTCTCTTTTGGTCTAAATTTTTTCCGCTCGCTTCGCTCCCAATCAAAATAAACCAAAATTGAATATTACGGATCGTCATCATTCTCGAAATGAATCATTGCACTGCAGCACCTGCTTCCTAGACACTAATATGCATTACAAGATGTGTGGTGATTGCTTTTCCAAATTAAAGAAAACGGCAACAGCTTTGAAAAATGAATTGTCTCTCCATTTTGTCGATAAAAAGTAAATAAAAATTGTTAGTAGTTAGACTTTTTTGTAGTTGTAGTTAGCAAGTAATTCGAAAATTCAGTTTTCAAGACTCTAAAAATAATAAAAAAATCGCGCCAGAGTAATGCAGTTTTTGGTAGACAAATTTGTATAAGTAAATAGTACAAAATGATAATTTCTTGCAACTGTAGTAAAAAAGTGAAATTATATCCCAATTTGAGTGGGACATAACTTCACACAGAAGTGAAATTCTGGCCCACAAAAAAGTGAAGCTAATTCCCACTTTAGATGGGACACACCTTCACCCGAAGAAAGTGAAATTATAAATCACTAGAGGTGTAATTATGACCCATGTGAAGTTATGACCCGTGAAGTTATGCACCCGCACCTTATCGATTGTGTGCAGCTGTATTTCACAAATGGCTTCACGAATATTGTCCTTTAAGCGTCAATTGTCTCTGGCTTGTCGGCGTAAAACTTATGTTTTACGGCACCCTACAAATAATAGTCCAACGGTGTCAAATCGCAGCTCCGAGGTGGCCAAACGACATCAGCTCTGCGGCTGATAATGCGATCTCCAAAAACAGGGCGAAAAACATCGAGTGTAGCTTCGGCTGTATGGCACGTAGTGCCGCGCCGTTCTTTTGAAACCAAATGTCGCCAATATCATCCTCTTCAATTTTTGTGAACAAAAATTCGTTCAACATGGCCCGATAACGATCGCCATTGACTGTAAAGGCCAGTCCCAATTATCCCTCTTTACCAAAATCTGCTTCAAACAGTGAATCGTTTTGGGTGTATCGGCTTTTCAATGTATGCGTGCTGGTTTTCTGTTCTCCAAATGCCGAAAATTTTGCTTGTTAACATACCCGCCAAGATCAAAATGAGCTTCATCTGAAAAGATGATTTTTTTGGCAGAATCGGCATCTTCTCTAAGTCGATCAATGATGTCTCCGAAATGTTCAATTGTTGAGAACGACGTCGGTTAATTGATGTTGATGGTGCTTCACGCACACTTTCTGCCACAACAGCAATATTCTAGGGTGTACGCACTGTTTTTGGCTTTTCATGCTTTGGTTTATCGATGAGAATGCCAGTTTCTTTCACTTTTTTCACAAGATAACGTACATACGGAGCTGACGGTGCTTCTCTTCTTCCAAAATCCGTACGCAATTTTCGCACACATTCTGCAACATTACATTAGATGGCGGACCCATTACTACACAACAGTGAAATGATATTTGTATTTTCTGTAAGCAAAATCTCAACCTTTTGTAACTTGATTAATAAAATATATATATATATAGATTCTCCGACACTCCTGAGTAAAATCCAACTCAACACTAACCCTCGGAACGTGCGATCTGTCTCTCTTTTTTATATTCCTCATCACCGCACAAACTACGGGTACTTTGAACCAATGTCCAGAATTCTTCGTCACTGTAATGCTGCAACTTCTGTATTTGATTTCAACATCTCTAAATCCCAACTAAAAAATACCCTTTACTTTTACCCGCTTCCTTGAGACCCTACCCCTCGACCTCCTTAACTTTAGTTAGTTATAAGAAGAAAAATAAAAAAGAAAAAAAATAAATTGTTTTGGTTCTTGTCCAATAAAGAGCTTTTAAGTGGGCCTAAGGGCCCACACGATTTAACTTTTGAAATCGATAACAAGAACCAAAAAAAAAAAAATAATAAAAAAAAATAAATAAAAAAAAAACATAGTTTTAAGGTAGTGTTAATTTTAAATTAAGTCAAAGCTTGCATTAAGCTAAATAAAAAATAAAAATAAAAAAATAAAAAAACAAACTAGAAAAAATATGATTTAATTGGTAAAAACCATGACTCTATGCAAATTACCACTACTTTACCACCAACAACTAAAAGTTGACACAGGTAACAATTTTTTAGCTACATTCTTGGCCCTTTCATTACATTGCCATTCAACAGTTAAAGTGACTATAAAATAACATTGTCTGTTGTGTTTTGCATTAGATATATACATAAATTAGTCTCCAACATCATTAACAGTTATGTCTTTGTTGAAATTTTGAAATTTAAATTCCGATTCTGAGCTGGAACCTTAATTATTGCCCTTGAAATATATAGTTAAATAAAGGTGTAATTATCTCCAACAACTAGGGTCTCATAAGAACATCTTAATGTACTGTGTTCAAGGCTACATATATGTATGTATGTGAAATTTAGCAGCTTAGCTAATCGTATCTAATTACCCACAGTTAATTTTATACCAGAAAATTTATTACAGTATGTCACCCTATGACCATTTTCAATCATCAACAAGCCCCACACTCTGCTGCACCCATTTAATGAAACACCATAAAATGGGTATCACAATCACGTCATAAGCACTGAACAGTGAGCATGTGTTGAGTAAGTAGTTTAAATTACAATGATTTAAAATTACCATCTCTAACACAAACCCAAACGCATTCTGCCCTCTCATTATGAAGAGGATAATATTTTCTGGTAATGTATAAAAGCATAAAACGAGTGTTCTTCGCTTTTGTTTCTGCTGAAGTTCAACTTATGCATGTGTCACCATGGTCTGAAGTTGGTATGAAAAGCAACAGCGAATAAGCGAAATCTTTCATGAATTAGCATAAATTTGCATTTGCTAAAGTGGACGATCAAAAAGCATAACAACGCAGACTAGCTAGCATAACCATCAGGAACTTAATCTTGTCATATTGCCCTTGATGTGGCGAGAAAAACAAACTTTTTTCGACCTTCGAACGATCCTAAAACCTAAATGCTTATCCGATGACATACCGCTTTCAGTGGTTTCCCAAAAATTGGGCAACTTCGAGAAACTTTTCAAACTGACATTAATAATAAATAAAATTTTTATTAAACACTAAACGTGGTCGGTATCTGTTTTGTAAGGACATCCTGTTGTCGACATAAAGTTTTGTTTAAACTAAAGTTAATCTTTCTGGATTGATTGTTGTTGCAATTTGCATTGTTTCAATCATATCAACATACATTATCTATGTTCATCTACATAAATAAGTACATATGTACATACATAAGCATATATGTATGTATGTAAATGTATATTATTGCTAAGAAGTAGCAATAATATACATTCGATAGTTTTCCGTTGTTTATACTTATGAAAACAGAAAAGGCCCAATTACGTTGGAAGGACGATCAGGACAGACTGATACTCTTGTACCAATGAAAGACGATATAAATATTATGCAAATATTTCTACGTATATTAGAATCTAAATTTAAATCCAAATTGTTTTTAAAAATAACAACTGAGTATTGATCCAGTATAATCTTTTAAGTATAAAAGACTATACCTAAAGTTATATTTATGAAGGAATAAACTGATGAATCTTGTCGAAAACACTTGTTCCAACACAATTCTTATCGCCAATGAAGATGTAACCATGTAAAAGATAGATATTATGTTGTTTGTCATGTTCTTAAAAATATTAACAGTGATCCAAAAGTAAATATCTGATAAAATATCTCAAACACAAATAAATCCTTTATTTTGAATTCATAATTTATCATTGATATACACACACTTTCACCTTCGTTATGTATGTTATGTACCTCATATTGAATTTACAATTATACATACAGATACGAATTTAAAAATTAAAAGATTATGGATTATTTGAACTACCGATTACACATCCAAATTCAAACATAAATTGGCAATCTACATTTTTGTCTTAGGTATTTGTAGGTGGATGTGATTCGGAGTTACCCTCAGGTATTTTACTATCGGTTATCTGATGGTAGATTTTCAGAAATGTTAAATTGAAACATTTCTTTCCAAAAATGAGTTGAAAGGTTTTATTTTAATCTTGCCAGTTTCCATTAGGATTATGTAAACCAAAATCCTTAGATCCATAATCCTATTTTAAAATTATTATTTTGGAAAAGAAAATTCTTCATGAGTAATGGAGTTATGAAATTCCAGAATATACAATACCTACCTACATTAATTTAGTGATTTAGGTACAGTATGAGACTGACGTTTAACGGACACAAACGACATTCTGTTCAAGTTGTGAAGCGTTCATGTAAACAAGAATATAATAATAAACAAAAAAGAAAAAAATATCCAAAGGCATTGAGCAGAAAAAATAACAAGAATATCTTATAGCAATTGGTTGGGACCAGTAAGTTATTTTATTATATAAAATTGAGTTAAATAGTCTGGCTTTTGCTCACCAAATTCTTTTGTCTAGCATTTAGTATGCAGAAGTTAACTCAAACAAATAAAATATTTACTTCATAAAAAGCTTGAAAATGTCTTGATTGCATTAAACAAAGAACCAATAACCCATAACAGCATAAGTCGACTTATTCTCAGATCGAGTTAATGATGACATATTTTTTTCTTTCGCTTTTTGCTTTAATTTGCTAATTTTCATCTTGATATCTCTGACCCTTTAAAAAAAACATAAGACATAAATATCAAAAACAACCGAAATACTTATTGTCATTGTCATAAACAATTTCGTTATTCGAAAGCTCATAGATCATAGCGTAAATCAATGTATGCTATTTTTTTCTAAAATGTTTGCATTTATTCCTGAGGCTTTTTTCTTACGCTTTTTTCAAAAGTACTTTAGTTCATTCATGTAATCACATGTCTACTTGTGCTTTTTTTCCGTATAAAGATACCATAACACATCTGCAGCTAAGTTGACTTATGTCAGTTTCATTAAATCGTTTCATAACTCTTTTATGAAGTAAGTGCAATTTAGAAAGTTAATGATATTAAAACCTCAAATAAAAAAACGTTCTATTCTTTATCACTCAACAACTTAAAAAATACGCTAACCCTTACGGGCTATATATTAAGGCGCTTCAAGACATAATAAATTGCCAAGAATAGAAAGCAAATTAAAGTAGAAAACATGAGGGGAAAGGAGGTATAGATGAAGTGTGAAGATACATTTTTGTCTTGAATTTCTTATTTTTAAAATGCGATCAATTTGTGTGGTAGATCGTAAGGAATCTCTTAATCAGCAGTTAAAATAAGAAAATACAAATGCAATTTTTCCATTCCAATAAAATATGTTTGAACCCATCAATATTTTATTTGTGCAAATTCAATATGAGGAATGATTTATGCACACGATTCAGATTTATTAAACGTCTCCAATTTTTAACTTTTAAGTTTAATTGAAGAATATTACTTTCAAAGAAAACAGCATAGGTACGACTTCCAGTTCTTCGTATGTGTATCTGCAATAGGAAGATACCTAAATTGAATTCAATTTCTTTACACACGTGGATTTTGGATTTATAATGTGGGTATTTATTTGTTCCCACCCCGTACCTATCATTAACATCGAATCAGTTTTATCAGATTTGATTTTCCTCCTTTCAATCTTCAATAATAATGAAGTACACATTAATGATGCAGTTAAATTGTGTTCTCACTCCATATCCACACGTTCCCAAAATAATTAATTAAAAATCGATGACAAGCATCAGAGTTCACTTATATTGATTTAATACCAATAACCGAACACACAGAGGCACGAAGAATGAAAGGAAATTAAAAGAGAACAGAAATACAGCGAACAAAGGCCACGAGCTATTTCCCCGAATCGGGACATTCTTTGGCAGCCTTATTAAATTCCTCATTGCTTATTCAACTTCAGGGTTAAAACAAAGGATATGAACAAATTAAAATGTACCTTCAGCCAAACCACTTTATGCCAATGGTAATCTCGGAACATCTTTTTAACTTTTATAACCATTTTATTTTTTCAAGACGGACTGTACGAAAAAAAAGTAGGTAAACAAAAAAAAAAACCTCCAAACAATTATGGAAAAACAGTAACTCCACCAAAGGGCAAAAGAAATGGTAGAAAAGGACACAACAAATAACTGCCAACCCTTTAAGGGTCCATGAAGAAATCACAATAAACCTACCTTTACGCCGCCGCCTTTTAGTAGAAATCATCACAAAAATTGCTTTTTTTCAAGGTAAAATGAAAATAAAAAAAAAGTAGAAAAAAACTAACATCCGACCCATCTGTTTTTGGCCGGAAAACCTTCAGCTAACTGAAAGTTATCCCATTAAAGAACAAAATAAATACATAAAGATATACCTCAATAGCACCGTGACTACAAACTTTCCAACCACAATTTTTTTTTTGACAGGCACAAATAGATACCCTCTCCTTGATTTTATTTATTCCTTGCTCGGAGCGAGAATTTTAGATGGGAATGTTGTGGACCTAGCCATGTACAAAATGTTGGTGCTAAACAAGAAAAAAAAATATATCGACAACAATTTCGAATCAAAAATAAAACTCAGTACATGATGGATATGGATGTGAAGAAAGCGTTGTTATTTATTTTTTTGATGTAACGATAAGTTTTTTTTTTTGAGAGAAGATAAAAGTGAAGATGGTGTGTGGTTATTTTGAGTTTTCACCGTTTCCTTTTTGGCAAATGGATAAATAAAGCCCTGCGGATTAGTGACTTTTAATATTAAACAAGTTCTATCACAGATTGTGAGGAAAAATGTATGTATTTGAACTTAGTTCAAAGCAAGTTTAGTTTGGTATCAAAAATGGGAGTATGAGAATTTTTTAGCTCCTTACATGAAAAATTAATTTTCAAAGTCAAATTTATCTCTTCCCTAATATTCAATTAATCCTTAAGTTTTGAAAAAAAATTGTTTTTTTTTTTAATCTCTTTCCCCCCCCAGATGCCGCACGCGCTGGGGTCCATTTTCACCGAGTACGATTACAACTACGGTTGCTAGTCGTGCCGATACGAAATTATATTATATTTATATTATGAAATACTATTATTATATTATGAAATTATTTGAAAAAGAACAATTTTTTTTCTCAAAATTTTGAAAATTATTTTTTCCAAAACTATTCATTATAATAAGAGCCGATTTTTCAATCGTCAGATAAACATCATAAACAAGCAGATAGCAAACTATTGGATTTTTCAATCGTCAGATAGACTTTATCTGACGAACAACGCTCTTATTTATTCAACCGATGAATACGCATAACTCATAAGTTTATTTGCCAGTTTATTATTTTTATTTTTGTACGATGAATGCAAGATCGGCCATAAATTTATTTAAATATAATATAAAGAATAGACTTCAAAATGCTATAGCAACACTCTGTATAAGTATTACCGATTATATTTTTTCTGTTTTAAGTGATTTGATTTGAAAATACCCCCCTCCCCCCCCCCCCTCCCTCCACCTAAAAAGAGGTAAATAGACCATTTCCCCTTCCACACAATTTTTTTCTTGTCTTAGTCCAACCTACATGCCCTAGTCTTTTGTGGAACCTTATGCAAATCACCCCGTTTACATCCAAGTTCGTGATATGTCTTTTACTCTATTTTAGTACTTAACGAACGTCAAAATAAGTATAGATAGTGCTAAATTAAAAAACGACTTCTATTCCTGCTCGCTGTTTGTCATGGTACATTTTAACAAGCCGATTATATACTCAGCTAAGCTACTGACAAAATATATCAATAAGACTGTAAGCATTGTACTCGTAAATTTAATCCACATATCTTAAGGCCGAGATCAGAAAAAAGAAAGTAGATTGCTATGATAAAGATGGTATGTACTTGTGTATTCAATATTCATACATTGAAAAAGACAAAAATAACCATATGCTCCGGGTAAAATGATGACGATAAGGATATCTATAAAACCGAATCACCATACAAAAAAGACCATGTGGGAAAATACGAACCGACTAGCTATGGCGAAATATAAAAACGCATTCCAATGTAATTTAAAAAACAGTACCTACAGTGTTAGGCAGCAAAATGTATGCGGGTATCTAAATATGCGGGTATGAACCCCTCGTGTGTCGACACGTTTAAATCATAGAGTTATCTTGAAAGCTGTTCATGATCTCCACTTGTATTATATCTTTTCTCTATCTACATAGACCACTTTTTTCACGACAGAATCTAGTTATATCCATCATATTATCCGCTTTGAAAACACCAGGTACCAATAAAATGCTCGTGTATTCCGTATAGCATCGAACGTATGCGATGCATAAAAATGTCTCTTGCTCCTTTATACCATATCGAGAAAAATGAAAAATAAAACGATAAAAATTCAAAGAGGATTCTTATAAGTTTCTTCGAGTTGTGCTCTGTTTTTTCATCCATCATATTGTTCTATGTTCTTCTTCTGTTTGCTTATTTAATTGTCAATTGAATTTCTTTCAGTTGACATAAGCTCTTTTGATTTGCATAACGTTTAGGAGCAATGAGTGATTGTTTCTGTCACAGTACACAGAATACAAGGTATTATATTGCGCATCTGTCAGAAACCAAAATGATAGAATTGAGAAAAGGCACAAAAAGAAATGCTAAAAATTTCAGATCCAATGTCAAATTCGTCAAGGGAAAAAAATGGCTGATATTTTTAGTAAATGAGACAGACAGAGACAGAAATCTAAAGTTTTGTTCTTTTCTTTTTAATTTTCTTTTATTATGACATTTTGGATCTGAAATTTGACATAATATGCGCGAACTTGAGAAGAAGAAAATCGGGAATATAATACCTTGTATTCTGTGTACTGTTTTCTGTCTTCTTTCAAAATCTAAGTGCTTAAATTTAATGGATCCCAAATTTTTAGGAAAATCTTATTTGAAAACAGAATTGGTGTTAATGCCGCGGGTCTTTAATAGTGATGTGCTGATATATTTGATGTGTGACATTTCAGATGTTTCTTTGGAAAGGTTTGTTTCATAGTCATTTTCTTCAAAATTGTTTCGAATCAATAAAAACACAAAAAATTATCTCAAAAATGAATCGCATCACTACTTTTACTTTTTATATTGAGAATGGGCTTATCGATTTCCTTAATTTTTTCTATTAAAATATTTTTAATCCTTGTTTCAAATTTGAAGCTAATGTTGAAACTGCTTCAAGGAAAAAAAGGGGTCGAAATGTATTTAGTTTAATTTTTAGATCAAATAATGGATTCGGCTTTCGTCGCTGAATTGACATGATTTAAAAATTCGAACTGTCAAACACAACCTGATAAAACACTCGTACCTTTCTAAGAATACGATGGTACTGTGGCTGTATATAAAGAAGATAAGCGGGCAAATTTTGTAATAAAAGAATGCTACTGAGGCTGGGGCTTGAAGCCGCAACGGTTGGGGTTTGGCTTTTGTTATAGTTATAATGAAAATACTTTTACACGAAAAGACGAGACTTGCTTACTATAACTATATTAATTTATTCAAGAAGAGATTGAGAAAAATAAAGTTAGCTGATTGAGTTCTAGCAGGATGATTGTCTCTATAAAAAGGCGGGATCTATCGATGATGTTTCCAGTGACATTTTATGTAGGCCTGCCAAAACAGCGCAGCGAAAACGCATCATATAAATGCTGCCAAATATATAAGACATATCAGCTTTGTAGTCAACTAATTAATATCATAACTTTGACTGTAGCTATATGGTGCTCTGCAAAGAGTGGGTGAGGAATTTGGAAAGGATTGCTTGCAATTTTGAGTAATGATTTCTTGCCGCTCATGTGCGGAAGGTCCAACCTCCAAGCTGGTGCAGAGCGAATGGGCCTACGTTTTCATTGTACATGTATCATTATCACTTTTAACCCGAACGCCGTGATTAATGAGACTGTACTTGAAATCAATATGATAGAATAAGGCACTAATGAGTGTTCTATAAAAGGTGCGTGGTGCATGGCAATGAGTCATGCAGTCTTCCAGCTTGGTTCACCGTAACTACAACTGGCTAGAGACTGCATGACTGAGGACACCAGTGTGTTCCTGTTGAGCCATAAACTCAACGAAGCTGGAAAATATCCTTTTGGTTTGTAGGAATTTGTGATAATTTCACACATTCGAAAGAATGTATGATAATTTCATACATTCAAAGAGTACAATAAAACAAAAGAGACTACCAAGTTTTCAGAAATAAATTGGTGCTCTGGGGTAGTTGTTAGCCCCATTCATTGAGTCTTTATGACCGTTGAGTGTCAACTACAGTTGCGATAGGCCCCCTTGTGGGTGTTTCAGATTGGCTGTGGTTGACGAGAGATTCGTTCTCGGTAACTGAGTGGTACTTCTCTAAGCTCAGTTATATAGATAGAAACACATCTACCAGTATGGCTTTCATTTATGGTTTAGCAAACTGGTACTTGTGTTAAATGGAAATTGACGGTAGGTAAATTTTTTGGCTGATTGGGGCATATGCTTCAAAATTGATCTTGTGCAGCTTCTGTTTACACACGGCAAGAACACTATCAAATATGTATATAATTCATGCATATATAGATAGAGTGGATTGGATCCAATCCACCGTGAAATAAGGGCTCAACGCCAGTTGTTCACGTAAATTGAATTCTAATCTGTAGCTATATGGTGTTCCTAAAAAACAAGAAGCATTTAAAATCAAAATTGCTCCAGTCAAAATATTTTCACAGAAGCACAAGCTTGGAATCTTTCTGAAACTGCAATTCGAAAGTAAATAGCAAAGTCTAAGTAATATAGAGAAATATTTATCAAGAAAATATATCTATATGTGTTGGTATTGTATTAAACTTTACTTTCGGAACCAAAAAAAATAAATGACCCTTCAAATTTTGTGCATTTCCACGTACTCATCAACTTCGTTAAGGGAAATGAAGTTGCTGCGATAATTTATTTCAATAACTGTACCACATGTTTTAAAAGCTTTATAATCCATTCAGTTGCCATTTAAACAAAAAAAATATATTGCAAAATCGTTTTGAAAATTCAGCCAAATAACTTAAAAGCTTAGCTTCAATTTAACTTGAACATGTATAGGCATGTATATTGCATAGGTTATCTTACATTTTTCAATCTCAAATGTTTGACCCAACCGTCCAACGGTGCAGTGCAATAACACCCGCGGCAATAGCCCCTGCAGGGGTTATTTCCCAAACGAAAAGGAAATAACCCCTGCAGGGGTTATTTCCTTTTTAATGTGGCAATAACCCCTGCAACAAAAAGGCATTTACACCTGCGGGTGTAATTGCCAATTTGAATTGGCTATAAGCCCCACACATGGATTAAGCGTAACTCTCCATTTAACAATTTTAATAAAAAGCAAAAACGCAAAATATTACGTAAACTAAACCGCAGGACCGTGTCCTTGGCTTAGTGGTTAGGTGCGTTGGCTGCTAACGGAACGTCGTCGTGGGTTTAAGTCCTACTCGTGACCATAAAGTTTTTATTCCATCTTTCACGGACATTGCCTCTTGCGAAGAACTGACAAAACTTCTAAGAGTTCAATCTATCATGAAAAACTGCTTCTCAAATTTGCCGTTCGGAATTGGCGTTAAATTGTAGGTCCCCTCAATTACTTCACACGCACCCAGAAAATCGTTGATGAGAGTAAGCCGCTTATGTCTTGGCTCTTCAAGAGCTGTCGAACCTCTTTATTTATTTATTTTAACCGCAGGACTATTTTTTGCATTAGTGAAATTACTTGATTTAAAATTTAAATTAAGAAAAAAAAATAATCGTCATTCGCGCAGCGGAAAATTTTTGTTGCCCCAGAGAGAATCAATTTCAATTCGCGCGAATTTTTTTATTTTCACACCCCAAATTGATTCTCTCTGGGGCAAAAAAAAATTTCCGCTCGCGCAAAATTTTTTATTTTCACATCACTTGGACAATAACGCGTTCCTTGAATAGCGGTTATTATTTTTCTTTAACTTAAATTTCATATCAAGTAAATAAAAACAGGAAAAAGTAAAAGTAAATGAAAAAGTGTTTCTCAACTTTGACGTTCGGAATCGGCGTTAAATTCTAGGTCCCCTCTATTGTTGATGAGAGGCCTTGGCTCTTCAAGAGCTATCGCGCCACTCTATTTATTTATTTATTTATCAAGTAAATAAATTTTAATTTATTCTTGAAAATTCAATGTTTTCTGCAGTGACCATTATGGCAAAATATCGCGCAAATTTTTTAATTTCAATAGGTAATGCAAAAAAGTAGTCCTGCGGTTACTTCCTGAATTTTAATTTATTTATTTTTGTATTACTTATTATTTTCAAATTTTTTTTTTGGTTTATTGAAATAAAGTGAATATGGTTATTTTATAAAATTTGTTTTCTTTTATTAGGTTTTCTATGGTAGGCTTTATTTCCATTTGAAATTGGAAATAATCCCCACAGGTAAAAGGCAATAAGACCTACGGATTTTATTGCCACATTAAAAAGGAAATAACCCCTGCAGGGGTTATTTCCTTTTCTTTTGGGAAATAACCCCTGCAGGGGTTATTGCCGCGGGTGTTATTGCACTGCACCCCGTCCAACACCCATTCCAAGAGAGAACAAAACACGAGGCGCAAAACTTATTCAAATTGACATAATTTGTTGCATTGCAATCATTTGGTCTTGCTTTCCTATTATGTTATCATAAACAGCGTGACATCACTGGTTAGTATCACTTCGTTGGCGCTCATAATTTTCATACCTGCCGTACACAAAAATCTAAGTATGGATAGTACCTTATACTGCATTCATGTACGTGGAATATAATGTATAGGCTGATTTGTTTTAGGACCATTTCAGCGAATTCATCCGTATAATCTGTTATAAATGGCGTCACTTGGTATAGTTAATCGTAAATCCATCTTAATGGGTCTACGTCTAATTACATCCTTAGTTCCTTAGTTGAATTGGATGACACATTATACCTCACGAGCGTGTTTCTAGCCATGTGATGGAAAAGTTGAATGGTTGATGGATGGTTAGGCCATGCATAAATTACTTAAATGGGTTTTTGTGAAATTTGGAGCAATTCAAATTCGTGTCTTGATAGAAATTATGCAGAGAATATGCATATATCCCCGAATAACAGCCACCACTTTAACCAATTACGTAGACCGAGATCAGTTGTTAACGGTTAAAAAAAAATTGAAAAATAAACAAACATAGATACTGTATGAAAAGTGGTTTAGAAACAATTTGATAATCCGTTAGGATTTTTCAACCAACGAATGACCTCTTCGATTTTGATGCTTCTTTCATATGTGAACTATTAATTCGTAGCGTACAATTCACCAACAAAACCAAAACAAGAATGATTTTTGAGATTAAATACGCGTAGACATTTTGTTCGTGATGGGAGTGTGGATGGTGTGGAACGTGAAAAGAGTTCGAAAGTTCGTTTCAACTAGAATTCTTTTCGCGACGAATAAAGTTATTTTCTAAAATTTATTGAAATTTAAATTTTATTAAATTTAAATTTAAACATATTTAATCAAATATAAACTTTATTTCTGTCGTTTTGTTGAGAATTCGTGAAGAAATAGGGCTTAAAACGTATTTTAAAAACACTTTTTTATTAATTCGTTATTGCAAAATAAGATCTCTAGAAAGTTAATGCGGGTCATTTTCTGACATCATTAACTGGATCCACAAATATTTTTATTTATTTATTTTTTCATTAATATTTAAATAAAGTACGTACCTTATTTCTGTGAAGATAGATTCTGAATAATACCTTATTGGCCTTCAGGCAATTTCTTTTTTTTTGCATTGATTTCAGAAGAATGTCTCAAAAGATGTTTAAGTAAGACCATCTTGATTTATTATTTGATTTGCATTTTGTTATATATAAGAGGTTGCGTGTCAGTTCCAAAGAGCCAAGGAATAAGTGAGTGAGTGTGAAGAATAAAAGCGACCAACAATTTTATTCTCCGTCTTTGATTTGCTTTTTTTCTCCTCCAAGTAAGTTATAAATTATAACTATAATACAAAACCCTTGATCGGTCGGCCAGCACTTTGTTTGACGTGTGAAGGAAGCTTGATTGAAAACATCAATTTCACCATTAGTGCAGAGGTAGTTAGGAATCTCTGCAGGCTTATTGTGAAGACGTTAAGTAACTTGTTTGGTTTTTTGTTACAGAATAATGTAAAAATTCTCACAACAATTATAAAGGTCCATTCATATGAGCTATACAACCTGCGTCTGCGAATAATTTTTTAAAGCTATTTCTAAAGGAAATATCAACCTATCCTTTTTTAAATTATTTAATAAAGTGAATATGGTCAACACATTTTTATATTTGCTATGCGACCAACAACTGCGAACTGCGAATTTTCAAATGAGAATTCGCAATCCGCAAATACGAAACACTTTCCACAAAGCTACGAATAAATAATTCCCTCGGATTTCAAAAAATCAAAATTCAAAAATCAAATAAATACATAAATATTTTTTGTTTGTCTGGTTTGGATTTTCATGACAGTTCGCAGCTCTCTGTTACTACTCATATGAATGAAATAGCATACCTATACAACAACCATTCGAAATTCGTAGACGCAGGTCGTTTCTCCATATGAATTGTCCTTAACTGTTGATTCTATCAACATTTGAATGTAGTAAAATAGATCCGAGAGCTTATAAAACAAATCGTTTAGAGAAATAAATAAACTATTGATTTTCCAAATTGCACCCTTTAATTTGGCATGTATAAAAATTATAAATGAGTGCAGTATCACCGGCAATTCGTAAACATATTTTTTTTTTTTAACATTTCATTTTAATCCAAAGAAATGTCAATTTCTCTTAGAAATATCCCAAAACTCACAAATATTCACAAAATGAATTATAGAATCTTCATCCTTTTTTTATGATAGCATTATTTGCCTTTGGAATTTCAAACAAACACAAGAGGAGAAGAAGAGACGAAAATCGATTTTCGAAACCAATCTTAAATTACAGTTCGAATTTTCATTTTCGCCAAATAAAAACTCAGTGACACATAAAAAAGGTTGCCTGAATAAATATACAAACGAAAAAATCCAAGGACTCTGGTTGCAGAAGGCATAGGTTAACAATATTAGATTAAACGCAAACGTAAAGCCACTCGCTGGGCACGTTAAGGAATAATTATTAAGGCTAGGTTTCCCATTGAAAATTTCGTTGGTGTTTTGCGTAAAACTGTGTAGCTCCCAAAATATTCCGAATAATTAAATGAAATAAACGAGTATAGATTATACATTTAATAAGCTAAGAAGTTATTTAGCTAAAAAAAATATTAAAAATGTATTTCATCACAAAAGGGTCATGCATAATGAAAAATTATGAAATTTTTGGAGACGTTTGCGGTGGAAAAGTTTTGTTGCCTTAAAAATTCATTTTTTATTCTTTTTATATTTTTTATCTATTCTTAAAATGTCTCACAACTCAGTGACGTGGCTTTTTTTTAATATTTTGTCCAGTTTCGTCAAAAAAAATTAACAAAAACACGAAAAATGGGGAAAATTTAGCAAAAGTAGGTGTGATTTATTTAGAATAATTTCTAAAGTAGAAAAGATAAAAAACTGAAAATGTTTTTTTTATATTGTCGAAATATACATAATATCACATTAATTTTTTAATTTTTTTATATATTAATTTACTAAATTTTTTTGGAGTACAAATATTCTGCGGTGAACAAGATTCCAGCCCCATTTAGTTTGATTCAACAACAAAAGTATTTTTTTATGAAAATTGAATATTTCTTTGACTCAGTAACGTTTTTAGAAAAAAAAGAAAAAAATTAAAAAATATTTAAAAATGCATTTAAAAAAGTCAATATTTGTGTATCAATTATGAGGAGAATACAGCAAAAAATATTTTCAAATATTTTTTTTAATATTTTTTTCATATTTTTTATACAGAAATCAGAAATTAGAATAATTTTACGATTACCCGTTTATTTTATATTAATATTCGAAAATGGGTAATTTTTTTAGATTTTTACAAGAAAAATCGCTTTTGCTCACACACACTAAGGTACTCAGTTCAAACGAATTGAACTAGGTGGCGTTGTTTTATATTTCATTCTCTTCTCCTTCATTTTTTTCATAGGATAGAGCAAAAATTCTTCATACCAAACGTTCTCAGTTCTCATAGAATTCGTTTGAGAATGAAAAATCATTTTTTTTATACTTCTGGAATGTTTATGATATGCAGACATATAGATAGGCAATAATTGTGATCACTTACTATGTACTTTGTAGGTATTTGATGAAAACGTTGTTTTGGATACCTGCCTACATTTGTCATATTTGCATGCATTCATTTCGAATATGTGAATGCGCGTATTTTTTGAAAATGAGTCAAGTGCAATGGCTTGAGAAGTAAAATACCTGTTACGCAATGAGGAAACGATCTTTTTTTCGGGGTGGTTTGTGCCATTTCTTATTATTATGTAAAGGGTTTTGTTTCTTTTTTGTTTTTTGTTTTGCTTCTGTTTTTTTGTAGCAAAGACATTTTTTCCTCTCGTTTCTCTATGCCGGTGGTGGGATCGTAATATCCTTTTAGAAGAAGAACAAACCTGTTACGCAATGAGGAAACGATTGTTTTTCGTGGTGGTGTGTGTCATTTCTTAGGACTATGTAAAGGTGTTTTGTTTTTTGCCGATGATTTGAATCATGGTTCTTGCTTTGAGATCTTTGTTTTAGAATTATAAGAATTATAAAATTCAATCTAATGTCCAATCTTGACCTAATCTTGTTTTTTTTTGTATAACAAAAGATTGATTTTATTTTGCTTTAGTACATAAAGGTAAAGGTACAAAAAAATAATTTTTGATTTTGGAATCATTTTTCTTCATAATATTATTACTTTCGTAGGTAGGTTTTGAAAAATAAATTTTGTTATATTATATTATATTCCTTGAAACCTTGAAGAAATAAACCCCAATGCATTTGGGAATAATTAAAAAAAAATGTTATAGTTTGAGTAATTTTTTGCCTATTTAAAAAAAAAGCCAAATAATCTCCCAACCGTGACCCAAATCGGCTAAAGAACAAACGTAGTTGAAGACAATCGGGTAACTTTTGCCTAAATTCCCAAGGAGAGACAGAATTGAGGCAATCACTTTTTTGATTTTTCTATCATTGTAAAATCATTTTTGATCAAAATGTCGTCTTAAACTTTTTTTAATTTTTCATAGCTTGTCAAAAAGTACCTACGTCTCTTTATAGATAAATATAAAGATGAAACCAAAGAAAATTAAAATCGTTCGTCAGGAACCCAAAAAAAGAAACAATTCGAACACAAATGTCATCAAATCTCAAAACCATCATAATCCCAAATAACAAAATTTGCGAAGAAAAAAGAAAAACAAGAATTCATGAATGCTACACCTACTCTAAGTGCACATAACATAATACGTATGTAGAATGTAGATGCATTTTTGTGTATGTCCACACCACTGTTAACAATTCCACATAGTAAATAGATACATGCGAAAATACCTCTTTTTTCATTCCTATTTTGTGCCTTTGTGGACCTTCGTAAGCGAATCTCATTTCTTACATATCGCTAACTGAACTCTGAGTGAGCAGAGAAAAAAACAAAAACTAGAAAACTAGAAATTTCAATTCAAGTGGCTATGTGAGACGGAAATAAAAAAAAAAAGAAAGCGAAATATTCACTAACACTCTTGCATGCTTTTACACGAGCTCGGAGTTCAAGAAAAAAGGAAACCCAGTCTTAATCCCTCTGGCTCAAGCTGAGAGAAAAAAAAAGGTTTGTACAGTATTAAATACTTGTTTTTTGTGCTCATTTTCAAGATCAAACTTAAATGATTTTATTTTTGTTTGCTTGGCTTTTTTTTCATCTTCGTCTTCGGTAAAGAAATAAAAAATAAAAATTGCGTTGCGTCTCATCGGTCGTCAGCATCACGACGCGACCGTCTGATACAACCAATAGCGGATTTCAAGCACTTCATTATGCCGGCAAATTATAAAAAAATATAACCAACCTAGACAAATGTAATTTATTTCAAGTGATTTGGATAAGCTAAAAACATTCAACTGATGCATTGAAAAAAGCTATTCCTTTTCACATGAAATTTTGCCTGCGCCTTTGTCAATGGGAAATATTAAGTTACAGCCCTGTATTGTTCTTATTTTGACACACAACTAATTTAATTTGCTTTTCTAAATTGTCAGTAGCGACTTATCGATTTATTCTTTGAAATTTTGATTCTCCATAGACTTTGTGGATTGTTGTAAGAAGTATTGATTTCAGAGTCATGTATAGTCTATACCAATATCTAAATGATAGAATATTCATATTAGAAGGCTATAAAAGAACATTGAAAAGATAAATAACAAGATTATGTAAGAAGTACAGTTTTTTAATGAGGTATAAACTTGACCATTGGTTGAAACTTTATACTAAGGAAAAAACCCAACTTCAATGGGGCATTAAATTGGATATGATTAATTTTGATTCAATCACAATATCTACATAAATCTCTTTTTGGCAACAGGTTTTTAATTAAAAAAAAAAATCAATACTGAAACAAAAGCATATAGCAGTAGTCTTAAATGCAGAGTGCCCTGGCAATGTAAATCTTTAAAATTTGTGAATGTTGAATTTCACCTTGAATGGAAAACTTTTCATTGTAAACGCTTACTTGATTATGAAATTTAAACAATAAATAAATTCAATAAATAATGAACAACAACTTTTGGCGAGGAAGTACTTAAATGGCTTTATATCGTTAGCAAAAATATCGTAATTGCGTTGCCGATTGCAAACTTACTTTAGAAGCACTTCTTTCATGATCAGTCGGAGATCTTGGAAGTTTTATGAGTTCTTCGAAGGGTCGGAACCCCATTGTAAATCTTACTGGCCAACGCGCATTATGTACCGCAGATCCTATAATTTAAACTACCCAGAACTTAAACTATTTCTTAAATTTTTCCATACCGCTGATAATGTAAGAGCAAACATAATACAAGACATTCAATGATGTAAAACTGGAAAAACTAAAATGCCCATGACCCTTTTGCTTAAGTGCATTTTGTATTTCAACCCATTTTTATTTTATTTTTAAATCCCACGGAGTCTTAAAATTTTTATTTAAAACCTGCTCATGGGCTTTCTTTAATTTAATATACTTTATTCTGTTCCTTTGTTGTCTGGAATTCTTATTTAACCATTAATTCACGAATGGCTTCTCAAAAACCGCTTATCCCTTTTAATATCCTCTTGCATATATAAGTAGTTTTTCATTTTTTAACGAATGCTTTAGGCTTACCTACTGTTTGCGTATTTGAGTTAGAAATATTTCTACTAGAGTGGATGCTCTGAAGACAGTGTAGGTAAAGTTAACTTAAAAATTCTGATAAAAAGTACTCTGAAGTGAAAAAATTGAGTTAAAATAGAACAAGCTTAATATGAATGCCCATACAAAATTTGACTTTATCGCATTCATCCAAAGTTAAATGTTTTGTTCTCATTAAATTTTCAATTGAATCAGTTATTTTAGCAGAGCACTGATTATTTAAAATACTGTCGACTTTGATTTTTGATAAGCAAGCCTCAATCTTAAAAAGTGACGGTACACTGTGGCGTATGCGTACTATTTTATTATTCGGACTAAACATTTGTGTTTCTTTTGTTCCCTAAATCATGGTTTGGTTTGCATTTAAGTTTATTTTATTTGGTTCAATGTCAAATCTGGTACGAAAACTACTTCCGTAGTATTGCGATAGAAAGGGACACAACAGATAAGAAAGTATAAGCTGGTTACTTGCTTTTGAAAATATTCTCTAAAACTACCAGTGAAATTTTGCATGGACTTTCGTGACATTGAAACAAATTTTCCAGTTTTCTTAATTTAATTAAAAATGGTTTCCTTAGGAATGATTTGATGGTGAATGCGCAATTTGCATTTATCCTCTGCACAAAGGAGGTAATACAGGATTCGAGAAAAGCGTAATGTAAATTAACCATCAGGTAAATGTTTCGAAACGTTATATAAATAGTAACTTAAGAAATCAGAATTTCAAAAAACTTGTGAAGGGTAGCCAGCAAATAGTAAAAATAGTTTCCATAGGCAAATCATAAATTTGACTGAGCATATTGCCCTTAAACCCTACTTTGAAACGAAGTTTCATATATTGACGCCACACCGCCACTTCGCTTCGTGCTTTTTCTTTAAAAGCATCACAACCTCCACCTCCAAAAAATGATACTGTGAAGAATGCTAGTTTATGATTATTTTTTCTTACTACATGTGAAATCTTGCGGCTGCAACTTATTAAAACTTCATTATACATAATGTTTTTATCATTTAATTTTTAAGTAAGCAATCCTTTTGACAGACAACAAAAATATTCACAATTTCACTACACTTGATTCAACGAAACGATCCGAAAAGTATCTATTCATATTCATACACCGATTGTTGTAACTTGTATAGAGCTTTCTGGCACTGTGACAAAAATACTAACCAACTATTCGTAAAACCGTATTAATTGTCGACTTATATCAACCACAGAATTAAAATATTGTCAACAATTAAAACCGCACTAGTACCAGAATCAACCAACAACATCATCAATCTAGCGTTTCACTAAACCCAATTTGCATTTAATCGAATGTTTTGCCGAGGAAGACAGCTTTAATTACATTTTTGCGGTCTAGCACTCCTAACTTAACGACCTGGTCAAAACCCTTGTCACGTACCATCAACACGACGACGATGATGACGGCAGCATTGCTTGTGGCCTTTTTCCTCAACTTTTTCATTTGGAAAAACGCTGAATAAGTGCTAGGAAGCTTGTTTTGGTTCCAATTCTTTTTTTTATAAAAAATGCAAGAGTATCCTTTTCGTAAGAAATTAGACAGCGAATAAATGAACTGTTCTCTAAGGGCCAATCTAGCCTCTTTTTTTAATTTATTTTCTGTGGATAAGTGGTTACCCGGTTGACACATTTCTTGGGCAAATTTTAATTATTTGAATATTATGAATGAGGATGTTAAAAATGACAGACGAAGGGAGAGAGAAGGAGATATAGAATTTTTCTTTCCTCCTGCTTTTGCAGGATAAAAAAAAACGATTTACCAAATTTCTAAAATGAAAATTAGATTTGAAAAACCACCCGGCCAATATGCTTTAAAGTATAAATGTATATATATAAGCGATATACACCACAACCCTCTTAGAGGACATGACCTGAAAACAGCTCTTTCAGAGTTATACTCTTGAAGTTGAAGCTCTGGTTCTGGTCCTGATTTACAACTGAAACGTGTGTGCGTCTTTCGAAACAAAACCTTTCGTTGTCATCTGTAAATTTTAGGTCGTTACGAATTTAAGGCATATAAATCTCGTCAGTTGTTTAAGGAAGGTATACCTGCAACTTGGACTTAAAGTTAACCGAAATCAGCATGAGTGCCGAATTAAGTATAGTATCAAAACGACCAGCCAGGGGTGTATTTGTCAAAAACAAGACCTTGCAAGACATTTATGGAATATTCAAATCGCTTAAGGAATTTTTCTAGATACCACAATAATTTAACACAAAGATGGTAGTGTTGAAGTCAAACAAGAAATCAATCTAGCTCCTAAGGAAACTTAGCAGTAAGCCCTATTATTGGAGAGTAAAGTCAATGGATAAACAAAAATCTGTGACAAACCAAAGATCTCAAAATCCACCGAAAGACTAAACTGGATCATGAAGAGCGACAATACCACAACTTTCGATGGAGGAATCATGACAATGACCTCACGCATATCATACAGCAAGTAAAAAATCAGAATAGCGAGAAAGAAGTGAGTTAAATTCACAGACTTTAACCCAATGAAAAATCTTTGGTCTTATTTTAAGATTGAAATGCCTCACTTGACTCAATTCTGTATGGATGATGAAATCACCTCGAGATCAAAATTTTATGAATTTTAAACTAAACCCTTAATTACTCCTAGAACAATATTATTTCGACCCAAACAAATACATTATTTGATGTGCATTCAGTGTTGTTGTTTATTTCTAACAATTTTAAAACGTACTTAGCATTTTTCCTTAGATCTCTTGAATCAATCCTACCCTGTGATATTTTTTGATTTTTTTTTTGTTTTTGTTTTTGTACGAAAAAAACTTCGAAACAAACTATCATTGAAATTAGTATTCCAGATGTAACTCAAAAGAAAGGTTCAGTTATAATGCTGAGATAGGTCTTTAGAGACCCAAAAGAAGCATGGACCTGAGATTAGCGTTCGGAATGATTTATCCTCATCTAATTACCACCATATAATTTTATAGGTATACCCCAATTCCCCGAAAAACAAACTCAAACCACAAAAGAGGCAAGAAAACTAGTGTAACAATCGACCTCCTATCTTCCCACTGGAAAACATCGGTTAACACCGGGATTATGTATGTGGGAGCAAAATTAGACAATACAAATACACAAACAAACATAATATGGTTTCTTTTGTTTCTGTTTTAGACCGCACTATTGCAGTTAAGTCTTCATTTGCAGAGCATTATATTATATGAGGCATAAAGTGAAACGTGTCCAAGTGTTGTCGCTGCCGGGACTGGAGACTGGACACGAAATTGTCCTTTTTAAAATATAAAACGACTTCTATGTGACAAACATATGTCACAAAGAGGATGATGTTGACAGTTGACACACACAAACGGATGCTGTAGCAAATTTGTTTTTTTCCAACCTCTCACTCATATGTTGCTAAAGCTGATCAGCACAATTATTTTAGTCTTTATATTGTAGTGGCACACAAGTAAACGAGTGCATCATTTGCATTTCTGTGAAAGACTATTTAAAATACACTTAGGGAAAAGTCTCACTGATGAAAAGATAAAAAGCATAAGAGTGAGGAAAAATAAATTTGGACCTTAGGACTGAAACCTCTATTTGTTAAATTACGGAACCAAAAACAAAAAAAATTTGAACGTCTTATTATTCTTTTAACACACATCACAACCACCTCGCCCCAATCAATAAACACTGATTACCTTGACTTGTGAATTCAACCTATAGAAAATGGGTTTGCATTTCCTAATAGCCACCATTAGTAAAAACTTAAAATGAAAAAGCAAAACAGGATTTATAAAAAAATGTTCTTCATCATGCCATGTCAGCCGTCGCCATCGATTGGTCTGTGTTTTTGCTGCACTAATTTATCACTAAGACCTAAGTCTGGTTATACACTTCGCTCTTGACAAATGAATTGAAATTGGACAAATTTGACTTTTTCTAGACCTCCTGACTAATTTTATATTGAAAATACATATAAGCTTTTCGATTTTTTTTAATGCGTTGGAATTCTATTCAAATTATATCTAGAGAAACGTTTATTTTAGACCTAGAATAAATGATTTTTTTTTTTTCACATGTCACATAACACACATGATGCAAGAAAATGTCCAGTATCTCGTTTTAAAGATACTATTAATTCCTTTCGATCTTATCTGCCGAAATTCTTACGCTATCTGTTCCCAGGGGCTCTGACCAATTAAGTGTCTATGAAATCGAAATCACATTACTCACTGTAGAAATTTCTAAGTCTTTTTTTGCAGTGCAAGCTAGTAGTGGACTAACAACAGGACAGGACTCAGCTCTTTCGGTACATCCGAAGAGCGGTACAATATGGCCATATACCGATTGAAAGAAGTCGTAATTAAAAACAAGCCCAAATGTATTTTAAATGATCCCCATGTTAAGGATATTGCAGACGAACCGGCCGGTGGCGGGCAGTAAAGGATATCCTGACTTTCACTCTAGAGCTCTTCTTCTTATATAAAGTCATGCATAACCCCATGTCTGCCCATCCACGACTTTTTCATATTCGGATAACTGTCCAAAATAGATGGTCAGGGCAGAAGAGAATATAGGTAGTTTTGTTACTGCAGCTATATATTTCCCATTTTGTAAATTGTCGTTCTGCTGTAGGTCTTTTGTTGACCAAGAATTGGTTTCCTCATCATTGTACTTTTGGTATACCTACATACATTAGGCTCTGCAAAATAAGGCCCCAGGAAAAAAGGCCCCTAAGAAAAAATTAAAATAAGGCCCCAAATTGGGGTATATTTTCATAATGAAATTATGCCCCAGTGAAATAAGGCCCCAACGAAATGAAAAAAGGTCCCAAAATTAATGAAATTAGGCCTCAAACTGTGAAATTTAGCCCCAATTTGTCTTTTTCATAAAAAAACCGTTAGTTAGATAATGAAATATCACCTCAAACTGTTCCCAAAACGCTCTAATGGTGGCCTTTCCAATTTCCCTGCAACAAGCCCCCAAAATAAATGAAATAAGGCCCCAACATGTTTTACTTTTTTTGGAAAAATGCAATTAAACCCCAATTCGTCTTTTTCATAAAAAAACCGTTAGTTAGATAATGAAATATCACCTCAAACTGTTCCCAAAACGCTCTAATGGTGGCCTTTCCAATTTCCCTGCAACATGCCCCCAAAATAAATGAAATAAGGCCCCAACTTGTTTTACTTTTTTTGGAAAAATGCAATTAAACCCCAATTCGTCTTTTTCATAAAAATAACTTAGTAAGATAATGAAATACCACCTCAAACTGTTACACAAATGCTTAACAATTACCCTGCAACAAGGACTCTTAGCAGAATAGAAACTGGTGGGTCATAAGGGGCGAATTTGAATTAATTGCGAGCTAAAATACCTTCAATTCTATGCTAGTTTCAAGGCGATTAAATTTCCAATAATATTCTTTAGCAATTTTTAATCTTGCACTTTTCATAAAAACTTCAAACGTCTCTTCTGAAAAATGTTGAAAATCTTTTGAAAAACTTTGGCGTTTTTTCTTTGAGACCACAGACTTGTGGGTCATAAGGGCACAATTTGAATTTGAATTTGAGACTACTGACCCACTTTGGTGGATCATAAGTTGCGAAATCAAATTCGAGTCTTCTAACCCTTGTGGTTAATATTAGATAATTGTTTGTCAAACAATAAATTGAGTAGAAAGTTTTTAACATTTTCAAGCTTTTAGCCTTGCATAACGGTTGAAATAAACCGTATGTTTTAAGCCTATGTGACGTAACGTAAAAATGCAAACTCACCGAACTTTGGGATTCGGTCATTTTACTGAGTTGTTTAATAGCTCCACCAGAAAGAACTTTTTTTATTGATAGAAAGGTGATGTCACCACAAACTTTTAAACAAATACTTGAACTGTAGGTATTTTGACCATTTTCCCTACAACAAGGACACTTGTAATTCTTCTGTCAATCTGTAATGGACTGGCGTGAATTTTATGGTTGCATTCATTGCAAATTTTAAGATTTTAACAAGGCAACAGCAAAATATTTGCCCGCAAATCCCCACAAATTACACAATTAGCTCCAACAAGCTTTGGGTCCTCAATTAGACAAACTTGGTAATGCATTTTCCTGTTAATTTTGAAAAATAAAATAAAGCCCCAAATTGTTTTTAAACTAAAATGAAATTAAGCCCCAAAACTTTATTTCAAAGTGAAATTATGCCCCAAAAGAAAATGAAAAAAGCCCCAAAAAATGAAAAAAAACCCAAAATTTGAGAAATTTCGTTGTTGTTGTTTTGTGGGCTTTTTTTTGGGGCCTTAAGTGATTTTTTTTTTGGGGACTTTTTTCTGGGGCCTTATTTCGCGCCCCCATACATTATATATGTATGACTCAAGAATAAAGCCGGTCTATAGGTTTGTGTGATTTCTATTGTAATAACCCTATTTGTGGCAATATCCCTACTCGGATCCAGAGGCTCCCTAAGGCTTTTGTGAATTTGTATCCTTGGAGATGTGAATTTCATATTTCATGTCTCGTTGTGAGTGTTTTTTTTTACGAGTACCTATATTTATATTTTCTGTGCTACTGTACAAACAACGACACAAGATCCGACATTTATGCTTCCTGAATACGTGAAATTAAATGCGACACTGAGAGTAGATCTTTCTATCTCATGGTGTTTTGTTAAGCTTTTGAGAAACATGAATTTATGAGAAAGGCGATATTCTGTAGAACATATACATAAATACATAATCTACATAAAATTGCTGTTCGTGTGAATAAAAGCCGAGGGGCCTTGTTTGATTCAATATGAAATGATAATATTTGGGATGGATGGACAATATTGGATGTGACATTCATGTACCCTTCATGGAATCTGGAAAAAAGATAGGAACATGTACAGTGGTACCTAAAGCAACAATGAACCTTCTTACAGTTAGTCGGTGGCTGCCTAATTGGATGTAGGGCCATGAAAATCCTTGTGCCATGACTCATGGTAAAGCAATTCAAGTTTGTTAATGGAAATTACACTGGTATAACTTCTGTTTTCTTTGCGAAAACCACCATCAGGCAAGTAGTCATTTTCAGTTTTTCCTTACTTGTCGTTTTAGTTTAAAGCTTGAATTGTACAGACAAGTTACCTATCTGAGAGAAAAGGAAAAAATTGAAGCAAGATAAGATTTTTTCTCAAAAACACAACAAACTGTACAGAAGGAGTTATTCTTCAAATGAAAAGAAACAGAAGTTTTTCTTGCTCGAAGAGAAACATCAAGAACCCATCTGTTTCGTGGAGAAAGTTTAAGTAGGTAAAAACTAATAAATCACTTCCCACAGGCAGGAGCAAAGAGGGAAATAAATTTTGTTACGTCGCGTCGCGTCGGTTTATTATTTTTTATTCTTTGCCTGTTTTTTTAAATTTTTGTCTAGCTATATTATCTTTAGACACAAGAAGAAGGTAAAGGTACGTAATGTTAATAACTTTAGGGGAGTATGTTTTTTGAGAAGATGGGGGTAATTGTTTTTGTTTGACAGGACAAGATGTTGATGTAGATTTGTATGTTAAGATTGGTGTAAACTTTGAATTTAATGATGAAGAGTTTTGTTGAAGCTAGAACAGGAAATACATTTTCTATTTGAACATCATTTTGATGAATTGTAATTCAAATAAAATGTTTATGTATTTATTTCTTACTAGCAGTACCCTGCCACGCTTCGCAGTGCCTTCACTTTTTTACGCTGCTACCACACTATCCGCTACCCTCCTACCCTCCAGAGCTACCTGCTACCCGCTAAACCTCTACCCCACTACCCGCTACCTACTACTTCAACACACTAACCTCTACCCCTTTACCACGCTACCCGCTACTCACTCCCGTTACCCATCACCACGCTATGCGCTACCCGCTACCTACTTCCCCGCTACTCCACTACCCGCTTCCCACTCCCATTATACATATCTCAAAAACAACAAATCTAAAAAACAAAATATATCGACTGCAAAAAATGTCAAGTGTACGTTTTTTTGTCGGTGGAAAACAATTGGGGCTATTCGGCGAAATATTTTATTTTGTTATTCTGTTATTCTGTTATGAATTCCCATACAAAAGTTTTATTTGTCAAAAAATCTTTTTTGAGTAACAGAATTGGTATTCGGCAAGCCAAATCTGTTATAAAATCTGTTAAGAAATCTGTTATGAACTGTCAAAAAATTCGAACATACTGAAAATCTTTTATAAATCGCCTATTTGGTATTCAGCAAGCCAAAATCTTTTAAGAAATCTGTTATGAATCATAAAATAATAACAGGCATCTTTTCGGCACTTTTATCATAAAAGATTTTGAAAAAGCAACAAGGATTGTGAGAAAAATGGAAAATTATCGACATAGGTATTTATTATAGAAATATCATAAAAAGGAGACAAAGGTAAGCACATATGCATTTTAAAATAAACAAACATAGAAAAATAGATTAGATTAGATAATTTATTTCATAAATGTGGTCATGTACAGAAGATATGTATACATGCATATATCTTAAAACGTACTATTCAATTAATTTATATGTATGTTTGCATGTTCTTTCATTGATACATTTATGATGCTGTATAAAATAAAGAATTAAATGCTCATAGTTTTAAAATATAAACTTTATTTAAAGTAAAGGTGGACTGTATTCTATATGGTTGCTTGCAATGCAAGCAACAGCCTGTTGATTTATTTCCCGTACGCTCGTACACAGCTGCACAGTGTCCTCTTCTCGGTCGCAAGTACCGCTCGAGACGATATGGAAAAGGGTGTGGCTTGCTCTCGAGTAAGAGTGAGTTGTTTGTTGACGACGATCTCGGTCCGCAAGTACCGCTCTTCGATGATTTGTTTTATTGCTCAATGCTCATGTTGGTTGTTACCAGGACACTGCTCTTGTCCCAATATTCTGCTCTTGTTTTTGAACAGATGCTTCGGGATAAGCAATCTGAATCTCAACAGAAAAATATAAGTGCACGAATCCGAATCCACCGATATATGAAATGGGAAAAAAAGCAGGCAAACCAAAAAATAAATGGATTAAAAAACGATACTTAAATCTTACCTCTAGCTGTTTTTATTGTTTTCGCTTTCAAATCTTCTTCGGGCAGTTTTAAGAAAATCTCTTCGAATCATAAGATTTTTCGTAAACTGTCCGATAAATCAGGGTGCCATTTCCACAATTCTTGGTGGATTTGGACGCTTTAAATGATTTTGAGTTCCAATTGAGGCCCTCTAAGCAGAACCGAAAACCATTTTTAAATTGGGCAAAAAACAAAAAAAAGCTTCTACCCAAAAGCATTTCATCCATTGATTCTCTTGGAATCATTAAAGTTTCTCTTAACCTTAAGGTCAAAGCTAATAGCGTATCAAAATATAAATTTTAAGAAATTTCATTATAGCTTACCTTGGGTTTGACTTGCGGTCTTGTGTTTGCGGCCCTTTTTTTGCGATGTGCCCGCAAGTTCCTCAATCGCCCTGTAATCCAGGAATTCGTCGCCATCGTTCTCCACCACTATTTCCTCCGGCTCGAATCCGGAGCATGCTACTACGGAAACTTTCCGGTGTCCGTCCACCACCACTCTACCCCAGCAGGCCATGGCTCTCTCCTCCAGAAGGTCAACTCCCTTTTTTTCTTTTGGAGATCCACCGCCTGTTTTTGCTTGATCCGCTTTTTGCACCCTCAGTTTGTGGGTTACAGCGTAACGCCAATTGTCAAACACCTGTAGAAATATAATAAGGTTGAATTAGCATAAATAAAAAAACTATTCCACTTACTTTTTTCCATTCCTCTACCGAGTGACATGCACCGCCTACGGAATTGAGGAGGTCGGAGAGACTAATCCAAAGTCCCTGCACCGTATCGTCACTGCTTTTGGTTTTGGTAAAAACTGGATGCTCTTCCAAGAAGGAGCAATATAACTCCTTCTGCTCAAGGCTTACTTTTTGCTGCCTTCGCTCTCAAATTAAAAAAAATATTAATGGTAAAGTATTAAGGAAACAGACACTGCTCGTGTCCACACCATAAAAAGTTTCAGGAAATGGCAAAACATAAGATTCTTAGATACCATGGTATTCCCTGAAACAAGTATTTATGATATGGATACAAATAGTTTGGGTTACATACTTTTAATTTGGGAATCCATATTTTGCGTATCACTCATAATTAAATAATTTGTTTGTTTTTATTTTAAGGCAAAATCTGATTAATGACAGATTCAGCAAGGCAAAATCGTTTATGAAATCCGTTAAAAATCATAAAAGAATAAAAAAGAATTTTTCTGCACTTTTATGATAAAAAATTTCAATAAGCAGTATACGCTTTCAATTAATATGACCTTTCAGCTCGATAGTTGCCCGTAGCTAAGTGGTTAAGTGCGTTGGCTGCTAAGCAAAACGTCGTGGGTTCGAGTCCTACTCGCACCCATTAACTTTGTATTTCATCTTTCACGGGCACTGCCTCTTGCGAAGAATTGACAAATCTTCCAAGAGTATCAATCTATCATGAAAAAAGTGCTTCTCAACTCTGCCGTTCTGAATTGGCGTTGAATTGTAGGTCCCCTCAATTCTTCACAAGCACTCAGAGAATTGTTGAAGAGAATAAGCCACTTAGGCCTTGGCTCTTCAAGAGCTGTCGCGCCACTCTATTTATTTATTTTATTCAGCTCGATTAAGACTTTTTGTATTTTTCGCATTTCTTGGACCTGCTGCTTTTCCTTAATGAATTCAAATTAAAATCCTGATTTACATTTAAATTAACTTTATTTGGATGTGTGCATAAAAAGAATAAAAAAGAAGTAAATTGAAATGAACTCAAGAATTTCAGTCGGAACGAGACGATTATTTATGTCGCCGAGCATCCTATACGGAACCGTTGCAGCCATATTAGTCAACACCTTTGCCTCGCAAATGCGCCAGTTGCCTATCTTTTCCACTGTCAATAAAGCCACCACCTTCCTCACCACGAATACTATTATATTGACTATAGAGAATATCCATTGTGGCCAGCGAAATGTCCGGATAAACCTTGAAAATTTCACCACCAATTCATTTAAAATTATTAATCGCATCCTCGAGATCATTCATTGACATCGGAACAAGTTTGGTATTGGCCAGCACTACCAATGCCAAATTGTACTTTTTCTCATGGTAGAAATCGAAGAATTGAACGAGTTCGTTCAGCAGATGGAAAGTGGCAATAATTTTGGGTTCGCATTCAATTTTGTTTCCTAAAGATAAATGTATGAATGTTAAAAGCGTGCAAGAAACAAAAAGATTCAGTCTGGTCTTACCCCGCAGTCTGTCACTGGAATCACTAGCCAGAACTTGTAGTCTCTCTCTGAGGGATCCCTTTTTTGTACTTTGGTTCACCACTTAGGAGAGAAGAATAGAAATGTTTCGCAGAGCTTGACCTTGCATCTATTTAAACAGAAAAATGTTAGAAAAAAGGAACACCCACACATTCTGGGTTACTTCGACTTACCCCAGCAATGTCGAACATTTTAATGGCATCCTTAAACATTCCCTTCTTTACTAGATCTTCGGCAACCATTCCAGCTGCGGTACGAGTGTCGAAATCAACACAATGGAATTGTTGGAAAAGCCCTCTGGAATATTTTATAGTTCAATCAAGTTGGAAAGCTTTTTTTTTTTTTGTTTAGTGCCTACCCGACAAGAATACCATTCTGTTGCATTTAACCAAAGATAAGATCATAGTTCCGACATTCAATTGCCAGATCGCTAACGCACACAAGGAACAAATTGCGTCCCTCGGGATGTTTGAGATTCCGCAAGAAGAAGAAGAAGTACTGTAGGGCTTCTGCGGGATCGGTTATCTCGAAGTTCTTCACATACAACATCACCAATCGAGCGATATTTAATCTTCTCATCGGAACCGGGTCCTCAATGTCAACGGATACTGCAACAAGAATATTGTGTTTATTTTTCATCCCGATTCGAACTGTATTCTACTCACTGGCTCCTGGACATTTCTGGTGCCTCCAAGCAGAAACAGCTCATTCAAGGCGAGAGCAATATGAACGGCATGTGTTCGGTATTTCTCAGTTCGAGATAGGAATTCAATTGCAGCTTCAAATTGTCCTGTAAGCGCAAGAACCTGGAAGTACAGATGATGTTGTTCGCCGGCATTGAAATGTTTCTCGCCATATTTCTCCAAAATCATTGTTTGCAGACCGGACTATGTTGAGATTTCGGAGTTGTCGGGAGAATCCGATCGTAGAATCGAAAGTTGAATCCACAAGAAACCGTCAGTGGTTTTGGCAACTTCGTGATGTTATTCGTTCATGTCGTATAGCGACTCACAGCTTTTTTTAAATTGATCAGTGGAGTTCTTGATTTTATTACGGTAATGCAGCTTGAGTTGACCTTCCATCTTAGATTTAATTTTCTGTCCGGGTTTGTTGATTTTCTCTTCATGTACTTGAATGAAATCTTCATGACCGGCCCTGCAATATATAAGCTTGTTTTAAGAAAAAGAAAATTAATTCACTTCATTTACCCTCCCATCTGCACGCACCGCAAGGCCGATTGCAAGTCTTCACATCGCATGCAATAATAAACCATAGGCCAGAACGGTTTGCCTTCGATTGCAATGTCCTGCAAGCCAAAACAAGAACCTTGTGCTTCACGCAAATTCCCACTGATTATTGTGATTTTTCTCGAGATAGTTTTTTGCCTATTCAACTCTGAATTGGATCGCGACTTCGAGCGACCGGAGTCACGTTTACCATGTACTTCATGACCTCCCAAATTTCACAGATTTTCTGGTCTTCGAACCACTCAGCGACTTGGTGAATTTCTGTACGAGATGTGGTCGCAAAGCTCCCTTGTTAACAAGGGTATTTTACTCGCATACCTCACGGGCATATGCCATTTCCTAATAAAGCAAAAAAATATGTATTTTTTGTGAAATTCCATAAAAACCTACTTACAATGTGATTCAAGCAGGAATGACTTCCGCAAGTTCCATTGAGAATTGTTTAGAATCTTTTGAATGTGTACCCAGTTCTGCGATGGTCCAATGAGGGCGTTAAACAAATTCAATTTTTCCTGTCGCCAGTCGGCCTTTATGTGTTTCCATTTCTGCTTCTGTGCCGATTAGTAGGACTGTGAAGGGCAGTATTGTTTTTGTGCAATTTCATTGATTGCTTCACCATTTTTCGGGTGTTGAACATGCAATCATTACACAATGCTGCGGAATTCTTTTGCACGGTAAGAGAATGCAATAATCTAAATTGGGCAGACAAAGGTGAAGTCCAATAAATAGAAGAACAAACATACATACTTGTCCTTGTAATCCGCCAAGGCGATTTCAGGAAACTGGAACTCCTATTTTGTTCCGGGAAATGCAGGGGCTGGTTTCTGAAAAGATGACATCTTCATATAAAATAGATAAATTAAAACTGAATTGAATAGAAATTAAACTTACCATCAGTCTTGGATATCCATATTCTTCAGAAATTCATTTAACAATTCTATTCAGGTTGACAAATCACAAAATTTATTTAGGTGACAGCTGATAAATGACAGATGTCTCATAACAGATTTCTTTTTCGAAAAATTCATAACTGAATTTCATAAAAGTTCGAAGTTCTGAATACGAATTATAAAAGATCTTTTATTTCTAAATCTTTTATGATTCATAACAGAAAATTCATAACAGAATAACAGAAATGGCAGAATAGCCCCAAATATTTTACGAATATATATTTTCTTGACTGACATAAAATAATACATTTTCAATTTACATGAATAATTTCAGATCTGACATCTGACAAACATAATTTTCAATATTTGAAATTGATCATATTTTTTTTTTATGGGGTGGAAAAAGTATGTTTTTTTAACATTGGCAAGGATCCCTAATTTTTTTGAAAATGAAACATAGCCTATGTCACTTGGGAATAGTGTAGCATGCCAACGTTGAAAGAATTTTTTAAATCGGTCCAGTAGTTTCGGAGCCTATTCATTTCAAACAAACAAACAAACAAAAAATCAAACCTTTCCTCTTTATAATATTAGTATAGATAAAATGTTTGCATTTAATAGCTCCTTGTATTAAATCTTACCATAGTATCATAAAGGGCATTTTCTGATGCGAAATTAAATCGGTTCTAGATAGCCAAGTAAGACTCTCGAAATATATGTATAAATGTATATGCTTTAAGGTCATTGAACATTGAACTCGATAACGTTCTACGAAAAATAAGGCGAAAAAAAACAGTGTAAAAAAACACCTTGAACTGGTTTATCTGAATTCGAAGGAAGTTGTAGTGCCCGTGGCGTAGTGGTTATGTACGATGGCTGCTACGCATAACGTTGTGTGTTCGAATTCTACTTGTGCCCATACAATTTTTATTTTTATTTTCACGGGTACTGCCTCTTGCGAAGAAATGACAAAACTTCCAAGAGTATCAATATGTCATGAAAAAAGTGCTTCTTAATTTTGCCGTTGGGAATCGGCGTTGAATTAAAGGCCCCTCAATTCTATACACGCACTCAGAGAATTGTTGATGAGTGTAAGTAACCTAGGCCTTAGCTCTTCAAGAGCTGTCGAGCCACTCATTTTTTTTCGAAGGACGGGGTAACACTACATTAATTTACTATTTACACGAAAATTTTGAATTATTTGATTTAAAGCTACTTCAGTAGGCTATGACTACGTCAACCAAGCCTTGCTTCTTTAACTTCTTTGACTGTGAAGTCCGGTTCTTTGCCAACCTACCTAACCACACTCTCGTTATTTTGTGTAAAATGGTTCACAAATTACGTCTGTCTAATGTCTGTGTGATATTTACCCAACCCGCTTAACGTCCTCTACTTTTTTACACGTTTATTCAAAAACCGAGCGCTTTTCAAATAACTACATTACGTACCTTTATTTCCAACATGGATTTGTACTTATGTGTTTAAATTTATAATAATTGGTTTTTTTGTACCCAATCACGCATTTTTTTATTTTTTATGAATTACACACGCTTTGAAGGTATTGCAGCGGGTGCATTTATCAGCTTCAATTATAGGCATGTAACCGTGTCCGAACAGCTAACATTCCCGGTTAGTTGCACAAGATGAATAGCAAAAAACTATAAGTAGTAGGTTATAGGTTCTTATCCTGGGAGCACTGTATATTATATTTTAGAAGGTCAAAGGCCTCTTCCTTTCGATATAGAGAACGTCTCTCTAAGGACATGGAAGGTGATAGGTCCGTTCATGTTTGTTTTAAGATCTTGTTACCTACTCATAAATTGACTTGTGGCTATGATACTAGTTTGTATTGTTATTTTGTCAATATTCTGTCTATTCAGTATTCATCACGAAGCTTTAGATTATCACTAGAAAAAAACATCTCTCGCTAATCAAACTTATATACACTTAAAACCATGTTGATACAAGTACATTTTTAAATATGTTATTGGTTTTCCTTAGTTTTTGCAGCAAATTTCATTCAATCTAATGTAAACGTTTATATGTGAACATGTCCTTCTTCTTTAATCTTCTCTTTTTTGGGATATATTTTTCCTCATGTTCTCTGTGCAAGCCACTGCTGTGGGGAAATTATCCTACCCATGGTCCCTCTGGGGTTTTCAGTGCTAAATATTATCTCTTGCCCATGGCATGAAATATTCACGAAAACTTATCCCTTGAATCATACATTATCCTCTATCAAAAACGATTGTTTCCAAGTTTTAAGCCCGAAGAAAAAGTGTTTCTTTTACACTTTTTCCATCTTCATTGCATTTATGCACAGTGAGTCTGCTTTTCACAGCCACTTAACTTTACCAAGGTTTGTTGTTTTCCTCGGTATAATCTTCTGATTTATCTAACATTATATGCATAGAAGTTTAAACGAATATTTATTTCAAAAAGCTTGAACGGAAACTTTGTTTTTAGTCTTAGTTGTCGTTGTAGTTGAAAGTCGGTTTCGTACCAAAGCGATACCTATTTTCTAGTGACTTTCTTTTTCCGCAACAATTATACTTCATAAAGATCAGCCAGTTTCCTGAGCTACCGACCGGTAGCACCACACCATTAGAAACAGCAATAACGATACGGCCGGCCGGCCGGCGCGCGGCGGGGCGAGCGCGGCGGTGTGATCTCCATCAACATTGTCATCATATAGTCGTAGTCAATGTTTGTTAGAGTTATCAGGCTTTGGGATTAGAAGTAGTGCTACGACGACGACGACGCGACGACGACAACGAACGATGACTGTGCGAGGCTAAATAAAATCAGGATTAAGATTTGCATTGTGCGCGGATTCCCTTTGCATCCTTATTTCGTGGGCTCATAAAAGCGAATGTTTATTCTGATGGTTTGTAAAAAAAAAAACAACGGTAGAAAAAAGCTTGAATACATTGTCATCAAGGTCCCGGCTGGAAATGGATACTTTTTTCCGCTCTTAAAATAACTTTTTATAACTCTTTGGGGCCAACCACCACTGGCACCACAAAGTTTAGTCCACTCGATGCGATAAGCCATACAAAAAGACAAAAAAAAGTCAACACCTCGAATATGAACTTTCATAGTGAAAAGTCAGTTATTTTGATTGCTTCACTGTGTACATCATGCACCATGCTTCGGGGAAACTTGACAGCCATACAATAGAAAATAGATGCACCATAACTTCTGGACTCTTTCAGTGTTGGAAAGCTTGACAATAGAGGTTTGCTCCAAGCGAAATTCCAGTCGTCATCATTTTTTTTTACTGAAAATGTTGGCGCTGTCTCTTCTTAGTTGTGGGTGGATGCTATCGCGTGAAAACGAAACAACACGACATGGGGTAGGTTCATTTGTCAACACAAAACAGGCAACTGACAGATAGATAGACATATGACATATGAGTACATACTGTCTTTCTACTTCCACTTTATAGGAAATGAAGGTGCACCCATACTGCTCCTACTGCAGGAGAGCTCTAGGATAAATCATTTTTTATCCAGTTTTTTTTTTCGAAATGTCATGGCAAACGTTTTGTAAAAGGAAGCAGGTGGCGCCAAGAGATTTCTTTATTACTGTTTCTTTAAATTTAACCAAAGCTTAATTTATGACTTATTGTGATGGTCCTTTGTATCAAATACTCCGATTCCGACTGTTTGTTTCTTGCTTGGTTTGTGAATGAAAGAATGGGAATTGTTAACCCTGTTGCAAAATTAGGTTTTATTCTTTCAATTGATAGGTACCCACATACTCATTTATTATTAACATGGAGAAGGACAGGATTCTCAACTGGAGAAGAGGGAAAACGATTGTTTTTATACATCTCTTGTGAGGAGACAATGGAAAATGATAAATTTCATGTGCTCCCGGTAAGAATGATAAATGAGTTTAAGGTGAGCTGAAAACGTTAGGTGCGGTTGGTTTATATCCACATATACGGACATGGACATGTTAAAAGGTTATGTTGATGATGAAAATAAATGAAAAAAAGACATTTTCTTACCTTATCAAATTTTTGTTTTAGCTAATAAAAAACCGTCAACACTCTCAAACTTGTTTATTTAATTTAATGGTTGTTAGTGATTGCCATTCGAATTCGACCAATTTTGATTTCTGATGTAACCAATAATTAAGCTTGTCTTTCTATTTCTATACCATGTATCGTTCTGTCTATTTATAGTTGGCCATTTTCTTATCAATCGGGGGCACGGCCGGCATGGCAGTGCCTGTTAGAAATAACAACTTAATACAATTTATACTTTGAATATTGTCACTTTACTTAATTCTTACATATCTTCATTTCTTTCCTAATTACTCAATTTATTATTTTCTCAAACTAATTTTCTTATTCTTATTCAAACTGTTCAACTGTTTAGTTTAAATAAACCATTTATATATAATTTAACAGAACTTGGTTTCAATTGAAAATTAACAGGTTATGGGCCCAGGACCCAAAATTTAAATAAGAAATTTTAGAGAACTACTCAGAGTATACGTATATACATTTCCAGCTCATGATGAATGACGACGGAGAAAAATTCAAAATTCCACTTTTCGATGGAACAGGTTTTAATATTTGGAAATTCCGTATAGAAACATTATTGGACGAATTAGAGCTACTTGAATATACCAGTGAACCTTATCAAGAAAAAGTTAAATTTCAAACCGAGGACACAGAAGCTATTCGCCTTCAAAAAGGGAAAGAATTAGCTGCTTATAAGAAGAAAGACCGAAAATGCAAATCGCAAATAGTTCAAAAATTGGCTGACAGTAACTTAGAGTACGCAAAAGATAAAGAAACAGCATTCGATGTATGGAAGACTCTATGTGATACATTTGAACGAAAAGGCATTGCCAGTCAACTATTAATTAGAAAATCCCTACTCAGCATGAAATTTAATCCAAGAAATGATACTCTTGCAAACCATTTCGTTAGTTTTGACAAACTTATTCGCGAATTGAGATCAACAGGAGCAAAGGTAGAAGAACTCGATATTGTATGTCACCTACTACTTACTATGCCATCGGAATTCAACAATGTAGTTACAGCAATTGAAACTCTCTCAGGTGAGTCTCTTACTATATCTTTTGTAAAGAATAGATTGCAAGATGAAGAATCGAAACAGCTTGACTCGCAAAAATTAAAACTAGAAGAACCTGTGTCTTCAACAGCGTTTGTTTCACAACAAAATAAGTTTATGAACGAAGCACAAGGTCATTTTCCATTCAAATGCAATTATTGTGGAAAAGTTTGCCACAAAATAGCAGTTTGTAGAAAGAGAGCGAACGACTTAAAATACAAAAATCAAAATTCGGCACATTTAGCCACAGAAAATATTAGTCAAAGGAATGAAGACGGTTATTGCTTTTCGACATCAATTGCAGATGATTTCGATCATCACGTACACTGTACTCTGGACTCAGATGCATCGGAACACCTGGTGAATAGCAACATCTCTCTATCAAACATTAAAAAAATTCATGAACCGACCAAAATAAAAGTTGCCAAATCTGGAACTTATTTAACAGCAGATAAAGTTGGAGACATTCAATTGTCAAGCTTCGTTAACGATAAAGAACATTTGGTTACCGTAAAAAATGTTCTTTCTGTTCCGAACCTCGAATACAATCTTCTTTCGGTAAGAAAATTAGAAATGAACGGTTATTGGATAAAATTTGAGAATGGATGCGGAGTGATTTCCAAGAACAGTTGCAATTGCACATCGAAGTCCAACCGGATTGTACCAAATAACTTTCCGAAAAACCTCCACGGCTCTTCTGAGCGCAAATGACAGTAGCTATGAAATTTGGCATAAGAGAATGGGTCATCTCAATGGTCAATGCTGATGACATCAAGAAACTTCAAAACCATACGAACGAAATCTATATAGATGATTTAAGTTTTTCCAAAGAGACATGTGGTATTTGTATTGAAGGTAAGCAAAGTAGTTAACCACATAATCAAGAAAGTAAACAGCCGTTTACTTAATAAACAGAAGTCCAACATCATCACTTAAAAATAAAATTCCAGCCGAACTTTGGTTCGGAGAAAAAATAAAATATTCGAAAATCAAGATTTTTGGTTGTGTTGCATATTTGAAGATTCCAAAGCAACTCCTGCAAAGTAAATTTGATTCTCGATCCAAAAAATGTTTTTTTGTTGGTTATTGTCCCAACGGCTACAAACTTTGGGACCCACTCAATCATAAAATTATTCTTGGCCATGACGTTGTATTCGATGAAATGAAATTTTCCTTCGAAACTTGTAACAGTAGTAATAATTGGACTGCAACGGAACATGAAATTTTAGAATATGACGAACAAACTGAATTAGAAAAACAAAATATACAAGACTCTGAAAGTGGAACTGAAACTCAAGTTAGAAATGACAACGAACAAATTGAAAAAAACCTTGAATCAGCCTCGTCGATCTAATAGAATTACCAGCACGCCAAGATATCTAGAAGATTACGCAATTATGGCCTTTCATGCTGAATCATTTATAGAAGACGTACCAGAATCTTATGATGAAATTAATTCTAGAAACGATAAAGAAGAATGGTTTCAAGCGGTAAATGAAGAAATATCAGCTTTGCTTAAAAACAAAACATGGGAGCTTTGCAACACTCCCAAGCACACACGATTAATAAATAACAAATGGGTTTTTCGTCTGAAAAGAGATGAAAACGGAAACGTTGAAAGTTATAAGGCAAGATTAGTTGTTAAAGGCTGTGCTCAGAGAGAAGGATACGACTACAAAGAAACGCTCCGGTTGCTAGACTAACAACTCTAAGAATTCTTTTATCTATTATCGTAAAGGAAGATCTCTTAACTTGTCATATGGATGTCAAAAACGCATTTTTGTACGGTGAGCTTGAAGAGGAGGTATTTATGAAAATTCCAGATGGTTTTGAAAGCAAAAATGGCTCGGTTTGTAAACTTAAGAAAGCTCTCTACGGTTTGAAGCAAGCACCTCGAGCATGGAATAAACCGATTGACAGCTTCTTAACAGAAATCAACTTTAAACGATCAGAACTCGACAAATGTTTTTATATGATAAATTCTGAACAGATTCGAATTTTTCTTCTTCTTTATGTTGACGACATGTTACTTGCGGGGAATAATGAAGCAAAACTGAACGAAATAAATAACGCTCTCAAAGAAAAATTTGACATGAAGGATTTGGGAACGCCGAAAACATTCTTAGGGATAAGCATCGAGCGCACCGACAGAGGCCTTCATTTGAATCAACAAATCTATTTTAAAAGAATTCTTGATCGTTTTAATATGCAAGATTCGAACCCTACGGATACACCTATGGAAACCACCTTTATCTCTTCTAACGAAGTCGACAAAATTCAAGATACAAAACCTTACCGTGAACTCGTTGGATGTTTAATGTTCGGGATGTTAGCTACAAGACCCGACTTAAGTATAGCTGTAAATTACTTTAGTAGATATCAGCACGAACAAAATGAAATGCGTTGGAAAGGTCTCAAAAGGATACTGCGATACATAAAAGGCATAGCTGGGCATTAACGGGCATTTTTTCGTTAATCCGTTAATCGTTAATTAACGAAGTTAACTTTCCCATTAACGGATTAACTTTTCAGTTAACTTCAAAAAAATGTTAACGATCGTTAAATTTTCCAAAGTCCGTTAATCGTTAATCGAACACAAATACCATACAGATACACAGTCAAATTAGATTATTGGTAATTATTTTTATAACTTATAAAAAATTAGTCAACACCCTTCAGGAAACACAACGCCGTCTATTTATTCGCGATAAAAATACAAAGTTTCAATTTCTATTCGACACTGGTGCTGAAATTTCGATAATTCCTCGCAAATTCTGCCAGCAAATCAAAGAACCAAACGATTTCATTCTGCTTACTGCGAACGGTGAAAAATTCATACATACGGTTGCAAACGACAAGATACAAGTTGACTTGAATCTAAGAAGCGCTTTTGATTTCACTTTTGTTATTGCCGACATCGATCACCCTATTATAGGAGCTGATTTTTTACACAAATTCAATATTCAATCGTGGCTTGTGCAAGTTCGCCTTCTTTTCCATTCGTTTGAACCTAAATAAAACTTAACATTTATCTTAAAGCTAATTGTAAATTACTTAGAACTAAGAAACTTAAAACTAAATAAAAATCTTTTAATATTTATGTTGTATCTCCTCCAATACCTACTAGAGGAAATCGTCGTGCGTTGAACTCAGCACACTTCAATTGTGTTGTACTATTTGATTGTCAATTCGATATCATATTACGGATATTGTTTTGGGTCAATCAAAGTGCAATCATACAATAGTTGAATTGTGCTGATTCTTTAAACGTGCCAACGATTATCTACTGCAAATGTTTGGGCTTGCGATCACCTGTATGACACGACAAGATCGGTCTTTTGAAAACATCCAAAGAAGTCGGTCGTTTCTTGTACTTATCAACCTAACACTTTTACATTTAAAATAAATTCGCGTCTGATTTTATATAAAAGATTATGCCAATAAGAGGGCACAAAATATTCAACCGTGGATTGTGCAAGTTCGCCTTCGTTTATTTAACTTAAATCTAAACTTAAAATTTATCTTAAAGCTAAATGTAAAAGACTAAATTACAAGCTTAAAACCAAATAAAAATATTTTGTTTGCGTTGTTTTGATTTAAAAAGATTGTGATTGATTATTGGCACAGTCTTTTATATAAAAGCAGACGCGAATAAGATTTTTATTTAGTTTTACGGTTCTTAGTTCTAAGTAATTTACAATTAGCTTTAAGATAAATGTTAAGTTTTATTTAGGTTTAAACGAATGGAAAAGAAGGCGAACTTGCACAAGCCACGATTGAATATTGAATGAGGATGACTTTTTCAACTCTGTTACTCAATCTTCAGAAAAACCTAAGAACAACAAATCATTAAGAAGTAAAGCTCGAAGTCTCGTAAAAACGTGGCTAGATTTGAAGTCAAAAGACTCGTTAAATGAATCGGCATTCCTCGGGAAACAAGTATTGGCAAATCTGTTTATCCAATACAATACCTACTGCCATACCCTCAAGCGCTGCTGTTGAATGTCTCCACGGGCAAGGATATACTTCAGCCGAAAAGAGCTTCCATTTCCGACGAGAATTTCAACATGCTGATGTTCATGAAAGGGAACAATCACATTCATATATATGTGACTGAATAAATTGTTGTTTTAACACTTAAACTCTTATAAAATATAATTTACTATATTAAAAAAAAATTTAGCTGTCTTTTCTTGTTTCCAACTTCCAATATTTATTACAAAGTAAATTTTTTTTGGCGTGTTAACGGATTAACGATTAACGTTAACTTGCGTTAATTTTTCTAAAATTTAACGTTTTAACTGTTAACGAAGTTAAATTTTTAATTAACGGATTAGCGATTAACGAAGTTAACTTTTTGATTAACGGTGCCCAGCTATGATAAAAGGAACCATCGACTTTGGCTTACAGTTTATAAAAGATGACGAAGAAGACGCACCCTTGACATGTTACGTCGATGCAGATTTTGGAAGTGAAAAGGATCGCAAATCAACATCTGGTTTTCTTGTCAAGATCTTCGGTAATGTCTTCTCTTGGACTACCAAAAGACAAACTTCGGTTTCACTGTCTTCCACTGAAGCTGAATATGTTGCTTTAGCATCAGCAACAGCCGAATTAATTTGGATTAAAAACTTTTTAGAAGAAATACAAATTATCAGCGACGACGTTTCACCTTTGATATTCGAGGACAATCAATCAATAATTCATCTACTCTCTAAGTGGGAGCATAAAAGGCATGTTGATATTAAATATAACTTCGTTCGTGATTTATATGAAAAACAAAAATGTCAACCATAAAAAACATCAATACAAAAAATCAAATAGCAGATATCCTTACAAAACCACTTCCAAAGCTCCAGTTCATCAAACTTCGTGACAAGTTTAATTGCTTTAGTAAAAATATTTTCATCAAGAATTCACAAACTTAAATGTTATTAAGTTGAAGAGGAGTGTTAGAAATAAAAACTTAATACAATTTATACTTTGAATATTTTCAATTTACTTAATTCTTACATATCTTCATTTCTTTCCTAATTACTCAATTTATTATTTTCTCAAACTAATTATCTTATTCTTATTCAAACTGTTCACCTGTTTAGTTCAAATAAACCATTTATATATAATTTAACAGAACTTGGTTTCAATTGAAAATTAACAGTGCCCCCGCCAAGTGGAGCGCAAAGCAAACACTGCCGTATCATCCTTTACTGGAACCATTTCGTCGCATTTTCAGGTCCCTACTTGAGAACCGCTGGATAAGACCAGAAAGCAGAAATTTTCGTCATTCAGTTAGCTATAATCACATACTTATATTCTTAATTTCAAGTCTGTGGATCATGTAGTTCCAAAGTTAAGCAAAAGCAAAATGTTCGCAATAATTATGACACTCACTCGCACTCACTCACTCACTCACTCATAATTATTAGAACAAAGCAAGTGCTTCCCATAAACTCGGAGAGCTTAAATTTGGAACAGAGTAAAGGTGTAATGGCCACATAAAAGGAAAACTATAAAAACTATGATAATCGAAGATCTGGAATACCTGATGGTGACCCTGATTGGAAAATACAAGAGCCCAACGAAACTATTAGAGATCGACATAGCCCAGGCATACGTGTACAGAGAACAATTCCCAATCTATATGTGGCGTGTGTACTAAAAATTCACAAGAGCCAAGGTCTAAGTCTAAAAAATGCCCTCATGTACATTGGCACCTCGATATTCTATTGTGGCCAAGCCTACATGCAGCTATCACGGGTAACCCATCTTCATGAAGTACACCTCATAAATGTTGACTTCAAGAGTATAAAAGCTCAAGATTCAGCGATCACCGAATACAACGCCTGAACAACGTTGGGAAATATTGCGACATTACTTTGAAAATCATGGTAATGTTGCACAATGTGTGCAAAAATTGCGTACGGATTTTGGAAGAAGAGAAGCACCGTCAACTCCGTATGTTCGTTATCGTGTGAAAAAAGTGAAAGAAACTGGCATTCTCATCGATAAACCAAAGCGTGAAAAGCCAAAAACAGTGCATACACCCAAGAATATTGCTGCTGTGGCAGAAAGTATGCGTGAAGCGCCATCAACATCAATTCGCCGTCGTTCTCAACAAGACCTTGGTATGACGCCATTCAAAGTCCAATTGGTTCAGGAGTTGAAGCCAACTGACGCCAATGCGTTTTCGTTTCGCTAAATGGGCCTGCGATCGACTTAGAGAAGATGCCGATTTTGACAAAAAAATCGTCTTTTCAAATGAAGCTCATTTTGATCTTTTCGGGTTTGTAAACAAGCAAAATTATAGCATTTGGGGCACAGAAAACCCGCACGCAAACATTGAAATGCCGATACACCCAAAACGAGTCACTGTTTGGTGCGGATTTTGGTCCAGAGGCATAATTGGGACAATTTTCTTCCAAAAAGGAGCTAGGAGTGGCCGTTACAGTCAATGGCGATCGTTATTGGGCCATGTTCAACGAATTTTTGTTCACAAAAATTGAAGAGGAGAATATTGGCAATATTTGCTTTCAACACGACGGCGCTACGTGCCACACGACCGAAGCTACACTCGATGTTTTGCGCCCTGGTTTTGAAGATCGCATTATCAGCCGCAGAGCTGATGTCGTTTGGCCAACTCGGAGATGCGATTTGACTATTATTTGTGGGGTGCCGTAAAAGATAAGTGTTACGTCGAGAAGCCAGAGACAATTGACGCCTTTAAAAACAATATTCGTGAAGCCATTGGTGAAATACAGCTGCACACAATCGATAATGTGCTTAAAAATTGGACTGATCCTGTAGGCTACTGCATGGCCAGCCGAGGCAGCCATTTGAATGATATTATTAACCGGAAGGATTGTACTTTCAAATAAAAAAGAAATTTGAAGAAATATTCAGTCGTTTTGTTTTATAGCATTTTCAAGAAAAAAAGAAAAGTTATTGGGCGGACCCTTTATATATACCTATGCATATTGTGGCCTTAATTTTCCATCAACAGAAAAGTTTGTCGTGTTGCATTCTTTTTAGTTGATCTGGAACATCCACTGACTTTTGTTTGTAAAACAAAATATATATGCTATTTACCTGTGGTATACGTTGACTTTCAGTAACTCATTCCAGGGTACTTAAATAGATGTAGAAGCCTTAGTTCTTCCGAGCAGTTGATTATTATTATTTTACCAGTTTCTTAATATCGATATAAAATCAATTTGTTCTGTTCCAACCTGGCTTTTAATTTAACAAAAAAATAAAATTTTGTTTAAATCATTCTCCGACTTCATTTGTCGTTCGTAAAAAAAAATAGAAAACACTTTATCAAAATAGATTCCAATCTTAAAAATATACTAATGTTAATAGCAAAAAGCAAAGTTATGAGTAGGACATTTTCACTGTAGGTACATATACCAACATACATAATGTTTCTCCTTTTTGAAATTTTAATAGCAGCTCGTCTTTTCTAATTTATTCGAACTGGGAACTTGATTTGAATCGCCATACAAACATTTCCTTTCGAGTTTCGATTCCTCTTATTTACTATTCAACTGTTTATACAATTTCATTTTTGTTTTCAATTTCCCACGCATCACCTAGTATTTCACTTAGAAACGATGAAATATTAATATAATCAGTTTGCTACCTTTTCAACGAAAATCAGTTCTTTCATCATATTAAATTCAATATATATGTCTATATGCATGCATATATGCACGATTATACTTATTTATATAAAGTCATCTTCTTTTCCAATTTCAAAAAGTTTATTTATTCAGCTCGATTTTGAAGACTAAACTACTTTTCAAATTCAAGATAAAAAAAACTTAACCCGAACTTTTGCAATGATTTCCACCTCTTTCGTCTCTTGTCTGTCATTCTACAATCTTGAGCCTACGTCACCATAAACTACAAACACAGATATCCGGATAAACCTTTTTTTTCATTTTCTTTGCACAGCAAACTTGTGTGAATGATAGAAGGTGTAAAAGTTCAGTCAGATCTTTCACAGGCAACAAATACATAATTCAGTGTATTCGAATGTTTTTAAGTCGTATGTTCGTATTCGTAGCTTCCTACTATTGTCTTGTTTCGTGTCTTTGCTTGTTGATGCGTTCTGTTAAAAACAGTATATGCAAATAGAAAACCGATTTCACAGGGTGATTTTATTCAAGGTTATTGAATTCATAACATGGTGTGTCTACTTAACAATGTTGTTTACTACGGCGAATACTTGCTTCATTAATCTTACATAAATATAATATAGGCTTAAAGCTAAAAAAAAGTGGTACCGCCCAACAATCGGAATACATATGGAAGAACTGGCTGAAGGAAGAGGAAGATCGAACCGGATCCCGTTTGAGGCAAAATGAAGACTGATCGGCCGGGCCAATGATGATGATATAATCGCAATTAAGATAACTTCTGGAAGTATTTTCTTGACATAGATGATATTTTTTTTAAATAAAATGTTCCTTCAATATTTTCCTAATTTTTTCTCATGTCAAGATTGTTTTCCTTATGAAACACACTGTACAAGTCAAAAACTCTAGTAAGCAATAAAAAAATGACTGAAAAACCGTTGAAAAAGAAACCAAATTTCGTACCAGATATGTTAGTTGTAGGTGTATTGTGAATTCAGATATCACTCCTAAATTCCATTCTGCTGTGTGAGAAAACCGAAAAGAGGAAAAAACTGTTCCCAAGGATATCTTTATTCTGCAAGGTAAATAGAAAAAAAACTGTGTGGAGGGAAATGTAGGTATAATAAAAAAGCGATGACATAAAATGACTACAAAAAGGGAATCTTTTCGGTGTCATTTTTTCAACAAAGTCTACGTAATAGATTTATCAGAGGGATAGATGTGTTTTTTTTTGTCATTGAGTCCATTTAAAATTGTTTTTTGAAACGACTATCAAAGTCACTGAAAGACTTAGTGAAACAAATTATTGTCCATAGCCCGTTTTTGTATTGTTATGTTAGTTTCTTCATAATCATTAGCAAAGAAGGTTTTCGAAAGTATTGTAATATCCACGACATATCACAATCTTCGAAAACAAAAGTTTTGAATAAACAGTTTTGATTCAACAGAAACTTGTGTGATGCTTCTTTATCTAAGGCTGAGGTAAGCTCGCCGGATAACCAGGGGTCGTATCGAGAAAGCACAAAACTCGAATATAGAGGAGCAAAATCCGAACCACTTAATTGATAAGAAGAGTTAAATTTATTATTTCAATTTAGTTTCTTTCTTACTACCATAATTCATAATTCATAATATGTACTTATAATATAAAACATCTTTAATTATAATACTTATATAACATAAATAATAATAGCCTGGTGAACCCACTCACTGTGAAGTGCGAGGGAAAATCGGAATAAGTGCCCTCCACTTGAAGAGTGCGAGGGAAAATCGTAATCGGTGCCCACCACTGAAGCGGGTGCGAGGGAATATCGGAGCAAAGTGCCCACCACTCTAAGAGTACGAGGGAATATCGGTCAAAGTGCCCACGACTCGAAGAGTGCGAGGGGAAATCGGAATGAGAGCCCACCACTTGAAGAGTGCGAGGGAATATCGGTTACAGTGCCCATCACTTGAACAGTGCGAGAGAAAATCGGTTTTTTGCTATCGCACAGCACGCACGCTATGTTATAACTGGCCCACGAGTGGGAATATCGAGGGAAACTAGCTCTTCAGTGTTAGAGGCGATAAACTTCATTTACTTCGGTAGCAAGCTTCGGATTTTCGTTGATTTTTACCTTTCACTCATAACATTTGTGGTAAAAACTGGGTGTGAATTCTTATTTTGCAAAGTGGAAAAAGGTTTATATTTTTGTTGCTTTGCCTTTTGGTTGATGAAGGCGATGTTTGTTAAATTGTTGGCGGCGGCGCGGCGGTGTTCAGTGTGGTGTGTGGATGAAATGTGTTGGCGTGGTGGTTGTCGGTTGTTGTTGTTGGTTGCTATACTTGATGTTTGTTATATGGCGACGGCGGTGTTTTGTGTATTGTATTGATGATTGTTGTTGGCTGTGGTTTTTTTTTGGATGGGATTGTTGGCGTTATGGTTGCTTAGTGTAACGCTTAGTCACACCTTGTAATTTTGAGCAAAATAAATTGTCCATCCTAGTATTAAATTAGTTTTGATGTAATAGATTTTCTTTATTGAAATTTTTTGTCCTGCAAATGTTTCCTAAAAAAAAGCAAAGAATTTGTTCCTTCCTTGCATATCATTTTTTTTTCTTCACCTCATGACATTCCCCTTTCACAATAGAGCTAAATTAAAAATGTGTTAGCATTGTTCAACTGTTGAGAATAAAGTCATTTATACATAGTTTATTGATTGTCATCAATTCTGAGCTTTGGACATGTTTGTCATTAGTTGCCCACACCGCAGTAGAGAAAACAAAACTTCACGTAGAATTCTGCTCTGTCGGTTTGATAGCTCACAAAACCTTGCACCTATGTAGGACATGTTTGCATGTCCTCTGGTACGATAAACTTATTTTTTTTTTTGTGATGACAGAGAACGTTTCAACTTCAAATTATCTATTCAGTGTTAAATAAAAAAAGGATACGGAAAAGCATCAAAAAAAAAAATTCTAACAAAGTTTTATTTAAATGCAAAACACTTTACCACGTTTACGATATAATTGCAGGACTTTTATCAGGATTTTTTTTCAATTTTGCAATATATTCTTAAAACGCATTTCAAATGAATTGGAATATTTTAAGGTAAATCTTCTCATAGTTGCCTTGATCGACTTAAGTTTTTACTTGCGACAAATAGAAAATATGGCTTTGGCAAGTATTGCAGGTTAGGTTAGGTTAAGGTGGTTGCGGATACAGGAACCGCACACCATTTTGATACCACATGAATCTAGAGAATTACTTCTTACTAGTCGAATCATTTTGAGCTTTTTATAAAGCGAAGAATATATTTGATATCCTCGTTAGCTAGTTCACTGGGATTATCATAAAAATATTCTCCCAGATGAAGTTTGCGTCTTAGGGAAAGAGCAGGGCATGTGCAGAGAAGGTGAGAGATTGTTTCCTCTTCTTCCTCGCCCATGCAGCTCCTGTAGTAGTCATTTGAGGCTACACCAAGTCGTATTGCGTGTCTGCCTATAAGACAGTGACCCGTAAGGACACCTATTAGGGAGCTTATCTGAAATCTGCTTTGCGATAACAAATCTTTAGAGCGCTTCAGGTCCAGTGACGGCCATAAGAGTTTTGTGGCTGCGCACGTTGGTAAATTGTACCACCTAGAAATTGTACCTATTCGTAAAAAAAAACTTGAGATTTTGATCAAATATAAAAACTTGAAAATAAGAGGTTTAAGCGAATTCCGATGGGTATTTTTTTTTTAATTTTATTTTAAAAATCAACACTAAGGGTAGCGGGTAGGTAACCCCCATAAAAAAAATTTCAGCCAAAAACCAAAAATTTTAATGTTCTCATAAACGGCGCCTACGATTTTTTTAAACATCCTCTAAAGTTTTGTTTCGGAACATTAATGTCCTTAGTTTAAAAAAAAATTAGTTTTGTATTGCTCCAAAACAGTCCCTCCAATATAGAACGTTGTTTTTTCTTTTTTTTCTTTTTTGTTTTAAGATTTTCTCAAAAAATAATAATCCGAAGAGTATGTTTATATTATTTTAATTAAAATTTTTTTTTGGATTTGTTAAAAATTATTTTTAAACTTTTTTTCCAAATTCCGTTCCACGAAAATGAATCAATACTAAAAATCAAAATTCAAATATAATATTTAATATGTAACCTTAAATATCCAGATTAATTTGAGGATAATTTTGAAAAATTGTGTATAAAAGTAAACCGCTGCAAGATTTTGTTTTTTTAAATTTATTTGTGGATTTGAGTAGCCTAGAAAGACTAAAGCAGCAAACAACAATATGAAGAAGAAAAACGCAGCCTAACAGACCCTATTATGTTGGGCTGCGTTTTTCTTCTTCATATTGTTATCGGCTGCTACTACTGACAAAAGGTAATTGAAGGATCGAACTACTTCGAATGCGTGCTCCTCCACCTTAATAGTTGTTCTTCGGCTACTGGTTATTGCCAACGTTTTCAGCAGACGGGGCACTATGTACACTAAGTTTTTCCCAAATTTATATACAGTCCCAGGTTTTATTGCCGCGTGCTCGATCTGCATAAATGAGGATTGTACAGCTTCCTTCCAAAGATGTTAATGTCGTCTGCGTTACCATTAATTGGGTAGATTAGGTGACGATAGTCCCCCTGAGCCAGACAAGTCCATCCCTTTGACGGAGTCCATTGAAAATGAGACACTCGATATTTTTTCAGGAGATTTGTTTTTTTATTCGCAGGATTGGAGAAATGCCTTGAAAAAATTTGACGATTCGACGAAGCTTTAGTTAAATTTATTAAAGCAGAATATTGTGAAACACCAATGAAAATTCAGAAAAATAGTATCTAATTTTGTTGTTGGCAGATTTAATGATTTGTTTGAATTTTGAAGATTATTTGCAGACATTTCGAAGGTCAGAGTTACAAGAGGGGTCATTTTAATGAATTTGTTGTCGAATTTTGTTGTCGGTGTAAAGACATGGTGCATACTACAAATAGATGAGAAAAAAAACAATTTTTTGAACGATTTATAAGAATGATACATATAATAGACTTATTGTAATAGCTGCTGACATATATAAGCCTATGTAGAGAGATAAGAGTAAAGAAGTAATCACTATTCAACCCATTTGCCTCTACTGTAAATTCAAAAAATTGGTGGACTACCATTCATAAAGGAAGAGCATACAGGAATTTAAAATTTTGTGGGAAGGAAAAAGCAACACAAATAAATTTGCACTCAGGAGGATATGAACAAAAATAAGACTTTCTATGTCAAAATGATTTAAAGAACAGTTTTCTGCTTAACTGTATCAAGCAATTTTACGCCTGGTATTTCAGTAAAATTTTAAACAAAAATACGGACTGATATACCTACATAAAGCGCATTTCAGCCGCTCAGTTACACTATTTGTGAGGTTTGGTTACTGAGTTTTAATCCCGAAACCATTTTTATTGATTTTTTTCCTTCGATTTCTGCCTTCTAGGAATCGATTTGGCTCAAAATTATTGCAGATGTAGTAAGATGTAGCCTTCTAGCTGACCCAGTTTACGTTGTTTTGACATAGGTATTGTTTCTATATCCATGTCTTCGAAAAAACTTATTTGATATTAATATTTTGTTCACTAACAGAAAACACAGTACTAAGCTTAGTTGTATTTTTTTACTGGCTCCCCTAGAAAACGCTGCTTTGTCATAAAAAAATTAATCTTCGGAAATACTTTATCCGAAAAGTAAAAAATTCTTTCACAGAAAATTACCATATTACATTACATTACATTTCACAGTACTTCGCACATAAATGTAACGAACTACAGACACATAGCAGCACTGGTGACTGAGACCATCGGCTGGGACAGAACTAGACATACAACAGAGAGAGACAGATAGACACATAGAAAGAAAGTACACATAACAGAAACCTACGTGGTTCAGAGGAGGAGACTTAGATTTGTATTGTCTCATGTTATCGCACAGGTGGCCTCAGATTACCATATTACTTAGGAGTTATATAGGCTGTATTTTATGAAGATTTTAAAAAAATGATGTAAATAAAAACGGGAGACAATAAGATAGCAAACAAAAATAATTGTAAGTCAGAGAAGTCATATACCTAAACAACAACAAAAAATCAATAAAACATTACAAGTCAGAGTTATCGAAAAAAAACGACTTTATGCTTATGTTCTGCACCTTTCCTCTTAAAGACAAAAAATAAACAAAACTATTCAAAAAAATGTATCAGTCATAGACATAACACTCAAATAAATTTTACTTAGGATGACGTGATTTACTCGACAGCTTTCTTAAGTTTTGATCTCTTCTTAAGTTTTGATGGCTTTCAAAGGTTATTAACCAAAACTAGCAAAAGTTGAGTTAGGGGAAAACCTTCAAGTTACCACTTACAGTTTTTTGAGTGCGGGTACAACGTTCCGCGGCACAGTGTGCAATTTTCGCAATCTAGCGGAACTTTATTCGTTGCGTGTTTAATTGGAGTGTTATTACTATAAAATTATTAGATTATTGTAATTACATGTTGTTTTTTGAGATTAAGAACCTTACCTGAAAATATTGAAAAATATGCAAAGTCAAAAATAGGGTATTCAACACCCCCCTCCCCCCCCTGATCTCTGACTGACTGACTGACTGGGCCTAGCATTTTGAAAAAAAAAAATAATAATAGTTCCATATGCATAGAGTACAATAAAAATAAAAATAAATTAAAATATGATTTAAATAAGGAGAATTTCGAATATTTACACTGAGATAAAAACGAAACCCTGGTAAGATCACTTCGTTTTTTGTGCATTCATCTTTCACAAACAATTTTTTAGAAACTGCTAAGCCGATTGCAATGAAATTTGGTGCACATGTTCTATAATGTAATTATGATGCGAAAATTTTGTTGTCATGTTTGTATGATGAATAGTTTTTAAGTAATTTAAGAAAAAAAGAACACGAAAATATAGGTCTCTTAAAAAAAATTGTTTGGGAGTGCATTCCAGGAGGAAGAAAAGTTAACGAATTCTAACACAAAATAAAAAAACGGAGATTTTAAGCCCAAAAACACGATGGATACACGAGGATACATTTTCAAAACATTTCACAAAGTTTCAGAACACAATAAAAAAAACAACACTTCGAACTATCATAAAGCAGAATGAGCTTCTCATCCTTTTCTTTCACCAGCAGAGTATTACTGGAACTCCAAAACATATTAATGTGGATTTTGCACGTTGAACAAAAATGACTTACCTATTTTGTAAAATAAAATATTAAAAATTAACAGCTTTGTCCACAACGCCCGTGCTATAATTTTCTAAAGCCAAACACTCTTTCTTTCATCGTGTTTTTAAATCAAATTGTTTTCAGGAACATTTTTTGAAAAATTAATTTTTAAACTGAAGACTTTGAGAAAATAAATGAAAAAGAATGAATTTCAAACTAAATTTTGTTGACTTCTCTTATTGAATTAAAACCAATTCCAGATAATAACAATAAATATAATTAAGTTTATTTATTGTAAAGAAACAATCCAACTCAATTCGCAGTTTAACAAGAAGTGAAAATTAAAATAGAAAATTATTGACAAGAAAAACAAAATAATAAATTGTTAATTTAGATTCAAAAACAAACAGTAGATTTATATTAAGTGTCGTATTTCAACACTCCTCCTCAGCTTGATGATAAATCCCTAGTTGTTTTCTAAGTTCAATGAATTGGAATTTCGGCAAAGCTTTTGTCATAATATCAGCTATCTGATCTTTCGAAGGTAAGAACGAAACTTTTACTTTTCCCAGTTGAATAGCATCTCTGATAAAATTGTATTTTATATCAATATGCTTCATTCGTTTGTGCTCACGAGGTTCTTCAGCTATTTTAATGCATGCTTGATTATCTTCAAAAATATGTATTGTATTTACTGATACACCCAAATCAGAAAACAGTTCTTTCAGCCAAATTCCTTCACATGCCGCATTACATAGAGATACATACTCGGCTTCTGTTGACGAAAGGCTGACAGACTGTTGTTTTCTGGAACACCAAGAAATTGTACAACCAAAAACTTTAAAAACATACCCTGATATAGATTTTCTGTCATTGATATCGTTTCCCCAATCAGCATCTGCATAACCCTGCAACGGTAGGTCATTATCTGTCTTTGAATATACAAGCTTAAAGTCCATAGTCTTTTTGATGTATCTCAATATACGCTTGAGATGTTTCCAGTGAGATTCGGTATAACCACTTTGATATCGGCTGAAGAAATTTATTGACGCACTCAGATCCGGACGACATGCCATCATAATGTACATCAGACATCCAATTAGTTCACGATATGGATACTTTTCATCAATTTCTTCACCGGTTGGCAGTTGTAAATTACATTCCATTGGAGTGGAAATTTCCTTGGCATCTTGCATGTCAAATCGCTTTAATAAGTTTTGTAGATACTGTTTTTGACTTAATTTCATGCCTTTTGCATTTTGTTCGATATGTATTCCAAGAAAATGACGGACTTCTTTCAGATCTTTCATTTGAAATTCTTTTGACAGAGCTTTCTTTGTTTCATTTATTTCTTCCATATCTTTACCAACAATAAGAAGATCGTCCACATAAATCAAAATAAAAAGTTGATTTTCTTTATTGTTTCTTACATAAAGACAGTAATCTGAATTAGTTCTTTTAAACCCAAGAGTAGAAATAAATTTATGAAATCGTTCGTTCCATATTCTTGATGCTTGTTTCAAACCATAAAGAGCTTTATTTAACTTACAGACAAGATCATTCTTACCAAAACCTTCTGGCTGCCTCATGTAAATTTCTTCATTAATTTGACCATTCAAGAATGCTGACTTCACATGCATCTGATTAATTTTCATGTCAGCTTTATTTGCCACAGCTAGAAGAACTCGTACAGTAGTTAATTTTGCAACGGGTGCATATGTTTCAGTGTAATCAAAACCCATTCTTTGCGAAAACCCTTTGGCAACAAGGCGGGCTTTGTATTTTGTAACATCACCGCATTGATCCTTCTTGATTTTGAAGACCCATTTGTTTCCTATCGCTTTCTTTGATTCGGGAAGTTTTGTCAAAGTCCAAGTATTTGCTTCTTTTAAAGATGACAACTCCTCCTCAATGGCACATTTCCATTGATTCCAATCAGGACTTTTCTTTGCTTCTTCAAGTGATGTTGGTACGTTTTCAACAAAACTTTCAGCACTCAAGGCATAGGCGATGTTAGTTGTCATGTCAAAGTCATTAAATCTACTTGGCGGTTTAATAGTTCGCTTAAGACGTTCATTTGCATCACTTGGGTTCTCATCTGATTCTCTTACATCTTCGGTTTCCAAACATTCTTCATAATTCGAATCACATTCTTGACTTTCACATTCTTTACTTTCCCCTCCTGCTTCGGATATAACTTCGAGTTCGGTTTCATCTTCATCTTCATGAGATATGCTTGACTGTTCCCAAACAATCGGTATAATTTGGTCGGACTTCAAAGGCTTTTCAGATTTTTCATTGAAAATGACGTCTCTTGCTGTCACTATTTTCTTGGAAACTGGGTTCCACAACCGATAACCATTTGGCGCATATCCCACCATAATGCATTTAAATGATTTTGAATCAAGTTTAGTACGAAGCTGACCAGGAATGTGAACGTACGCTGCACTTCCAAAAATACGTAAATTTTTCAAGTTTGGTCTTCTACCGTACCATAACTCTGCAGGTGTGACATTCTTCTCTTCCCTGTTTTGAAATGCCCGCGTACAACTTCTATTTGACAAGAACACAGACATTACAACTGCTTCTTCCCATAAATATTTTTCGACTTTCGCATCTAATAGGATTGTCCTTGCCTTTTCCATAATAACACGATTGTATCTTTCGGCCACACCATTTTGCTCTGGTGTGAATGGGACAGTGTATTCTATTCTAATTCCTTGCTCCACACAGAATTTCTTGAAGTTGTTTGAAGAATATTCACCACCATTGTCAACACGCAAACGAGATACTTTTCTTTCGAAATGAGCAGTTACCCATGCAGTATATTCGATGAATTTATTAAAGACTTCATGTTTCCCCTCCATCAAATAGGCCACTGCAAAATGTGTAAAATCATCAATGAAAATAACAACATACCTTTTCCTATCATAGGTGGTTGGGGTTATTGGTCCCACAACGTCGCTATGGATAAGTTCTAATGGTCTTGATGATCTGCTCTCCGAAACGCTTTTATGTGGTTTTCGATGCTGCTTACCAGCTACACATGATTCACAAAAATATTCTTGATTACCACTTTCAGATACATCCAGCCCATCTACAGTTCCAGCTCACTTTAGTTTGAAAATGTCAGCAGTGTTTATTTATTTATTTATTTATTTATTTATTTATTTATTCAATCTACGATTTGAGAAATCTACAGATTATGCTTATTTCCTAATATATGTACAGATTTCAATAATTTATACGTATTAATCATTTAATAATAGACAAAGAGTTTCTTTAAAATGAGATCTAGTATAAACTATATCTAAATTATTATAATAAAGGTTGAAAAATTTACAGCAATGAGAAATTGGTTCCCTCTGACCATAATTCGTAGAATGAGGATTTTCATAAATAAAAGGTCTCAACCTCAGCGACCGAGTTGGTGCATAAATATTAATTGAAGAAAGCAGAAATTCACAATCGATATCATTTGTAATTATATCCCGAATAAATAACACACTATACATTCTCCGTCTTGATTCCAGAGTCTGTATACCAAGTAATAAACATCTACTTCTGTAGGTAAGATTAACACTATTATTGGCAGAAAATTGTCTTAAAGCAAATCTTAAAAAGTTTTTTTGAATGTTTTCAATCCGATCAATTAATTTTTTAAAGTCAGGATTCCAAATAACTACAGCATATTCCAATAATGGACGAACAATAGAACAATAAATAGCTTTAAGAGTATAAGCATCTTTGAAATCACTGGAATTTCGCTTTAAAAAACCTAACATACTGTTCGACTTAGAAACAATGTAAGAAACATGTGAATCAAAGCTTAGTTTCGCATCAAAAATTATGCCAAGGTCTTTAACTTCATGGACTCTGGATAATTTAAATCCACATAAGGTGTAATCGAAGATAACCTGGTTTGAAAGACGACTGTAAGTTAACACAGAACATTTAGATAAGTTGAGACTTAAATCATTTCGCTGACACCAAACCTCAAACTCGCAGATGTCTAGTTGAAAAGCAACGCAGTCATTATAATTGTTAATGACCTTGAACATTTTTATATCATCAGCAAAAATTAAGCACTCAGATGAAGATAATATTGTTGGAAAGTCGTTGATGAACAAGTCAAACAACGGTGGACCTAAATGACTACCTTCTGGGATTCCCGAAGAAACAGTTATAGGCCTTGATTCTACGTCACCAATTTTAATAATTTGCAGTCTATCAGTTAGATAAGACCAAAACCAATTAAGGAGAGTTCCATCAAAACCATATGATTTTAGTTTTTTAAATAAAATTAGGTGATTCACTCTACTAAAAGCTTTCGTAAAGTCGGTGTAAACAACACCCATTCGCTTATGCCATAACTCAATACTTTTTCCAGCACTAATTCCAGCAAACCGGGTTTCATCTACTTCTATAAACAGCTCATACAATTTTCCATTACTAACAGCTTCCGTTAGAAGATTTTCCCATTCCAAAGAGTTGCCTTTCCGTTTTCAAAAACTGTCTTTATTCCTTTGGCTTCTTTATCTTTAACGTACAGGACATCTTCGATAACCCCAGCAGTTTTCTTTCCATTTGCTGATAAGCTTCCTGAGACTGTTCCAACTTTCGACGCCATCAAGTAAATTCCGTTCTTTGCGACTGATATTTGGATCGGACTGTTTAAAACTTTACATTTTGTCAAATAGCTTTCATCGTTTACCATATGATCTGTGGCACCAGAATCCAGATAGAAATTTAATCAGTTTTTAGACTCAGCTTTCAGGCCCATTCCTGAATGTGCAACGAACATAAATTTTTCGGCATCAGTGGTACTCACTTTTGCTTTGGCAACATGTTGATTTTGGTTTTGCCATCTTCCACTCTTGCATTCAGAGCGCTTGTGCCCAAGTTTTCCACACTTATAGCATTTGAGTTTGGTTTTCGAATACATTGCCTTGTCTTCTTTTTCGCTTCATCAAGGATTCGGCTTTTAACGAACTCTATAGTCAGTTTTTCAACATCCATAGTTTCTAAGGTAGTTACCAACGTCTCAAAAGAAGGGGGCATTGTTAATAAAAGATGGCAAATAACATCAACTTTTTCCATGGTAACTCCTGCTGATTGCAAATCCCGAACCAATTTGTCAAACCTCAAAAGATGCTCTTCCATGTCTCCTCCTTCCGGGCACTTGAGTGTCAAAATGCTTTTTCTTAAAAAAGTTGTGACGCAATACTTTTTCTCTCAAAAGTACCCACAAGACTATCAAAAATTTCTTTTGCCGTTTTTTGATCCTTGACGTACTCGAGGTGGCTGTCTGCTATGCGATGAATTATGAGAGACTTGCATTTCTTTTCTTTCTTGACTAAGACTTCCTTCTTTGCTGCATCGGGCTCGGCTTCTAAAACATCAGATAACTTTTTGAAAACAAAATCTTCAAGGCCATGCTCCTCCAGCAATGCCAACAACCGAAATTTCCAATTGTTGAAATTGGTACCATCGAACAGATGAATTCTATATTTATTGTCTTCCATATCTGGGCCCATAACCTGTTGACTTCTCTTATTGAATTAAAACCAATTCCAGATAATAACAATAAATATAATTAAGTTTATTTATTGTAAAGAAACAATCCAACTCAATTCGCAGTTTAACAAGAAGTGAAAATTAAAATAGAAAATTATTGACAAGAAAAACAAAATAATAAATTGTTAATTTAGATTCAAAAACAAACAGTAGATTTATATTAAGTGTCGTATTTCAACAAATTTTTTCAAAATTTTATGTAGGTTCATATAGATTATTATGTGCCTACTTATTTTGTTTCCAAAATTCATCTATACATTTATACCTATGTAGTAACAGCCTTCTTTAATTTTAATAAGACTTTTTATACAATGTCTAGATAGTATTTGTACAGGTAAAAAAAGTATAATCCACAATATTTTCTTATGTATACTCGAATAAATCGATATTATATTTGTAACATGATTTTATACATTTTGAAACATAAACAAGTAGGTAAAAGGAAATTGCCTTCCTACAGCTAGGACCTATATCAAAAAAGATATAACAACTCTGATAAGGCCCATTTCATTTTAACACACACTAGTATTCCTTATTTCTTAAGGAAAAACACACGTCTAACGACGACATTATATATGAGGAGATTCCCCGTTGGGCTTGGGTATAAACGTAATGGACTTGATAATTCTCCCAAGGGGTGGAAACTCCGCACAACTTCACTTAATCTTCATCTTTAAATCATCAGTTTGAGTATCTCTTGCACTTGCTACGGCAAACGGGTTATTAAAATGATGCACAATCTCAATCTCGCATAGTCTGACTCTGAATTGTTGCGTTCCGAAATTCTACGACTACAGAGATTAAGACACACAATAATTTTGTTACCACGTTTGTTTATGTATTTTTTTTTTTTTTTTATAATATGTCGAAATTCGCTGCTACTGCAAACAATTTATTTGCTTAGTGTTAGTTCTGGCGACTGAGCATTTCCATAAAATAAATTGTATTTTTTACCCTTGAATACAAGCAATTTAATTTAATAAGAGGTTGCCACAGGACCATTATTTACGTTCTTGTTTTCTTATTTAAAAGTGTAGGTAGTCCTTCATGAGTAGCAACCTTTTGTTAAAATGAATTACTATCATAATGAGGAAGCTTAACCGATGTCCTTCAATTTCCCTTCTAGATACGAGGGAAAATGAGAGCTTACCTTAGGTGCGTTTTTGCGCTGACGATAGTTGACTATAGTTTTTGTGTCACACTTTGACACACCAACCACTTTCAACTCACCTCCTGAGATGGATTGGAAATAGTTAGAGATAGTTACGATTTGACACATCAACACAGACCGCAAAAACGACAATTGTGATTACGAATCGTAACTATTGGCGTGCAAAAACGAGAAATAGTCAACCATTGTTGATTATAGTTGATTATAGTAAGCGCAAAAACGCACCTCTTACTTTTGTTATAATGTCATGATTTGATTTAGCCCACAAAAAAAAAAAAAAAAAATACAAAACAAAACAAATGACACAAACATTAATGCGATACCTAGCTTTCAACCGTAACCTAATACCAAGAAAAATAGTAATTAACACAAGCAAAGTGTAACGTTTTTATGCCTTTTGAATTCTGATCTGTAATTTTTCATTTCGCCTTTCCTTTAACCCTCCAGTGGGCGCGTGGTTAAAAGAGACACGAGTGGTCGCGTGGTCTACGACTGTAGACCATTTTGTTTTGCCAAAAAATATATATACTATAGCTTTTTAAGTATCCAAATCGTGGTCAAATCATAGAGGAACATATTTTCTTTCATATTCATCACTCAAAGATAAAAAGTTATTAATACACTGAAAAAAATAATCGGAATAAAAAAACAATCCCAATTTTACGATTTTTCGTAATCATTTCTTATAAAAAATAAATTAATACTTTAAAAGAGTTAATAAAAAAAAACATATTTTTTTCAATAAATGATTAACCAAATAAAGTAATGAATAAGAAAAAAGGAAAATTGTACACAAAACAAAAGAAATATAAGACTTGAAAAATTCAGTTTTTCGTGTTCACGTTTTTTGTCTTTTTTCACAAAAAATCAAACAAAACAGTACAGCAAACATAAAAAAAACTATTCAAAAAACATAGAACACAAATTCATTAATAAGTTTAAAAAAAAAAAAAAAATGTGCACTACAAATCACAATAAACGCATATACATTTCAAGTGGTACCTACAAGCAAATTTAACACTTTTTTCGCACCTCACCCTAGAGGTCAGCTCATGGACCCAAAAATAGGTCCCTGAGATAGTAGAAGCAATGTTCTTCACTAAATAATTAATTTTTTAATAAAAGTAGTTAAAAATCTACAATCCCTTACCTATTATAATATAATTGAAGACAACTTTTTTTGTTACACGAGTGGTCGCGTGGTCTACGATGGTAGACCAAGAGACTTTGAATACCTTTTAAGCTTTCGTATGCCCCCTCCGAAGAAAAATAGCATATTAATTAGGTAGAGCAACTAATTATCTACAGCTATTGTGAACGATGGCGGAAAAAAATTGTTTTTCTGCGAACGGCGGCGTTTTAAAAAAGACTGGTCTACGACCGTAGACCACGCGCCCACTGGAGGGTTAATACACACAAAATGAGAGAATAACGATTTAGAGCGGTTCACGCTTCATGATGATGGATTGATGTCTTCAAATCCGATGGGGCTCACCGCCCAAACCAAAAAAAAGAAAAGGGTCTTTTCTGTACACTCACTGTTTGTTTCTTTGGGAGGAAAAGCCGCCAGGCTACAATGTAGACAGCAATGTTGCGAGTTTATGAATTAAAAAATCTTTAAGTCATAAATCACCAAGTGAATTATGATTTAATTTATTTTTAATTCATAAGTCACCAAGTGAATTATGAATTAAATTTTTCAATTCATAAATCACTAAGTGAATTATGAATTAAATTTTTTCAATTCGCAAGTCACCAAGTGAATTATGAATTAAATTTTTTCAATTCATAAGTCACTAAGTGAATTATGAATTAAAATTTTTCAATTCACAAGTCACCAAGTGAATTATGAATTAAATTTTTTCAATTCGCAAGTCACCAAGTGAATTATGAATTAGATTTTTTCAATTCAAAAGTTACCATTTGGTTTGTTTTTTGGGAGAAGCCCGTTTTGGGCCTATTGCCTTTTTGCAGGTAAAGAGTGCTACAGTAGCCTTCTTTACTCTTTCATCAATATAAAATATAAAATAAATATATAAATAAAACATAAATATTTGGCTTGGTCCGAGAAGCTGTGGGTAAGCTAATCTGGGGAATTTGGTACCTTCTCGTAAAGATAGGTAGTATAAAGTTCCTTTTTAATTATGGACTGATGTCCAAGGCACAGTATTTTGCCCAAATCGTGAGCCTGTTGAAGGTATTTTGTAACACTTCTAAAAGAACGAGTGGTCGTTTCCCAGATACAGATATTGCATTATCATCGGCATAGACAATCACCTCTAACCCTTCTGCTTCCAGTAATGTTAACAGGTAATTTAGTACCATGTTACATAAAAGAGGCGGAAGGACCCCACCTTGAGGGGTACCTCGATTCATCGATCTGGTATTATTGTCCTGTCCTGCTATCAAGCATGAGACTAGTAAGATCAATGAATGATTTCTCTATTTTGCTAACGTTGTTGAAGCTACGAGGATATAGGTATTCTTTGTATTTGAGAGAATATTCAATACTACGCACTAGTGAATAAAGTGCTGTTTCTACTGATTTTCCCTCAGCCTACCTACGCATGTTGAGCTGTGGAAATGTGACATGTTATGTTTTTTCTTAGGTAGGTAGGTAGGTTAGAATGGTTGTTCTGGGCAGCCACTGCCCAGGAACACAATAAGCGTTTAAATTACGCCGTTTTGATACCATAAACTCGAAGTTACCTAAACAGCATAAATATATAAAAAGATACGCACAGTTCAGTGCATAATAGAGCTTTGAAGTGTTTAAATCCAATTGGTTTTGTTAAGATAGAGAATCAAGTTCCTAATCTTAAAATTTGCGAGTTCGTTTAACTCGCGTAGGAAGGGAGCACCAAAAGCCAATATTCTGGCATTTAGAAGGGCCGGGCACTCATATATATCGTCGTTTTAAAGGTAAAACTCTCTAACTAACAATTCAAACTTTTAATAAAATGACTTTCAAACATAAATTTCGAATCCTATATTCTAAACTAATTCGATGCAAAATGAAAACTAATTAACATATCTTCCTATTGCAACTTCAACATCTATGAAATTATATCTATTTCTAATTTTTTGAAATATTTTTTCATGTTCTTACTTCTTAGTGAGTTTTACCTTTGGAACGACGTACGTTCTTTTAATTCATTTCGTCACATATGACCTGAAAAATGTTAAGTCGTAACTCCCTTATGGGACTTAACCTTAGCTATGAACAAATCATTAGAGATTGCCTGTCCACCTATATATGTAAGGGAAAAAAAGAAACCACATTGGTGGACTCGATTCTTTTTAAAAGAGCTAAATATACAAGACTGGTTTCTGACTGGGACTCATACAAAAGTTACCAAAATAAATTCAAAAAGGAACTAAGAAGATCTAAACGATCGTCCTGGCGATCCTTTTGTGATAAAATAGAAGAAACCTCTGAAGCCTTACTTAAAACGGTCAAAAGGCTTGATATCCCTGAGCAGACAAAATATAAGCTCTACAATTGGAGTAATAACAGGACACTGCCTCATAGGTAGACATGCTCTGAGGCTATGAGTCTACACAAATAACTTCTGTGGAAGCTGCATGGACAAGGAGGAAGAGGAAACAGTCCAACACCTTCTATGTACATGTCCAGCACTCTCCATTAGAAGGAATAACTATCTCGGTAATCCCTTCTTCGATAATACCAGTGAACTGGCAACGATCGACACAAAATGTCTCTCCAACTTCATTAAAAGCACGAATTGGTTTGTTTAAGTTCATTACTCTCTCATGAGTATTTTGTGGTATCACAACGGATCCTTGAGGTCTAAGTGAGTCAACGACAACTAGACAGCCACTACAACCTAACCTAACCTAACCTCTGAAGCCTCCAATCTACGTAAAATTCTTTCAACAAATCCAGTGATGCCCAGCTGTCTGAAAAGGGCCGATGGCTCCTGGACAACCTCTAGTGAACTCTCTTAACTTGCTACTTGATACTCACTTTCCCGGTAGCTCTCAAAATGAGGTAACCTGTAATAAATCAGTTGCACTCAATTACTACTACATCATATCCACAAGGTCTAATCACAAGGGATAAACTGCGATGGGCTATCAACAGCTTCGAACCGTACAAATCGGCATGACCCACACAAAACCGATTTATTCCCATTCACTAGGAAATATAAAATTCCGTACATCGACCCTCCTTCTATAAATGGTATCCAATTAAAGGTTACAGAGGAAACTAAATATCTGGGTCTTATTTTAGACAGAAAACTAAATTGGAAGAGCAACATACACGGAAGAATAAGAAAATCTACTGTAGCTCTTTTCAACTGCAAGAAAGCCATTGGTATTGGTAGTAAATGGGGTCTACAACCCAGAATCACTCACTGGCTATACACATCGGTAATCACACCGATTCTTCTTTATGGTGTGCCAGTAGCCAGTATGGTGGATTGCCTAGGACGTAAAAATTAACTGCGATAACTTAGTAAAGTCCAACGCTCATTACTCAGCATGCCTAAGTATAAGCGGATCACTTCGTACGACCGCATCTGCGGCGCTAGACACCCTACTCTTTCTGACACCTCTGGATATAATCAGCAAACAAATAGCTGCTAGTTCTGCTATTCGCCTGAATGCTTCTTCACAGTGGACTAAGAATAACATTGGCCACTCTGTTATTCTTTATTATCTAGAATCAATTCCAAAGCACACAGACTACACCATCGCATCGCCCAACTACAGTTCGATAGAAACTTCCAAATTTCTATACCTTCCAGATTCTTTTGGGAAAATAGAACATTCCGGGAAGACGAGGAAATCTACTTCTATACAGATGGATCGAAAAATAGTGATGGGGTTGGTGGAGGTGTGTACTCTGAATGACTAAAACTAAGTCTCTCATTCATCCTTCCAAATCACTGTAGCGTGTTTCAGGCAGAACTTTTGGCGATTAAGGAGGTTCTAGAAAACGTGGTATTCACATCTGATATCCGGATTTTCTCAGATAGTCAGGCAGCTATAAAATCCCTGGACTCTGTCTCTACAAACTCAATTACGGTCCAAAACTGTCGATCGTCTCTAATGGAGATGGCACATTCCAGGAAACTGCAAAGCCGATGAACTTGCCAAATATGGTACAACACTACCCATTAAACCACAAATGGCCATGTAGCGAACATGCAAACTCTTGCTACAACAAGATGCTATTAAGAGAACTAACATCAGGTGGAATAACATAACCAACTTTCAGGCGACGAATACTTTTACAATGATCTAAACGATCTCGAACACATTAATATAATTAAGCTCCACGTTTCGTAAGGAACTCTAATTGGTTTCATTGAGCTTTCAAAGAAAGCCTTTTTAGATTCATGCGGTATCACAATGGGCCTTCAATTGGCCTAAGTGTATCTTTAAACACCCATGACAGCCACTTTAACCTAACCTAACCTAATGATTAAGAACTTTATGAAAAAATCAATTCATAATTCACCTAGCGACTTTTGATATATTCATTTGGAGACTTATGAATTGAAAAAAATTTAATTCACAAATCTTTTGGTGGATTACGAATTAAGAAAGTTTAATTCATAAGTCACTTGGTAACTTTTGAATTGAAAAAATTTAATTCATAATTCACTTGTTGACTTATGAATTGAAAAAGTTTAATTCATAATTCACTTGGTGACTTGTGAATCGAAAAAGTTTGATTCATAATTCACTTGGTGACTTATGAATTGAAAAAATTTAATTCATAATTCACTTGGTGACTTATGAATTGAAAAAGTTTAATTCACAAGTCACTTGCTAGCTTGTGAATTAAGGACTAGCTTAAGCTGTGAAATGATTTAAGCTCTTGCAACTCTGGTAGACAGTCTTTAGGAAGTTTTGCGTCAACGCAAAAAAAAATAAGCAGAAATCCAAAATTAATTGTTTGTTTTCGCATCTATGCGGCACGTTAAGGAAGAAAACTTTCCCATGAAGCAATAAATCCAGCTTCAAATCTATCTATCAAATGATATTCGTCAATAATTGATAAATATTTATATTATACGACAGCAGACAGGTTCTTGTATTACCGTCAAGCATCCTTGGAGATACAAAACCACACGCGAAGGCGAACAGTATTATTAAAGACGATTATTATCATACAAAAATTGTGTTTCTGCCTGTTTGTTTACTTACAGAGATTATATAAGGTAAGGAGATGGGAATCAAAGCTGTCAAAATGACAGATGCCTACAAGCGTTTTTACCAATACTATCACATTTTGGACCATATATGGTCCAGGCTGATGGTCCTGCCATATTGTTTTTGTTTTTATATTTTTCATGTACAAGGAAAGAAAATAAAATTAAAGAAAATGAAAATTGCGGGATCTAGGGAGTGAAACGTAAATCAGTTTCCCATCTTTTTAGTTATTTAATCTTTGGTTTACTTACTTATTTAAAGCTTGTAGGAGGTATAACAAACACATATAATATACCTACCTATAAAGGTTATTATTTTGATTTCGATCTCGAAAAATGGTAGATTGAGGGTGGTGTTGGTGTGCGCTGTTGTTTGACAGAAAGTGATTTATTCAAAAACAAAATAATTATAAAAACTTCGTGGAAAATGAAAGCAGAGTTTCTGTACGAATATTTGAATGGCAATGTATAACAGCGGGCCAGATAATTGCTATTTCATGAGTCATGACAATAATTAGTGGCGTGCAAACAAACAAATGTAAAAAAATAAAAAACAAAAACAAAACAACAAAGCAGATAAAAATAAGAATAAGGTAGATTTATGTTGATTGAAATGGTTGTGTGGTTATTGTCCTGGAAGAGAGAAAAGGGAGAAAAGGTAATTGTATTTGAATGTCGTAAATTGACACCCCAATAAATCATCGTGAATGTTGTCCGACACGTGGGAGAATGATTTGATAATCAACGTTAGAGCGCATAAATATTTCAATATAATCCCCCATTCCTTTTTAAGGGTCTATGGACTACACTGAAAAAATATGTAATTTCCTACCTAAATCGAGTTACACCAAGTGTGAGAGCCAAAATTCAATTGATATGCTTGATCCTGGAATTGAGTTGATTTTTTTTGTCGGTTTTGACTGGTCTTAATAAATGTCTTGCAAAACATATTGTTATATCTACAATTAGTATGAGAAAACTGTTTTTCATCAGGTTTTCTTTCAACTGCACCATTGTTGGTTTAGGTAGGTATATATTCGACATAATTTTATTTTATTACATTTAACAAACATTACACGTTCTTGTGGTCACATAAGAAGTAATAAAAATACGTCAGTTAACACTGCTTGGAAGTAAAAAAAAATTCGTATTATGACACTTACGGCTGAGTATATTCATTAAGTTATAGACGTCTTGGCCACTTTATTGCAAAGTGATTACAATTATATGACATGCCAGAGGATAACACTTACCTTCCCATTTGAAGTCTTGTAATAATAGGCAAATAGAGGGTGTTTTCAACGAGGCGTGTTCACATTTCTCATTCCTACTTATTCGTATAAGTAAAATGTCAATAGCATTGTGCAAAACACAACACCATTATTATGAGGCCAAAGCAAAATCATGCTTCATTTAATCTAATTTCGTAGATCCAATGAACAAGCTAATAGCTTTCTCCATTAAAAATATCTTAAGCAAAATCATTGACCCTCACATTGTTTTTTATCTTATGGGATATAATCAATAAGAGTCAGATTCACAGTTTGGGTTGTCAGTGATAGTTATAGAAAAAAGGGCAGGGTACTTACCACGAGGACTTCATGGAAGTTTTTGTTTGAATAGGCTTTTAGGGAAAAAGGCATACATAAACGAAACTTTCACATACAAATTGTGTATGTGAAAGTTTCGGTTTGCCTACTCAGCTTGTCTATCTATTATTCCACACGCATCAAGGGGACATTGGGGGCGATTAATGAGGCTTCGATAAGTTTATTTTTTTTTCTCTTTTTTTATAAAAAAGTTTTAAGTGCCTTTGATTTATCCTGTCCGAATGTGTCCTCTGTTAGTGAATTGAGCTTCGGAGAAAGTTTTGTATGATGTACCTACATTCTATTTTTGGCTATTATAAGATATAGCTAGCCAAAGGAAAACACAAATAGAGTGTCTATCCAATTACCTACCGCAAAACATTTGCATTAAGTTCTAGCACCAGGAATGTCTCCAATTCTAAAAAAAGCTTAAGGACTTTACATGTAGGTACACAACAAATTTATGACAGCAGAAGAGTAAAAAGTCTTTCTTTTAGTTCGAAAAGCCGAGTTTTTGTTGTAAGTTGCTAATAGTTAAGACTTACATAATGACCATTAATTTGAGTAATTTTTGGAATTTATGACATCTAATTACAAACTCATTTGGACGTCATCACGAAGACAAAAAGTTTGAGATTGGCCCTTATTGAGCTAAATACTTATAAACATGGTGATTCTCAAATAATGTTGTGTGTTGTGTCAAAAAGCTAGAGCGTGTTGTTTGGGTCGAAACAAGAAAAAAATCGTTTTTTGAGGGTGTGGTCTATTCGCCCGTTAAGCCGAGAGAGGTAATTGACAAAATTGACTTAATTAAGAAATAAACTGTTAAAAATCAATGGCTGCATCTAAAACAACGTGATATTTTTATAAAGCCAAACATTTCTTCTTTCATAATGGTTTTTAATATACCTGTTTCAAGGAATAGTTTTTAATGTTAAATGTTAAGCTATTATCTTACTTACTTACTTACTTTACCGGCTCACGATCCATGAAGGGTCACAGCCTAGATACTGCAGTCTTCCATCGTGAACGATCCCTCGCATGCACTCTCCAGTCACCGAGACCAAGCGCTCTGGCATCCGCAGTCACTTGGTCCTTGTACCGTAGGTTCGGTCTTCCTTGTCGTCTTGAACCTGGGGGCTGGGATGAGAAGACTTTCTTGGCTGGAGCGTTGTCGTCCATTCGCTCGATGTGGCCGAGCCAATGTAGTCGTCTTTTCTTGGCCTTCTGGACTACATCCACATCTTGGTACAGCTCATACAGTTCTCGGTTGTATCTTCTTCTCCATTCGCCATCGTCGCATACGGGACCAAAAATCCGTCGAAGAATTTTTCTTTCGAACGTGCCCAGTATCAATTCCCCTTTTTTACTTATCGTCCAGCACTCGGCGCCGTAGAGTAGGACTGGTAAAATCAAAGTTTTGTATAGCAGACACTTTGTCTTTCGAGTGAGGAGTTTTGAACCCAGTTGTTTGGCCAAACCGAAGCAGCAGCGGTTCGCTAGGGTGATTCTTCTTCGGATCTCCACTAAGGTGTCGTTCGTGGGATTGATGTTTGTTCCAAGGTAGGTGAACTCCTTAACTACCTCGAAATTGCTGCTACCAACAGTGACGTTTTGTCCTAGGCGGTGGACAGATGTTGCTTTGTTTGTTGATAACATGTACTTTGTTTTGTCCTCATTCACTTCAAGACCAACTAGTTTCGCCTGTTCTTCAATCGCTGTGAAGGCCTCAAGCACAGCTCTCTTGGATCGACCGATGATGTCTATGTCGTCCGCATAGCCTAGGAGCTGGGTGGATTTGTTGAAGATAGTGCCCTCCGTGCTCACACCTGCCTTGCGCACTATCTGCTCCAGGACTATGTTGAAGAAATCACATGACAACGCATCTCCTTGTCTAAACCCTGCGCAAGTTTGGAATAACTCGGATGAGCTGTTACCCATTTGCACACTGCACTGCGTATTGTTTAGCGTCATGCGGCACAGCTGGATCAGTTTGTTCGGGATCCCGAATTCAGACATCGCAATCATAAGCTCTTGGCGGTGGATGCTATCATAAGCAGCTTTAAAGTCGATGAAAAGATGGTGGGTTTCGACTTGAAATTCGTTGGTCTTTTCCAGGATCTGCCTCAGTGTGAATATTTGGTCTATCGTTGTTCTGCCTGGCCTAAAGCCACACTGGTACGTGCCGATTATTGTGTTGCAAAAAGGTTTAAGACGCTCACACAGTACGTTGGATAGGATTTTGTATGCAACATTAAGCAGGGATATGCCACGGTAGTTTTTGCATAACATCGGATCGCCTTTTTTGTAGATGGGGCATATGGAGCTTATCGACCAGTCAGTGGGCATGCATTCTTCCTCCCACACTTTGGTGATGACCTGGTGCATGCGGTTCATCAAAACATCTCCTCCATGTTTAAAGAGTTCCGCGGGTATGCCATCCGACCCTGCGGCCTTGTTATTTTTTAGCTTTTGGATGGCTCTTTCTACCTCTTCTCTGCTGGGGGCTGGGACTGGGTCTTCATTGACTGGTCTTGCTTCTCTTTCGTCATTATCTTGCTCGACATTTTGCGCATTCAGCAGCTGCTGGAAATGCTGCTTGAAAACATCTACAATTCCCTGTGCTTCGGTGACTAGGTTTCCTTCACTGTTTCGAAGAGCTTGTGTCCCGGTTCTGAAACCAGAAGCTAATTGCTTCGACCTTTTAAAGAAACGCCGGGTGTTGTTCTTGGCCCGAGACTCTTCTAGATCTTTGAGCTGAGAAACTGCGGATGCTCTTTTCTTTCTTCGCAGGGTCTTTTTCTCATTTCTCCTTTTCGTGCGGTACTCTTCCCTTGCTGCTCTTGTTTTCCGTTGCAGCATCTGCAGGCGTGCATTTTCCGTCTCTCTTTTCAATGTCACGCACTCATCATCATACCACGGGTTCTTTTTCGGGGGTGGCTGGTAACCTATGGTGGTCTCGGCTACATTTTTTATTACTTCTCGATATTGGTTCCACAGTGTGTTGACGTCTGTAGTATTTGGGAGGACGGCGGAGAGTCGCTCGCTCAGGCGCTCGCTGTAGTCTCTGGCATTCTCTGATGTGCTAAGGCAACCGATGTTGAACTTCTTTCTTTGGGCTGCACGTGTTTTTTTGTCGTTTGATATTCGAGCTCTAAACTTAGCCACTACCAGAAAGTGGTCAGAGTCGACATTTGCTCCTCGGAAAGTGCGCACGTTCAGGATGTTGGATGCGTGCCTTGCGCCGATTAGCACATGGTCGATTTGGTTGGTGGTTCGACCATCAGGAGATCGCCAGGTTGCTGTGTAGATCTTCTTTCTTGGAAACCTAGTGCTACTTATCACCGTATTACAAGCTGCAGCAAAGTCGATTAGTCGGAAGCCGTTATCTGTTGTTTCTTCGTGGAGGCTGTGCTTTCCAACTAATCCGCCAAAGATGTCTTCCTTCCCGATTTTTGCATTGAAGTCTCCGAGTACGATTTTGACGTCGTACTCTGGACAGGCTCCGTAGGCTCTATCCAGGAGGTCGTAGAAATCCTCCTTGCTAGACTCCTCAGCATCATCGGTAGGGGCGTGTGCACATATTATACTGATGTTCTGTAATGTGGCCTTGATGCGGATCACAGCCAGGCGATCACTTATTGGCTTGAAATCCATGACTTTCGATCTAAGCCGATTTCCTACGACGAATCCGCATCCAAATATATGCAATCTTTGATGACAGCTATAATAAATGTCGCAATTTTTTCTCTTTATTGTCCCTGATCCTATCCATCGTATTTCCTGGATCGCAGTAATATCTGCCTTATACTGCGAGAGGACAGATTCAAGTTTCTGAGTTGCACCTGGAGTGTAGAGGGTTCTTACATTCCAGGTACAAACTCTCAATGCGTAGTCCGTTGTCGTTCCGGGTCTGGTTACCATAAGAGGGGGTTCATTATCCGAGGCTGGTATCTCTCTCATAACTGTCAAGTTTTTCACTGTGGAGGGGTTGTTAGCCCCTCGCACTAACCTCCAAATTTGTTGGGCCGTAGATAAGGTGCTCTTTTTTCCCGATTTGCACCCGCGCTTACAAGTTTCGCAAGTTATATCTAAGATATAACCAGTACCCGGTGGCTACCACGAGGAGGTAAAGTAAGCACTTGGTGTGTAGGAAAAGATACAGCCGAAGCCCCCAGATCCTACAACACCCAACCACCGTTAAGCTATTATCACAGATAATAAATTTATACAGATGTCTCATCCCTGCAGAAAAAAATGAAACATTTTTTGCTCTTAACAGACAAAGCCTTGACAGACAAGGAGCTTTCTGAAGCTTTTTTCCTATATTCATTTAAAGGCAATGAGGTGAGCGAAAATAGATTGTGAATGCATTAAGTGAATGTTTAACACTGCTTTTGAAAAAAGCCTTTTTTTGTAGCTTTCAGTTTCATATACATATCATATCGACTAACCGTTGCGTCTAAGAAAGGTACGACAGCATCTAACTGATGAGCCCAACTGTCGTACCTGGGCGAAACGCATTGAACTAAAAGTCATTTTTAAATAAAAACAATTTTATATTGTAAAAAGTTCAATTAAACAAGAACAAAAAATTCTTGTTTTGTTTATATTTGTCCATCATTTTTTATATCATTTCTCGCCATAAGGGTGAGACATCTGTATAAATTTATTGTCTGTGCTATTATTCTGTTCAAAGTTTTATGTAGGTTCTTAAGTGGTAATGGTTATCTCAAAATTCAGTACTGTCATTAATTTTTAGTCAAAACCTGAAAACCGGATGCAAAAATTCTACGTCGTTTTCAAGAAATTAAAAAAATGTCAAAACCACTGTTTTCTAAGAAAAACCTTTTTTGTTATTTTTACGTGGTTATTTTCAAGAATCCCGGAGAGCAAAGAACGCTAGAGCATCGAAGAACGTAGAGATCAGTTGCGGTCGAATCAGTAATCTTAGGAGAAAGAATTTTGGATCCGGTCCTAATCCTTCTATTAGTACAAGGAGTATATCTACTGTTCGGGAATTAAAGTCTTCCGTAATTTTTGTAATCAGGGGCAAAAAGGAAATTATTCACAGGTTCAATTAAATTAAACTCATAGTTATACCAAGTTGTGGTCACACAAAATAAGAATATTTATTTAAAGAAAACAGATAAGCACAATAGTCTACACTATCAGGAGATACAAAATCAACTGCCCAAGCCATCGCCTCGAAGCCACCAAGTAGCCATCCAACCACGCTCCATAGCTGCTGAGTCAGCATCACCATAGTTCCCACAGATGCATCGAGTCCAACAGTTGGTATGAGGTCAATGGGATGGCGGTAAAATGTGTCGTTTATGCTGGGTAGAGGAATGTGCTGATTGCTTTGAATTCGACAACGGTTGTTGATCGAACATCCTGCCCGGTCGAACCGACTTCCGGTTCGAAATGTGATGTATGGAGTGTGCACCTGTGCACGAGAATGCGTCAGTATCAAACATCGGATCAGATTCGATGATGTAGGTGAACTGGATGAGTTTCAGATGTTATGCCTCTACCAGCCTACAGAGTTTCTGTATCGGGCGCTTGCACTCGCCCATGGCCGTGCGTAACGTCGCATTCCGAGCCAAACCATCACTTCCCATGTGCACAGCTGTGACTCTCCCGATTCTCCAATGGGTTGGGGGAAGGTTTTCGTGGCGCACCAGCACGATGTCATCTACCTGTAGATTGGGCTCTCGCTTCTCCCACTTGCTCCTGGTTTGCAATGTACTAAGATACTCATCACTCCAGCGTTGCCAGAAGTCTTGATGCACCTTCCGAATCCACTGATATTGTTTGAGGCGGTTGATTGGGACAGTTCCAATACTTGGCTCCGGGACAGCTATCAGTGGTGACCCAACGAGGAAATCGCCAGGGGTAAGGGCCAACTTATCGTCCGGATCATCGTTCAAGGGAATCAAGGGCCGAGAATTAGGGCAGGCCTCGATTTGCGTGGCTAAGGTGTACAACTGATGCAACCAAAGCGACTGTGACCCGACTAGTCGTGATAAGTGGTGTTTGGCGGACTTCACTGCAGCTTCCCATAGCCCGCCTTGATGTGGGGCACCGGGGGTGATGAAGTGCCATCTGGTACCCGCCTGAGCTAAGGCCTGTTGGTTGTGTTCGGACTGGAATGCCTGAAGGTCCTCCTTCATAAGCCGGTTCGCTCCTACGAACGCCGTACCGTTGTCACTGTATAGATCCGAACACACGCCACGTCTGCTTGTGAATCTCGTGAATGCGTCCATGAACGCCTGTGCCGTCAGATCTTCAATGACTTCCAGATGAACGGCCTTGGTTGCCATGCATACGAAGATTGCCAAGTATCCTTTGACAGTGGTTCGTGATCGCTTATTGCCGATCCGCAAAGTAAATGGTCCACAGTAGTCGACACCGGATGCCAGAAACGGTCTCAACTTGTTCACTCGGGGACTGGGTAGCACCGCCATCTGTTGCTTCATCAGAGTGCCACGGTGGCGTCTGCATACAATGCATCTGTGTATGAAGCCTCGCACTGCTTGCCGTCCTCGGAGTATCCAGTATATCTGACGTAGAGTTTGCAACATCAGTTGGGCACCGCCATGCATCGTCCGAGTATGGGTCTGCTGAAGTAACATCTCTAGAAGCCGTCCGCTGTGCGGGAGAACAATGGGGTGCTTCTGATCTTGCGAAAGGGATACGTGCATAAGTCGGCCACCGACACGAAGCACACCTTTCTCGTCTATGAACGGATTTAGTGACAGCAGGGGACTATTGCCTGACAATGGGCCTGCGTCCTTCAGTTGGCATGATTCCTGGGGGAAGCACTTCGCTTGCTCTACACGGATCAGCCGGATAAGAGCATCGTCCAGTTCGTATGCGTCGATAGCCATCTCTGGACGTAGGCAACGATCCGGAGGATCTTCTGAGATCACTGTATCGTTCTAACAGTGGAATGAGATCCCCACGGTGCCAAATTGTCAGCTGAGGTTCTTAAGTGGTCACCCCAACGATGACGTTTGAAGGTCGCAGCTCCGCTGCAACCTGGATTCGGTCCTCTTCACTTGGCTGCCCGGGTGGGCCAATTGGGAGAGCGCCAGACTGCAACCATTCTGGACCATGCCACCAGAGGCGATGGTGAATAAGATCTTCGGCGTCAATACCACGGCTCGCACAATCGGCTGGATTCTGTGCGGATCGGACGTGATTCCAACGATCTTGTGAAGTGAGCTCCTGAATTCGTCGCACTCGATTCGCCACATATGGCTTTAGTGTGGAGGCCTCCTTCCGAAGCCAGCAAAGAACGATACTAGAATCAGACCACAAGTAATATGGGGAAGTGGCCAGTCCAAGTGCTATGCGTACGTTTTCCAACGTGACGGCCATTAGGTGTGCAGCGCACAGTTCCAAACGTGGGATCGTGGCTCCTTTGATGGTAGCGACTCGTGTCCGTGCAGTCAACAATGAGACTCGGACTTGTCCATCCTTTGATGTAGTCTTTACGTAGATCACAGCAGCGTACGCACGGGAGCTAGCATCACAGAAACCATGGAGAATGGTCGGCTGCCGACTGTCCTTACCAACCCAGCGAGGCACTCGTAGGGAATTAAGTGCTCGTAAGTTGTTGTAAAACTTCCGCCATGGTCCCTCGAGCTCATGTGATAGTGGGGCATCCCAGGTAACCCCTGCTGACCACAGCGAGTGGATGAACATCTTTCCCACAATTACCACTGGGGCCAAGATACCGGTAGGGTCAAAGAGCTTAGCAACTTCACTAAGCGCTCGTCTCTTGGTCGGAGTACTGGGGGTCTGGTCCAAGTCCACCGAAAAGAAGAGCTCGTCAGGGGTCGGATCCCAACGTAAGCCCAAAACTGTTGCTGTTGGGCAGTCGATGACAAGCTCTGTGGAAATAGAAGCAGAACTGTTACCTTCAATCTTACCTAACACTACTGCTCGGTTTGAATTCCACTTTCTCAGATGGAAGTGTCCCGCTCGTAACACCTTGTCAATGTCGTTTGCCAGGCAAACAACTTCGGTCGCTGTACTACACCTGGTCAGTAGGTCATCTACGTAGAACGCCTTCTCAATCGTCTCGCGGGCCCTTGCAGCTCTGCAAGGGTCCGCTATCAAGACCTGATTGTCGCAGGCGCATTGCATTATCGCCCTAACGGATGTGAACGGGCTTGAAGCCATGCCATATGTGACGGTAGTTAACCGAAAGACACACAACTCGTCTGACGGTGATTCTCGCCAGAGAATCCGTTGGTAGTCCCGATGCTCTGGTGCCACCAGAACCTGCCGGAACATCTTCTCTACATCTGCGATCAAAGCTACAGCATACCGTCTGAACCGCAGGATCACATTGAGCAGTGAATCCTGAATTGTAGGACCCACCAGTTGGATGTCATTCAACGAGACTCCAGTCGTCGTCTTGCATGACGCATTGAATACCACACGGAACTTATCTGTCACTGCATGGTGTGGGATGTAATAGGATGCCGGGAGATCGCCATGTTGATCGACCGTTCCATATGTCCCAAGGTCTCATACTCCCGCATGAAGTTGATGTAACTCTCACGTACTTGTGGATCAGGGTTGTTATAAAGACGCCGTTCCAAGCAATAGAACTGTCGTATCGCAGCTCGATAGGATGCGCCGAGCTGTGGTGCATCCTGTTTGAATGGTATCTGTACCATGTAACGACCGTCTTGTGTCCTGGTATAGGTTGAGTCAAAGTGGCGACTGCACTCATCTTCTCGCGTCTCGTCTAGAGAAACCTCTTCCAGGCTCCAGAATCGTTGTACCAAGTCCTCCAGAGCTGAGTCTGTTGGCATCATCATCTGAATATTATGCGCTCTTACCGCAGGCGGGAGCTGGTTCCTTTTAGCTGGGCCAAACACAACCCAACCAAAACGGGTTCGCTGGGCATGCGGCTCGTGGAGTTGACCATGGATAACCTCGTCCTCGACCAATGAGCCCCATACATCCGCACCGAGAAGTAGATCAATGGCACCCGGAGTTCCAAAGTGCTTGTCAGCTAGTTGCAACCCTGCCAGGTGTGGCCATTGTGTCATGTCTACAATGGAGTCCGGTTGATCGGCGGTAATTACGGGTATGACCAATGCCTTGATAGTCATACAGAAAGCATTTCGTGTTGACCTGATCGAGAGGGTCACCTGATCTCGAACTGGGACGAACTTCGAATCTCCAATGCCTTGCACGGCGATATCTGAACGGGCCCTGGGCAGCTTCAGTCTGTCAGAGATAGAGGTTTTTATTAGGCTTACCTGCGATCCAGGATCACACAGGGCGCGAACCAGGAGCTGTCCTGATGTGTGACTGTATGCGTAGACCAGCGCCGTTGCTAGCAGTACAGTCGAGGCTGGATCAGGTAGTCAATCTGCATCCTCAAAAACCTCAGGAGGTCCATGATTGCGGTTCTCGAGTGGGACCACTGGCTGAGTCGGTGTCGGTTTAGTGCTCCTCTCGCACAGAAGCGAGTGATGACGCTTGTTACAGTGCTTGCAGGATACGTTGCTGGGGCACTTCTCCACTCGGTGGTCAGGCAGCAGACAATTGAAGCATCGGTTTTCGGCGCGAACAAACTTGAAGCGCGTATTCCGGTCCCAGCTGGAGAAGTCCTTGCATTTCGAAATACGATGGTTACCACCGCAACACATACAGCTAGTACTTGAAGACGCTGCCATGGCATGTCTCCGACTGACCCTGCTTGGTTTCGACGCCTGACGCGAAGAAGTCGGATTCATTTCCGGCTGATTACAGAACGGCTGTCGCATCATCTCTGCTCCCAGGCTGTGTCCCCGCTGTTCAACAAACTGCAGCAGCTTGGCCAATGAGGGTATCTCCCGGGGATGGCAGTACATGTTCCATGCCTGCTGGGTCGCCTTGGGGAGTTTCGTGAGCACAATATGCACCGTCAAGGTGTCCCATGAGTCTACGGCCTGGTCCATGACTCTCAGGGACCTTAGGGACTCATCCACTGCATCTCTGATTCTCATCAGTTCCCGTGGAGTCTCTTCAGTGGCAGGTGGGACGCCCAAAAAACGAGAAACATGTGCCTCAGCAAGCAGTCTCGGATTGTCGAAGCGCTCCTTCAGCGCTGTCCATAGCTCCTCGTAGCCGCCAGAGTAAACGCTTCCCACCAGTCCCACGTCGGTGGCTTTAACTGAATCTCTGAGCTTCTGCAACTTGTAGGCCAGCGGTAGGTCGGCATTATGAACCAGCGTCTCAAACGCATCTTTGAACTGGAGCCAGTTGCGCAATTCTCCTGAGAAGGTTGGAATCTGGATCGACTCCAACTTCATCTCCAGTTTGGTGGGTGGCAGGCTAACCGGGGTCGATTCCACCGGGTGGACTCGTCGCTGCAGTGCTGCGATTGCTTCTTTGTACATAGTTGTAACTTCCCGCTCCATCGCGTCGTGTGTCTCGATATCGCATTGTGGCGACACCGTCTGGTCGTGAATGTCCTGGAACCGGTTGAAGTAGCTCTCCAGCGACTTCTGCTCCAGGTGAATACGGGATAGATCCCACGCATTCAGGTCTGTGGTCAACACCAACGTGTGGAGCCGCTTTAATGCTGCAATGGTCGCCGACCGTCGTGCAACTAAGACGTCCAGTTCTATCTTCGGTTGCGTTACCTGGAGTGGGGGGTTAACCGCTTGGATCTGCTGCGAATGCCGTACTAGTGCAGCTGATGCCTCGATGTATTGCCGCTCGACCGCTAGCAGCAACTGATCATGGGCCTCAAAATCCTCCTCGGTTGGCTCCTCCAGCTCCTGTAGGGTGGCATCATGAGCCACCTTGAAGCGCTCGAAGTGCTGCTCGCTCCAAATTAGTCCGGACCAGGTCCCAGTCCGACAGGACATTCCCAGCCGTCAGGCTGGTGAACATCCGCTTGATGGTCGTGCATGCCGCCGATCGTTGAACGAGATGAGCCATTGCAATTTTCACTTATTATTCACCAAAAAAAACTCAACAATATTACGCACAATAACAGCCGCGATAGCCCAAAGTAATGCCACAAAAAATAATGCGAAAATCTCAATGAGATAACAGAAACACAACATTAACTTGTCAAATTCAAATCCTCACAGGAGGCACCAAATGTTCGGGAATTAAAGTCTTCCGTAATTTTTGTAATCAGGGGCAAAAAGGAAATTATTCACAGGTTCAATTAAATTAAACTCAGAGTTATACCAAGTTGTGGTCACACAAAATAAGAATCTTTATTTAAAGAAAACAGATAAGCACAATAGTCTACACTATCAGGAGATACAAAATCAACTGCCCAAGCCATCGCCTCGAAGCCACCAAGTAGCCATCCAACCACGCTCCATAGCTGCTGAGTCAGCATCACCATAGTTCCCACAGATGCATCGAGTCCAACAGTTGGTATGAGGTCAATGGGATGGCGGTAAAATGTGTCGTTTATGCTGGGTAGAGGAATGTGCTGATTGCTTTGAATTCGACAACGGTTGTTGATCGAACATCTTCTATTCTTGGAGTGTCCCAATCCAGAGCATAGAGAGTTCTTGGATGAAGCGCAGTTTACCACAGGGCCATGGTAACTAACTTCAATAATTTGCATCATTAGAGTAACACCCACACCGCAAGAAATCAAAACACCGCTTTAGCTGTAATGTTTGGCTTGGTATTGTTGAAAACATACCAAGTTCCTTCGAGACCTTTTTCCCGATTCGATGGACAACGTTCGATTGGCTATAGCGACAATTTGATCTACCAACAAGATGGTGCTCCAGCACACTTACTGGTGTGAAATTGGCTGGATGATCATTTTATGGGCTGTTGGATCGGGAGAAGGGCCCCACGGAATGGCCCCCTAGACTGGCCTGTAGACTTTTGTGCATAGAGATTCATGAAGAACTATGAGTATGAAGTGAAACGAATTGAAGTTGTTGGTGTAAAATTGCAGGAAAAGTTGTCAAGCATAAATAACATGACGCCGCCGTTAGAAAGAAATATAATCACTCAAAAAAAAAGAATAGGCAAGGCCTAAGTAGTCAACATTGACATTGACATTGACATTACAGTACTTCGAACATGAATGATACGAACTACAGACACATAGCAGCACTGGCGACTAAGGCCATCGGCTGGGACTGAAACAAGACATACGACAGAGAGAGACAGATAGACACAAAGAAGGAAAGAACACATAACATAAACCTACGTGGCAAAGAGGAGGAGACATAGATTTATATTGTCTCATATTATCGCATAGGTGGCCTCAGATAAGCTGGCGATTGTTGTAGAAAAAGACTGCTGCCGAAGCTGGGGCTTGAACCCGAAACGTTTGGCTTAGCAGTCAACTACACTATCCTCTGTGCCATGGCCACCTGCATATCATTAACAATTCTCTGGTGCGTGTGAAGAATTGAGGGGGCCTACAATTTAACGCCGATTCCAAACGGCAAAGTTGAGAAGCACTTTTTCATGACAGGTTGATACTCTTGGAAGTTTTGTCAGTTTTTCGCAAGAGGCAGCGCCAGTGAAAGATGAAATAAAAACTATGCGCACGAGTAGGACCCGAACCCACGACGTTCTGCTTATCAGCCAACGCACCTAACCACTAAGCCACGGACACTACACAACACAATTTACTTACTCACTTAAAAAACACGTTTGCTTTTGATAAGGGTAAACGGATGAATGAAGATGAAGGATAGTTAGGGGTGTATATGGGTTAATAGGAGGTGCAGGGAAATAACTCCACGGGAACTAACTCCGCTGAGGGAATTAGTTCCCTCCAAGTGAGAACTAAATCCATTTAAGTAAAGTGGATCAGGAACCCATGTACGGTGAGAACTTAGTTTACTTTTTTCTGGGAACTAAGCACACACTATATGAAGTTTGAACTATGTAACTCCAAATTATAAGAATGGAACAAAGATTTTAAAACTACATTTTGCAAAAATAAAATTTTTAAACTTGTTCAAGTTAATCTTGGTGAGTGCAGTCAATTCGATCATTTTTCTCATTCTTTTCTGAGTCTTGAAAATGCTCAATGCTCAATGGAGCAAGAACAAAAATATTGAGCAACTGACATTCGGAAAACCAGTTTTGAAGACTATGAAAATAATCAACAGTGCCGGTTTTAGCACTACCAGTGGCCTGGGCGAGATTAATACGGCGGCGCCCCCTGACTTTTATTAAAAAAAATCAAATTTAACTGCCAAAATTATTCCCCTTTGGTGAATAGACGGATTGAAATAATGTATTAGTGAAATCACGCACACATCTTTGCAATCCGCAAATTTTAGCAAATTGTAGGCATTGTCATTTTGACAGCTTTGTTTCCCATCTTGTTACTAATTTAATCTTTGATGAGGAAGATTATTATCGCAACGTAGCATGAACCGTCTGATTACATCGTCTCTTTATTTCAAAATAATCGGAATATACCTAACTGTTTTAAGTGCCAGCACCGACTTAATGAATTAGAATGAGCTGAGTGTGTTCCGCTTTGTCAAAAATAATATCAACTCTCTCTAATTTAAACGTAAAAAAGAGATAGATAATGTTTTTCTCAATGATCGGGGTTTCCCTGTGAACTTAAATGCATGCAGTGCAGTGCTCCGATTTAAAGACTGCGTTCCATTCTAGTGTTGCCAACATAATGATTTTTCCGTTTAATTAAGGGAACTTACGTGTAAGTGGGCCTCGCTCAATGAGCGAGAGGAAATAAAGGGGAGCCTGTGGTATATCTAGCGTATCATCGTAATTTTTTTTTTAAGTACTTACGTATATTGCTCAAATAATATTTATATTTAAAAAAAATGGATTTTTTTAAAAAACATTTTTAATTTTTTTTTTCAAAATTCTGTACCTCAAAAACGGATCAATATCAAAACTAGAAATTTACTTATAAAATGTATATTTACATATTCTTGAATACTGCATACCCCAATTAATTTTAAGACATTTTCGAAAAATTTTACATACATAAAAAATTAATTTAAAAAAAACCGCTCCTAAGAAAAAAAAAATTAAAAAATTTTTGAGAAATCATATGACATCAATTTTTTTCAGATTGAATCTACTTTTGAGGAACATATTTCAATTTAAATTTTTATTTATGAATTTTTTTTTTATTTTTTTTATGAGTTATAATTTGGAATACAGGATCAAGTTCGTACGACCGAGTCGTGCACATTTTTTTTTCTTCTGAAAAACACATGAAAAAAGTATCGAATTAAACCTCGCACTCAACTGAAAATATAGGTATTTGTCTTAATGAGATGTTCTTCCTATTCGTATAGAAAGAATGCCCACATATGAACGTTTCATACAAAAAAAAACGGTAAAATAACGAAAATACAACCACTTTTCTCAAAAGTGTTCGGTAACAGTTGCCACTACCCTACCTACTTATCTTTACATTTTTTATATTCCTTCACAGTCACGCGGAAGCCTTATACAAACCGATAGATTCGATGAGAGCTAAAGATGCAAACCTAAGAGAGCGTGGCGTCACGGTCGCTTCGCAACGCGCGTCCTCGCCATCGCATCGTTGTTTCTACAAGTTAAGATTTATTTGAATGATCTCAGGAAGAGCAACCTGTAATAGCACTTCATGTTCCGGCTTCTCCCCGATTATTTAATATGAAATATGATTAATCCAAACCAAAAGTAAAAACAAATCATTTTCTTCTATAAAGTTGCTTATAACCCAATTTATTTCCCTTCTTTTAACTCTTACAAAAAGCAATTTATTTTCAGTCCGCACATAATAATCGCAACAAATAATCCACAACTCTTGTTTAATACTTAACCCAGAAAGTTTAGGAGCACTAAGCTGCACAACAACAAAGTCAATCGATTTTAAGAAGAACTTGTAGCTTCAAAGTGGCATTAACCTACACATTATAAGTACATGTATGTATACTAATGACCGCACATTCAGGCATCAGGCTCTACACTAGTAACGGGGTATGTACCTTACGCAAGAGGCACTGGCATGGCACATATTGTGTCATGTATCAATCAATTAGATCACCATCAGAATATCTATGCATTTTCATCGACTACCACAGCTTGGGTTTCTTACGAAATTTAACCCAAAATATATATATAAAAAAAACTTTTCTTTCTCGTTTTGAAATGTTTGGTTTTTAGATAAATTCTTGCCTCTATTCCATTTCAAAGTACCCATCAAACCATTTGACATTTTGGAAATATTCCTCCTTGCTAGTCTACGTTTACTAGAAATATTGATCTATCCCGAGCTCCCGAATGATACAAGCAACAACCCTTCCTTTCTACCAGCAAGGACATGAAAAACCCTTTTTCGATATTAAGGTCCATCAATACACAATCGGCACACAACAACATACAACTTTGCTGACGCAGTAGCAACAATTGAAACCTTTGTGATGCTTTGTAGCGATATACAAATACATACCTACCTACATATGTGCCGGATTGTGTAATTCAGCAATGGATGCTGTGTTTCAATGTCTAAATGAGTGGAAGATGCTCTGCACATCAGTCCAGTTAGATGACATCGTTCATACAAAATACCAGCCGTGCGTCCTTTCCAAACGACCGGCTACTGCAGAAGTCGTCTTAAACCAGCATCAGGACCATAACCAACACCAATCCGCCCCCCAAGCGAGGCCAAGAACAGCAAAAGGAGCAGAATCAGAACCCTACTCGACGTTATTGAGCAGATTTTGCTAGCTCACTATATTATCGTTCCATTTGGAGCATAATGAGTCAATTTTCTGTATCTATATTTCTCAGGATGCTGAATCTGTGTCACAATCTGTAGGAACAGTATTTTGGGCAAGGAGGAGGGTCGGGAGGCTAGTACGTTTAAAGATGTTTTTTTGGATGCAGGCGTTCTCCTATAGTTGATTCGAGAGACGAGAGCCGTTATATGAACGCCGGCCGTTATATGAACGCCGCCGCAATAGGTTGAGGACGAATAAGTCTCGTATTGTCATAAATGAAAATAATGGATGTCGGCCCTCGCTTAATGACTATGTATATTATAGGCATTCACACACTTAGCCAGCCAGCGCCCAACATTATAAAAACGGCAACAACAACAAAGAGACATTGTTTCACGTACAAAAAGGAAATAGTGGGTGACTCCATTGGTAAAGGAGACTGGGTGTTATTTGTTATAATAACATTTCCGGTCTAAATAGGAATAGAAAGAAAATAAATGCGTAAAGCTCTCTTTCAACTGATGTGGTTTTTGGTGTGGAGCTGACTCAATGAAAACAAAAGTGAAAGCATACCCTCAAATGCAGGAAAAAAGAGATCAGAGAATTTTCGAAATTCTGTAGGAATAGAAAAAAACCGAGCCATTCCATGAAACTAATACACCACTTGGATTAAGAGTGACTAAGGGCTAGCAATTGGTGTTAATATATTTTTATATTTCTTTATAGGTTTGTGAAACGATAATGGAAGCGAATAATTGGGGTGTTGGTTCATGGCATAATATTCAGCGCATCTTTTGACGTTGTAATAAATATGCGAGTAGGTCACCGGAAACTAGGAAAACAACAGCTTTTGGTCAAAGAAATCTTGGTGATTATCTCTTGGAATAACAGTTATTTGCAATCGTTGGGTATGTATAATTAATTATTGCAGTAAGTTTGTTGACCCAATTAAGGGTGGTGTACTTAAGCAAGAAAGATGTCATTATGGTTATTTTTCAAAGAATCTCGAGCTCATGAGCTGTGATGAATATTGACAAGGATGTGTCAATATGTTTCACTTAAAGTTAAGAAAAGAAAATAATGAAATAGAATAGTTTTTGTGGTTTATGCTTCTTTACGTGTTCATGTTAGTTTTAAAGAAGTTTCTTAAATAGTTTCGTAGAATTAGAAGCTAGATAGAGATTAATTAGACATTTAAATAGATACCAACAATACATAGGTTAGGTATCAACATGCATTTTTTTTCAGCAGTTAAGGAAATCAAATGCGTTCAAGTTAGATGCACACATTACCATTGAACCTTTAAGAATAAAATTCCATTCGTTAAAATTAAAAAGTCCTATATATTTACGGTGTCGAAACTATCTCTAATATTTTCAAATAGCTACGTTTGTTTTTCTGGCAGATAAATAGAATGAAAGTTTCAACTTACAAAAAATAATATGCAACGACAACTGTGAAAACACAGTTTCCTCTACATACATATTTTTTTCTTCTTTAATTATCTACATTACCAAATTTTGTGTGATTTTTAGAGCATATACTTTATAATTCAGTCATTTTAGGTTTCATCTGCGGAATAATTCCTAGATGATTAAGAAATAAATTTTCGCACAGCTAAGAAATCTGTGAAGTCCCAAATCACTGTAGTGAAAAAGTTTCCCCACAGTGATTTCTGACTTCTTGCCAAAACAAAAGTTAAAGTACACAAAAAAACCTCTTAATTGATATACATCATGTCGTTATTGGTTCCAAGGTCAAGGTGAAAACAAGAAATCACATATTACTTGTGAATGACTTCATTGTGCAATAACTTTTTCCACACAGCGATTTGAGACTTACTGCCATAATAAAAGTTAAAGTAGACAAAAAACCTTTCCATTGATACATAGCACGTACGATTTCAATTCGCCCATCAAAATGGAAACGAATTGAAAACGAAAAAAATTAGAACACCTCTGTTTTGAAAGCGAAAAAAGTTTTTCTTTCGTAAATGAAAATCAGAACCGACGTGATTGACTCTGTTTCTCATAACATAAAAAGATTCAAGATACAAAAAAAAAAAAATAGCAAGTTCAATCGTTCATTACCTATACTATTAACACACTTCTGTAAGCCGTTGTAAGCCCTGGTTGCTAGAGCTTATGCTATTAATGTAATAAATTTATCTATGACTTCATAAATAATAATAATGAAGCACTTCTGGAATAAAACTTAATAAGTCATGTTAAACAAAGTACATCACAAAAAGATACAAAATCCCCTCCAGCAGCAGTTTAAAAATATGCGCATTTTCCATTTCAAAATATTTCTTTTTTTGTGATAAAATTTATTATGCAATTAGATCAAAACAATTTATTGTAATACAAGTGTTTTCTTTTATCTTTTCAGGTAAGCTTATACTTTAAGGACTCGCATATTTCCATTTTGCTTAAGGCAGGTAAATACAAATTTGAAACTTTATTGAAACACGTAAAAAAAACAGATTTTAGGTCTATCTTTTCTTACTCCTATTCGTCCGAGTTCTTAAAACCGAATTTGCATAGAGGTTACGAATTAATTAATTCTAAATTCCATGCTGCTGGTGAAAAAATTATTAAATTATATTTAACTTGAAAACAATATTTTCGACAGTTGAGCGCTCTCATTTAAAAACAGAATGACCCATTGCGCTGAAACCTTCTCCTTTGCCTACATATTAAAAGTTTATGTTGCCATGAATTTTTAAGTTTCCAAAGACTTCATTCTCAACGGAGACATCTTTTCGCCGTTTTTTTTTTTTTTAATCCTAATCGCCTAAGGGAAAATAAATTTAATTATTTTTAATTTTCGTATACCTACGTATATAAAGTAGATACAAGAAAAAGAATTGCTCATCCGTTTGGGTCAGCCCTATAAAAATTAAAAAAAAAAAAAATACAAGAGAAAGAGTTATATTTAAAACGAAGGATTGAAAAGAAACCGCAGCCTTTTTGACGTTTTAAATTAGAACAACAGGAAAAGGTAAATTCACAAAACCAAATGACAAAAACACCGGGCGAGCTTAATTTAATATTTAAACTTTAGGTGCTCTTAGTATTTTATAAGGATTTTTATGTTCAACTGAAAGGTATTGTGAGTATTTCATTTTGCTTTTTTAATGTAAATCATCTGATGTTTTGCAATGGAGATAGAAACAACAGAAAGAAAACTTTATATCTATTATTTGTTTTAAGCTCAGTTGGAGAAAAGAAGGAAATTATTAGATATTAAATATTTTATTATTGCGAACCCTTTCATTTTTTTTTCTATGTTTCTGTAAAACCGTGAGGATAAGGGAAAACCCCTGAAACCATTCCTTAATTTTGACTCGTTGAAAAAATTAAAACAAATTAAACTAAATTTTCTTCGATATTTAACATGGGACTAAACAAATAAATCAAAACAAGAAAAGTAGTGTATTCAAGCATTCAAGGAGGAAAAATGTGAATATAATGTAGCTGATAGTCGGCTATATTATCTATTTTGTGGAAATCTGATGGTAGCAAAGCAGAAACAATGCAGTTTTATACTTAAGATGTTATGTTAAAACTAAACTAAAAAGTTATTCTTTCAAATCTATAAGAAATAAAAAATGTTCCAAGTGGACATAAAGTGTTCCTGACAAACTTAAGTTTTCCGATTTGTGTTTTTTGTTGAATCATAAAATTAGAATTTGGAGAATACAAGAAAGTTCAATAACATAAGCTTTTCTTTCAAATGCATAACATTCCGCAAACATAAGCGGTTACGAATTTTACAATATCTTTACAACAGACAAATCTGTTAAAATAAGAGTTTATCAGAAATGTGATTTCAAAGTGCTAATGAATATCCACTGAGAATGATTGCTCCCAATCTCCAATATGATAAAAAAAACATGACAACAAAGAAAAGCTCAGTATAGAACCAGGTAAAGAAAAACATTTCACGTCTTTTTTCGAATCTATTTAAATTTAAATTGTTTAGACATAAAAAAGTTAAAACAGTTATTTTCAAGAAAGGTACTCTTTGAAGGCTAGAGTAACTGAAATATACCAACGTATGCAGAGAAAAATTACATGATTACAAACGGAAATTTCATGGTTTTAACTTTAGCATCATGCCAGATGCCTGGTTTAATACTTAAACTCTTTAAAATTTACGGAAACGTCACTTTAGCCTAGTATCACACTAAAATTTGATTTAGTATCGTACTAAAACGTTTAAAATTGTGCGCTTATGTTATTAAGTAAATTTTCTTGGCGACCTTAGTTTCTCTCTATCATCATCATCTTGGGCCTTCGCCCGCCATAACCAAGATTCAGCCGGGCTTCCTTCTTCTACCTATCCTGATCATTGGCTGACGGCATCCTTTCAGTGTAAATTTGGTTAGCCGCGCTTCCTCTACAATTAATTACATGAACTTTCCGGGCCAGTTCCTCTATGCTCATACAACCTATTTGTCCAACCCACTAAAGTCTTCCAAACTCTATATTTTCATGACATCGCCTGAGAATGTCTCCTAATAAAGTGTTATCAGCTGCTACTGACCCAATTATATTGAGGAATCGCACCTCTTCGAACTCATAACTTAGATTTTAAGACAAGAATGAGAAAACAGTGGTCCTTACTCGAATGAAGCGAATTTTACCATCTTTACTGATGGTTCGAAAAAGATTACTGGAGTAGGGGCAGGTTTCTTCTCAGAAAATCTTAACCTTGTCAGTTCACTCAGGCTCACTGACCATAGCAGTGTCTTCCAAGGCAATATATTGCATTGGAACCTATGCAGCTAAGACTCTGCTGGGTTCCCGGGCAGAGTTGTGTACGAGAAAAGAAAAAAATGGATGAGCTTGCAAGAAAATGCTCAGTACTTGATCTCTCTCTAATGAATGTAATGTGAATTAAAGGAAATATTAGTAACAATATCTTTCAAAAAGCAAATAAAATAATGATAGATGGAACCTCTCAGAAACCTGCAGTAACACCAAGAAACTCTGGCCGAATTACGGCAAGAAAAGATCCGATAGAATCTTACTTCTTCTTTAAAAACTCTCCCTAAAATCCCTTATAAGCGTGATAATTTGACATAACCTACTTGACGATGGACTTCGTCACGGTTTGCTTTCTACAACGCCAGGTTAAAGAAGACGCAGGCCAGTCTATTCCCTTATTGTAGTCCATTGAAAATGTTGAAGGGTCTGGAAAGGAGCCCGGGTTTGGATCTGGATACCTAAGCTGGGTTTGTAACATTGGTCATGGTCAGTCTTATCATTTTATTTAGGATGTTCAATTTCTCTTGTGGCCTTAGCTATGCTGTCGTAGACAGTCTTTAAGTTAACAGATAGTAACAGTAACGATTTATCTCTGTTTGATTCCACTTATGATGAATCGACACGATACAGCCTTTCAGATTTTAGTCAAAGCAGACTTGCATTTGATCATGGTGTAAAATCGTACCGACTTAAGTCTGCATAGACTTGTCGCACAGAATGTAGGAATGGAGTTCCACTGTTTTCACTTAGTGTGCGGGTGTTGGCTTAAGTTTTTTTTCACTTATCCGATTTGAAATTCGGCACATGATTTTGGGATGTAATTCTAACTATTGTAAGAGACCGCTTAGTTCACTACTTTTCTGCCGTCACTTATATGTAGGTATATAAGAAAAGAGAACAAAAATAATATTTTTTTCGTTCTAGCAACACTATTTTTGTTTTCAAGTAGTCGGAATTTCTTAAAATTATCTTGATATATCTTCTTTATTTGATATATTCCAACTTAGGCATTTTTTCCCTTTAGCTCGTAAAACATCAGATATTAAAAAAATCATGTTATTTCCTGAATGCACATTAAAGGTAATTTCGAAGCTAGCTAAAAGCTCTAAAATTAACAACAGTAACGATAACAGCAAACATGACTAACAACTGGCAAGCAAAGGAACTACTATTAATGTATTTTTTGTTGTTATTTTGTGTTTACGAACCTTAAACAAAAACAGAACTTTCAAAACTTACTTCAGATCCTTAATTTGAAACAAAACGACCACAGATGTGCGCTTTATTTTATCAACACAGTTTTTAAACTGCAAAAGAGCAACTGAACATGGTTTCAAAAATCACAAAAAATATAGCTAAAAACCAAAAAAATACTGAGCCACAGCGAAAATAAAGCATACAAAAAGTGAACATTTTGAAAATGGAACACTTGGCAGGGATCTGAGAATTGGTATCCCACCACATTTATGTGAATACAACAAAATATAGGTTCCCATATTTTTAGCTGACGACAAGAGCGTTGACGATGACAAGGACAAAAAAAATAATATTTTTCTGACAATGGTATTGTGGTGAACTTGTTCCACTTGTACACAGTTAGGTGTAGTTGCAGTATTTGTTATCCATGTTGCATTTAAATCCCCGACTAGAGAGCTAAAGGATATATTTAATTTTTGCTGTCAGTTTTTAAACTAGTTTTTTGCTGTTTAATCAAAGGGCACGGTAGTGCCCAGCCAAGTTCTAGTACTACTCCCTTTTTACAGGATCGAACTCAAGCACATTTTTAACGCCCCATAACTTTTGAACCCATAGAGTTAGAAGCTTCAAATTTAAATTGCGTATTATCTTCATGGGGACAAAGGCCCTGTGAAAAACATAATTTTGTAAAACCACTACTTCCTGAGATATTGAACAGTAAAAATTTCAAAAACCGTAATTGACTCACTGACTGACTCACTGACTGATTCACTGATCATCAAAATTATGAAGTACTTCTAACAATAGCAGAATCTTGAAATTTGGTACAATGGTAGGTTTTCGGGTGTATACAAAGGGAAAAATTTCAATTTGCTCATTCAGGGGGCGTGGTATCAGCCCACTTTCTAAAACTGGTCGTAGGATATTGAAATTCGGAATTCTAATAGGGTTTTGGTTGAATATAAGGAAAAATATAAGTAAAATATTTTGGTTTCATTTAGGGGCGTGGACCAACAATAATGTGGGACACTCCATCATCTTGAACTCCTTCGGTTCTATACCAAAGTACATAGACTACACCATTCCAAAACCACAATTTGGTAAAAACTTCCAGATATCTATTCCATCCAGAGAAGAATGGGAAGACAAAAAACTTCTGGATGACAAAGGCATTCATTTTTATACAGATGGATCCAAGACAAGTGATGGAGTTGGTAGTGGTGTGTACTCAGAAAAGCTTAGTCTAAGCATCTCATTCCGCCTTCCCAATCATTGTAGCGTCTTCCAAGCGGAAATTTTAGCGATCAAAGAGGTTCTCTCCTGGCTAAGAGAAAACGTGATATCAACTTCTGATATCCGCATCTTCTCTGACAGTCAGGCTGCTATTAAATCTCTCGAAAGTGTCTCAACCAAATCTCAAACGGCCCTCGATTGCCGATCGTCTCTGATGGAGATGGCGCAGCAATTTAACATTCACCTCTGTTGGGTGCCGGGTCACAGAGACATCGAAGGAAATTGTAGAGCTGATGAACTCGCTAAAAATGGAACCGTCATACCTATTTCACCTGAAAGGGAGAAGATAGGTATACCGATAGCTACATGTAAACTTTTGCTAAAAGAAGCAGCTTTAACGAGAACAAACTACAGGTGGCACAATTTACCAACGTGCGCAGCTACGAAACTCATATGGCACGCTGAACGCTCACAACGCGACGTTTAACCTTCTGTGCGGTATAGATAGAAAAAAAATCAAAATAAAGAGAAAATCGTGTCACCTAAGTTGTGAAGACAACATGTCTTCCAACAAAAAAAGTCCAAATTATTGGATACCCCTTCAAACTCATTCCGATACGGGAAAAGACAATGATATTGAAATAGTTGATGAATCTCCTGATCCTCCGATTTCAAACAAAAAATCGAAAATCCCCTCGGTATGCGTTCTACAACAAACTATTGAAAATGTTCATAACTTGTTCAAAACATTGAAAATTGATAGTTACAGCCTTAAGAAAATGTCAATTGGAGTTAAGTTAAATTGTGAAAACCTAGAAACATATAAAAAAGTTTGTGCAGATTTGTCCACAAGAAACTGGCAATTTTACACCCATGATTTGCCATCCCAAAGGTCATTCAAAGTCATGTTATATGGTCTACATGAACTAAGTGTCACAGAACTTAAAAACGAACTTGTTTCCCTCGGTCTGAAATGCATTAATGTTAAAATCATTAAGAAAAACTACGACAAATTTGTTGATGTGTTTTATTTAGTTTATTTGGAAATCGGCTCAATAAAATTAAATGATCTAAAAAAGAACCATCGTTCCATCTTTAAAACACAAATCCGATGGGATTTTGCTCGCAGACAGCGTAACAAGGTTACGCAATGCTACAACTGTCAAATGTACGGTCATGGCGAGAAAAACTGCCATATAAAAACACACTGTGGTATCTGTTCTGAGAATCACGATACAAAAGAATGCAAATCAATCATAATTAAATGTGCAAATTGCAGCGAGACACATAAGTCGTCTGATCCTTCTTGCGTTAGTAGAAGAAGCTTTTTCGAAATACGAAATAAACTATCTACAAGAAATAGATCTGGCACTACGAATCAACGAATTAAATCAACCACAATCGAACACATTTATTCCAAACATTGATGAGTTTCCCGCTCTGAGCTCACAAAATAGCAACATGTCACAAGCAGCAGCAAATAGAACTAACGATAAAGCAGAGAACACAAATGCTTGGGCTAGCTGCAAAACCAGTTTTAAGCAACCAAACGTAGCCAACTCTGATGTACTCTTTACGATGGAAGAAATTAATTCTCTCACCGCAGAGATGATCACCCTCCTTGGACATTGTAATTCTAAAGGAGAACAATTCAATTGTATTGCACAATTAGCAATTAAGTATTTATATTCAGGTAAATGATGATTAATACTAGCTTAAATATAACATGTTGGAATGCTAGAGGCATTCGAAATAAATGCATAGAATTTTTCGCTTTCCTAAGCAAAAATAACGTTGATGTTTGTCTTGTTAGTGAAACATGGCTTGATAAAAATGTAAACATTTCAAATCTAGAGTACAAGTGTTATCGATTAGACAGAGAGGAGAAAAGAGGCGGTGGTGTTGCCGTGGTTATAAAAAGAAAAATTAAACATAAACTGCTTTCGGTTATTAATACAAAAGTAATAGAAAATATTGGAGTTGAAATCTCATTTTCGAATGGTAATTCAATGAAAATATTTTCAGTATACTTTCCAGGAGGCAATACTTCTGTAAATAAGAGGAATGATTTTAAAAATGATTTGAGAAAATTGATCTCATTAAATGGAGTTTTTCTGGTAGGAGGTGATTTCAATTGTAGACATCGAAACTGGGGATGTGTCAGGGCCAATGCATGGGGAAATATACTATCAGATGTCAATTCTAGACATCCCTTTCATATACTATATCCCCCAAATCCTACATGTATTCCACCTAATGATAAAACAAATCCTTCAACAATTGATCTTTTCTTAACAAATATGCCGATTCTTTTTAGCCAGCCCGTCACAATCAATGACTTAATACGCCTATACAGAATGAAAACTGGGTTTTTGATTTCAAAAACGCCAAGTGGGGTAGATTCAAGAAAAAAGTCAGGTTAAAACTTGAAAATACTTCATTTATAGACCTCAATCATGTTACTCAAGAGGACATCAACGAAGCCGTTGATTATTTTACAAGTGTGACTCTTGAAAGTGTTGCACAGTCTGTCCCAAAAAAACAATCTTTCAACGAAAACTCAAACATCCTCCCATCTAGCGTTGTTGCATTAATCAAAAGAAGAAATAAGTACAGATCGTTATGGATGAGAACCAGAAATACGATTTTTTTAACTGAAACTAAAGTTCTTACAAATCTTATAAGGTCAACAACAAATGATTTAAGAAATAATAGATGGAATAAAAAGCTCCAAACTTTAAACAAAGCTAGTAAACCATTCTGGAACCTAGTCAAAATAGTTAAGAGAAAGAATTGTCAGATCCCAGCGTTAAAAACTGGAACATCGATTTGTGTAACAAATAATGAAAAGGCTAACGCTCTTGCAAATGAGTTCTCGAATACAAACATATATTTAAATAACATGGGAACAAGAAATCCTATTGAAGATGCTGTGCATCAATCTTTATCTTTTCTCGGATCGCAACAAGTCCAAGAAAATGCGAATATGGTTTCATTTGAGGACGTAAAAGAGGTTCTTAATAATTTACGAGTTTCAAAAAGTCCTGGGTTAGATGGCTTGAAGAATCTTGTCCTAAGAAAACTACCTAAAACAGCTGTTAATTTTCTTCACATCGTCTTTGAAGCCTGCTTCAAGATCAGTTACTTTCCCCTCGCGTGGAAAACGGCAAAAATAATCCCAATTCCAAAACCAGCGAAAATTCCTGCACTACCAAGTAGTTATAGGCCAATTAGTTTGCTTAGCTCTTTGAGTAAATGTTTTGAAAAACTTATCAAAAATAAAATAGTTATACATTTAGACACTCATGACATCCTTCCCGCTGAACAATTTGGGTTCAGAAGCCATCATAGTACGGTTCAACAGATACACCGAATAACGAAAGATATCAAAAGTAATCTTGCAATAGGCAAAAGCACTGGAATGGTGCTTTTAGATGTTGAAAAGGCATTCGACACAGTATGGCATGAAGGTTTGATTCATAAGCTCATTGTGCTTGACTTTCCAATCCCTGTTATCAAATTAATTTATTCATTTTTGTCTGATAGATTTTACAAAGTTTTTGTTAATAATTGTTTCTCCGATTTGCATCCCATTTCTGCAGGTGTACCTCAAGGATCGATCCTCGGTCCTTTTTTATATATAATTTACACCTATGATTTTCCGCGATTCTCGCAATGTACAGCCGCAATTTTTGCCGACGATACGTGCCTATACACATCAGATTCGATTGGTTTTACAATTGAAACTAATCTGCAATCTGCATTGTATTCAGTGCAAAATTATTTCAATGATTGGAAAATAAAAATTAATGCTGGAAAAACTCAAGCCGTTTTTTTCACAGTAATAACATTCAAATCAATGGCATACCTGCTGAATGGAAATCTAATGTTAAATATCTAGGAGTTAATCTAGATAAAACACTTACTTTTGGATTTCATATTCAAGAGACAATTAACAAAGTTAACCTTGCAATCAATATTCTGTATCCCTTAATTAATCGAAAATCCAAACTCTCAATCGAAAACAAGCTTGTGATCTATAAAGTCATATTTCAGAGCATTATGCTTTATGGTTCACCAGTATGGGGTAGATGCGCGAAGACACACATAATAAGATTACAAAGAATGCAAAATAAGGTTCTTAAAATGATGTTTAACCTTCCTTGGTATTATTCGACCGATAATCTTCATGCATTGGCTGGCATCGATAAAATCACAGCCAGAATTACTTATTTATTTGAGCGCTATAATGTTGCCTGTAGTTTGTCAGACAATTACTTAATCTCAAACTTAGCTGTTTAAAAATATTATAATATGAAAAAAAAAATGTTAAATAAAAAAAAAACAAATGCTGTCGTTAATTTATTTATTTAATAATTTATTTATTTATGTGTTTATTTATTTATTTATTATTTATTTATTTGTTTATTTGTTTATTTATTTATTTATTTATTTATTTATTTATTTATTTATTTATTTGTTTATTTGTTTATTTATTTATTTATTTATTTGTTTATTTATTCATTTATTTATTTATTTATTTATTTGTTTATTTGTTTATTTATTTATTTATTTATTTATTCATAATATTTATTCATTTATTTTTAAGGTATTTATTTACTTATTTTGTTATTTACTGTTTAATTTATACAAATGTTAATTTATTGTGAAACTGTTTAAGCAGCTAAAAATTGAGATTATATAGTTTTGCCACCCCCTTTTCTCCTCTTATTAGAGATATCTGAAACCCAACTTCTTGAAGGTTTTTTCTTGTAGCTTTTCCTTCGTCCTAAACTTAATAATCTGTGATAATTGTAATAAAAATTATACTATTTTTTTCAGTTGTAAGGTAGAATTAATATACCATATCTCTGTAAATTGTGCAATACTATATATAAGAAAATGTTAGAAATCTTAGCTACAATAAACAAACATACAACATACAACAGGTGAAAAGCCGTTGATTTTAAATATTTTTTTGAAAAATAGGCTTTTTTTTGTTATAAGATCGCCCCTCCCGGCTAAACGGGGAACAAAAGACCCCCCTTCCGTATGATTTTTTTCTTGTCTTAATGCAACCTAAACACTCCAATTATCAAAAACATTGTTTTTGGATCTCTCTTTATAAACAATATAAAAATTGTTTAAACAATATAAGCAATTATTTCCCCCAAATGATTTGTTACAGACTTTAAGGAATATAAAAAACAAAAAATTTGGAATTTTTTTTTTCAAAATCTGAGCTGTTTCTGAGGACTTTCTGAAAAACAGCTTCATTGACTCCACTATGAGATAAAACAAAAATCGAAAATCAATATTCTCATATCTCTTAGCTCATTTATGTTCAATGAGTGAGATAGTTCACCTAAATTTAAGTCATAGTAGCCAATTTACCTAAATTGCCAAATATTTTAAAGTTCCTTAAACTACACACCTAATTCGATAGCTTAATTACTCGAAAATGGGAATAATTGAGCGAGCATTTTTTAAAACACGCTTTCATGGATCACTTAAATCTGCATTTGTAGATCACTACAACCTAGAACCTACTCTGAAGATCCAAAAACGAAATTATAAGCATTAATAGAAAGTTTAAAGTCGAAAGAGATTAAATATTTTGTCAAATCAACTGGTGGAATTACTATAAATAGAACTGTAAAAAACCTGAATTTTTTAATCAAAAAACCTTCGTCACATAACAGCATTCAACTTTTTCAAAACTGAAGTGATATTTTCTGTACAATTCCATTGTTAAACTTATAATTTAGGGACAACTTTAATAACTTCAAAATATCAATCCATCAGAAAAGTGGGAAGATAGCGAAAAAATTATAGGCCGTTATTGGAGCCGTTTTCTTCACTTTTTTCTACTTGTGAACCTTTGCAGTTGACAACCTCAAGAGTTGAACTGTATAGTAATGATGACGATTATTTTTGTTTAGTTACGTAAGTTTCATTTCAGAGTTTTGAATTTGAAAGTAGTATCCACTGGGAAGCTCATAGCAGTTTGGAGTAGTTATGTTAAAAACATAATTTTTTTCACTTTTGGAGACGGTGAAAGCAACTGCGCGATGAAATTCTGAATCAAAAAGTAAAAAGAAGACAGTTACCTCTTCATAATGAAACATATGTATATTCCTGACATAATAGTCTCCTCCGGAAAAATGTTCTCTAGGAATTACCAGTATAATATATCTAGTACCAAAAAGAATCTACTTTTGCGTTCGAAGACCCACCAATCAAAGAAATATCATGGGAAAGAGAATAAGCCCTTGAAATAAACGCAACAAATAATTATGTGCACGCAGATAATGCGTTAGATTTTCAAACTTTTTCTTTCCCTACTCTATCCATACTTTCAAAGTCCAAGTCTTCATAATTTTCTCTTCGCTTTGCCAAGATAACTTTAATATTTGTTTAATTAAAAAAAGAGTGGTATACTAAATGCAGAAACAACACAAGATCTGACAGAAAATTGTAGGTAGGTATATGTTTAATTATCTAAATAAGTTTTTCGGCAGTTGAGAAAAACTTATGTTGACAGCCTTTAATGAAAACAATTTAAATCAAAATTTAAGGATAAAATTTTCAAGTTGATATCAACTTCGAGTGAATAAAATGCTCCTATTATCCCAAAAGTAAATTTGAGTTTTATTAGCCGATTTTTAAACCGTCAGATAAACAAGCAGATAGTGTTTATTCGACAGATAGCAAAATATTGAATTTTTCAATCGTCCGATAGACTTTATCTGACGAAAAACGCTCTTATTTATTTGACCGATGAATACTCAGATAAGTTTATTTGCCAGTTTAATATTTGTAGATTTTTTTGATGATTGAAAAATCGGCTCTAAGGCTCCCAAAAATTAATAAGAAAGCATCGTTTGTTAAACTTCAACCATATCATTTTTGAAACTTCAAAACGATCTACAAAACCCATTGTATGTGATATTTTTTCCGGAGGCGATTTATCGGGCTACGTTAAAAAATTATACTACTCAAATATAGAAAATACTCCTCAAAATAATTCAAAAATACTCCCCATGAAATTTTTGAAACGACAGCACTGGTGGAGACCCTCTTAAAGCAGATATAACTGCCATCCAAGAAATGCGATTGGCCTACGAAAAAAGAAGAACTTTGACTGTTCGCGCAAACAAAATCAGTGTCTTTTTGGATGTGGATTTGTATTTGTGACTCGACCCAGGGGAATGGTGTTTTAACGCAATGAACATCAAGGCTTAATTCATCAACATAAGCCTAATTTATGTTCACGTTTCCACGAAAGATATACGACCTATGGACAATCTAAGACATTAAATTAATGCAAAGAAATCTTTGGGAAAATAATAGGACGACACCACCATGACAATGAATGTCGGTGAGCACATGCAGCTGAGGGTGAGGCATACCAAGACATACCAAGCAGAAGCACTGTAGCCGGAGGGGCACAGAACAAGAGAGAGAGAGCATAAGAAGCGAGAGCGAGAAATTGAGTCTCGCTAGCCGCAGTACTCAACAACCTGGGTAAGGGGCAAGGGCATCACTTCTGAACACTCAATTGTCTATTCCTGTTATAATTTTCTGTTATATTTTTGCTTTTTCACTTATCAATAGGTACATAATTATAAGTACCTAATACCTATAATGGTTTTGTAAATTGGTAGAAGCGATTTCTAGACGGCGGCGCGGCGATGACGAACAAAATTCCGCAAGTTATACAGAACCATTCAATTTAGATGACGTTGAATACCAATTCCACCCACCCGACATTGACGAAGTGAAAAGCCATTGGTGGAAGCACCTCTTAGTTATTATCGTTGTTCAATAACATAAATGGAATTGACGGCACAGTGGCCCGTTTAGGCAAGGAACGTGGGAAAATCATTTTTTGCGTGATTTTATTTTGAAAAAGTAAAAATCACATTTTGTTTAGAATTGCTTAAAGTGTAAGAATCCAAAAACAAAAAAATATTAGATGAACGGTTTGGCTTGAGGAGCCGATCAAAGTCAGAAAATATTTAAAAAAAATATATATATATATATTTTTTTTTTTTTGCACTTCGAACTTGAATATTAGAAAAACGGTACAAGTAAATCCATTTATTTTTTTTTTGTTGAAAAGTTTGACATTATTTTAATCAAATTTTGGAAACAAAAAAGAAAAAAAAATGCATATCTTTTTTTTAATAAAAAAAAAAATCACTTTTTGCACCTATTTTTGAATTTTAACTTGGCTCATATAAAAAACGTCAAAACCCGTCAAACCAAACTAAGTGAGGGATGAATGCCCACATATTCCTTAACATGTCCTCAAAAACTCAGCTGCGTAAAGTTGCATAAAGCCGAGTTATGGCAATTTAATTGGTTCAAGTCAGTGATTATTCATTTTTTTTAGTTTTTTTCATATGAAAAGAATATAATTAATCTTTTTGTCGCAACCTTTATTTTGGATTTGCATGACTTAATTTAGGTATTTAAATAAGTGCAATGAGTGGAATAGCTAAAAAAAATGTATGGTTTGGGGATTAGCTATTTCTAAAATAATAATAAAAAAAAAAACAATGATGATTCCTGCCATTATTTTTTCTATAACATTTGTTGTGCACAGGTATTTATTTTTGACAGATTACTGTATTTGGATTAAGAATTAATACATATAAGGGTTACAGGTAGATTACAGGTAGCCGAAAAAAAGGATTTGAATCGAAGGGTTATTTATATGGAATTAAATATTTATTCTTATTAGGGTAACAGGTAGTGAAATTAACAGGATTAGGTACGCAAATAATTTTACTATGCAAACTAATCTAAGTACCTATAATTGGATGCCTCATTGGAAAGACAAAAAAATGAGGATTAAGTATAGCTGTTGATATAAAAAGAATTATCACCAAAATTAAATAATTAAAATTAAAACTCAAAAGAAGTTTAATGCACAGGATGAAGGAGATATTACGGACGAACATAACTACGAGTATGGGATTCCTCCATTGCATGCTAGAATTAGGTGCATGGAATTCATTTTGAAACTTAGCTATACGATTGCTAAGGAAGGAGAGGATAGCTCTATTGGAATCAAAGAGTTAGAAAAAAAGAGGAAGCAGGATATTCAAAAGCGTTTCCATGAAGAACTTGGACTTGATGTGGATAAACCAATGATGGCAATACTTCCAGGCGATTCCTTGAACAACCGGATGCAGCTGCCCAAATGACTGGAGTCAATGAAGAAATTATTAAAAGGCTTCAAATAATACTTAATGTCTTAAACTGTCGAGAAAAAGTTAATACAGTAAAATTTGGGGAGTATACAAGAGAAACAAAAGTGTTATTAAGACAATTTTATCCAGAAAAACAACTCACCCCTACTCTTCATAAAATTTTGTTTCATAGTCAAAATATTATGAACTGACTGATACCACTTCCATTTGGGAGAAGCTCAGGAATGCAAAAATAAGGACTACAAAAGATTCAGGTATCAAAATACAAGCAAGGTTTCAAGAAATCGGCAAAATGAAGACCTGTTTACTATGCTAGCAATCTCATCATATCCACTTATTTCTTCCAAAAGGCATGCTAGAAATCAAAAAGAACTGAAAGCACACTACTCCCCAGAAATGTTAGATCTATTAGATTCAACATTGAATTTAGATGATAGTTTTCAAGAAATAATATAAGTAAATTATTAAGAATAAAACAAGATAAAATTCTAACGTTTATGCTTTATTTTTCTCCATATTCGTACTTTTAAAACACTTTTTTCTAATTTGAGGGTTGTTTTTTTCATTGAAATATTGAAATTATGGTAATTTTCAGTTAAATTGAAACACCCTGTTTGATTTTGTATGTAAATATTGATGGTTTGTTTGGTTGCATATCAAAAATTATAAAACTTAAAAACTTTAACTTAAAAAAAAAAAATTTTTTTTTTGCTTTTATGACTATTCAAGTGTTATTTTTTTTTCTTTTTCCTGCTTTACTAAAACTAATTGTTCTCTAATCATTCACAAAAGCAAATTTTTCGCCATTATGGATACATTTTTAACAATTTTTATGACATTGAAAAAACTTCCAACTTTGGGACTTAATTCTGAAACACCCTGTGAACATATTTTGTTAAAATTTTCACGAAACATAGCTTTGGAAATTCCCTGCTAAATAAAAAATTGAAGCGATATCTTTTTTCGTTTAGGAGCTATGATTTTTGAAAGGTAAAAAGTGAAAACGGGCCACTGTGGGACGGCGGTGTTAAAATAATACAAAAACAACTTATGAAGTGAAGATAGCGACATCTTAATTTAAGTCGCATTAAACTGCTGGAGCAGATGGCTGGAGATGATTCGTTAAGGAGTATGTACCGGCTCATCTGCAAGATTTGGTCGGAGAAAATCATGGCCGAAGAATGGGCCTCGGCATCGATCCTCAAGAAAGGAGATCCCTGAACTTAACCAACTCCATAGTCATAGGTCTGTTAAGCTTGATATTGAACTTTTGAAGACTTTTAATAACCTGATTTGTTCTAGTTAGTGTCGCTGCAGACTTGGAAAGTCTACCATCGATCAAATTTTCAGTCTACGGAGATTTTGGAAAACACCTAGGAATACGCAGAGGACATTGATATAATTGGAAGAACAAAGCGTGATATCGATGGGTTTAGTGGTTAATGTGGGTAAGATCAAGTTAAAGATGTCAAAACAAGGAGGAATACTTAACATCTACGCCTTGGATTGGAACTAAAGTCAGCATGGACAAGCTTCACTATAAATTAAGACAATAACATCAGCGCTCTCTCGAATGGTTAGATAATAATGCTTCGGCCCGTATAGTCTTCAAATGCAGCCCGGTAGAAATAAATTTCCTTTTTTTCCTTCCACCATCGTAAAAAACTGTCTAGAATTTAAGTTGTTTGATATTAGAAATTTATAATTATTTGATTTCTATACATGCACGTTCATGTAATTTTTTCAGCACTGATGCTAAATTGCTGGTGCCTGAAAATAAAGCGTAGCCTAAGTTGATAAAGTTCTTAACTACATACCTGAAAGTTGTAGATCTTTATACCTTCTTCCTCAACGTGCCACTTACTGAATCATATCCTATTGCCTTGAACAGTTTCAGAGCTAAGTCCACTGCGAAAATCATAATTTCTGAAAATAATATTTTTTTCCATAGAAAACACCCAACATTTAAATTTCAATATAGAGATAAGAACAACAGTTCTGAAAAGGCAAAATAAAAATTCATGCCATTCCTTCCCTTCGAATTGGTGGCATTCTTCCGACATAATGCCTCACACAATCTAAAAATTATTCAACCCTTAAAGCCCAATTTGCACATCGTTTCACAAGCTATTCGCTAAAGGGAAATATCAAGTCCCAAGGGCAGGTAGACACCTTTCTATATTTTACTGCCTCTCCTTCCTCAAATCCATCAAAGAAAAGCCTTTTTTTAGAACCTGCGAATAGACATAGAAAAAAACAACCAGCAAAAAATTTCGATTCTTTTTGTAGGAAAAGTGGGAGCGTAGCGTGCAATGTGTTCGTTTTAAAGTTCATTCTAGACGCATTTCGAACAAATACATATGTGAGGTTATCGCCACCGATCCAGGGCAGGATTAAATAAGTTATGACTGAAAGAAGTTCAAATATTGATAGTTTCATTTTTACAAGGGCCATTTGAATTTGCTTCGTCGTCGAAGAAAATTCACTTAACGGTTCAAAATATTGTGTAAAAACCGAAAACTATGTTATTTCCAACAGCTTTACAAACTGCGGAATTCATAGGCCTTAGTCAAAATTTTTTTTAGATGAGCCCCTTGGAATTTCTGGTTTACCTTTCCATAAAAATTATGTTTTCACAAAAAAAAAAAATACAAAGATTTAGCTAATGTACGAAACCAATTGACCGTAGACTCAGGAGCATGGGCATAAAAGGTGCAGGGATTTATTCTGGAATTACCCTTCTCCTTAGAATAGACAGCAGCTATTTGTCCAAATGTCGATTAATGGCGAGGCAATAAATTTACTCCAAACAAAATAGAAGAGCATCTTGTTCGACCAGCACGCCTCTGCTTGAAAAAAAAAAAAAAACTAGGGCGAAATACAAACACAAACTTAACCTAAGTAAAGTTAAACTTTTCTTTTACGTCCTTTGCGACCCAGCTCTTTTGTTTGACTAAATGGATGTGTCTTGAATTCTGAACATCATCGGTATGGTATCAGATGCGAAGCGTATACGAAACTTACAAACAATATAACAGAGGCATAAAAAGGTCAACCTTAGCATTTTCTTGAGTCCTTCAGAGAAATGCTAGGTTAGAAGATGGCTTTTGATATTAGGTATATTAAAATGTTTTTAAAAGTCTTAACTTGTCATCGAAATGTAGGATGATGAAGATGATGGTAGGCAGAGGGGCCTATATTATGTTGGTAACAAGTGTACAGTCATTTCACTGTAAAATGAAAACGTCCATGATAATGTGGGCAGAATCTAAAAAAGAAATGTGATATGTCCTTTTTGTTAAAGAAATCCATCAAATTAAAAAAATGTTTGAGCATCTAATTTTTTGCAAGAATTGAAATGGGCAAGACTTCTTTAAAATATTTCGGTGCAAGTGAAACGGGCGGTGAAGCAAAAATATATTATTTAAATCTGTTTGTAATGAAAGATTGTGTAACCTGAGTCAATGTTACTTTGTAAGGACTAAAAAAAGCCAACCACAACATATTCAATAAATTTATGAATTTAGTCAAATTCATTACCTTAGTCAAATCAGTTTACATAATAAGGCATTAATTGAGCTGTCATTTTTGCCTAAACTGCTTTAATTGAATGCTTAGAGTGGAGGATTTACATACCATATGTTTCGAAAACTTTTATTTTCTGAAATAAGTTATACATGGTTATCCATTTTGCGGTTTCAAAAGTGTAGAGCTGGAATTCGACATCTGTTAAACTAAGTTGTTTAACCATTTTTTTTTCGGTTGAAAGTCTGTCATTTACGAAAATGGATCGCTTAACTATAGCACAATGCATGAAATTGTTAAAACCTACTATAAAAATGGTGATTCTGCCACACCCACGTGCTTTATTATGGTTTAGATAATCTTCCAACAATGCAAGCAATAGGCGAATTTGTGAAGAAATTTTAAGAGACTGGATTGGTTACAGATATTGTAAGGCCTGTGCATCATCGTTTCACCCCGTACCACTGAAAATATCGCCGCTGTAAGTGAAAGTGTTGCCGAAGACCCGAATGTGTCGATTCCTCGTCGTTCTCAGGAATAAGGACTGTCTTAAGGCACATTATGGTGTATTTTGCATTTGGATCTACACCTACATCCATATAAAGTCCAGCTCAAACAACAACTGAAGCCAGCTGACCATTCACACCACAACGTAGTAGATACGTCGAATGGATGTTTGAACAACAGGCGCAAGCGGTGAACGGCGGCGATTTTTGGAATGGCCACCAAGATCATGCTATTTGACACCGCTGAACTTTTTTTTGTGGGGCTACGCGAAAGACCGAGTTTATATGCAGATAAACCTTTAACTCTTGTTATGGCTGAGATACTGCCCAATATGTGTAAAAAAGTGGTGGTAATTTAAATGATGTAGTGTATCACACATAATGACAACGTTCAAACTTTATAATAAAAAAGAAATATCATGAAATAAAAAAATGTATTTTATGTTTGTTTTTTTTTACGTTTACTTTTGAAACCGCAAAATGGATAATCCGTTAACTACGAGTATACCTAAATACCTCATAACAACATGCTCGATGCTTTTCAAAATCTAAAGAACAGTTATTTTTTTCCTGTCACCTTAGGCTTTCCTTTTTGAACGACGACGCTGACGTCCATTAATTAATTTAAAAAAAAATCGATTTTTTTTTTTCAAATCCTTTATTCGAATCGAATTTACAACAAGTTTTGTTTGCATGTAATAAACTTTCGAATATTAGAAATGACTTAAAAAAATTTAATCTATTCACTCATATTCTATCCAACGCAACGCCCGCCATCGTGTTCTTATTTTTTTTTTATTATTATTAAAAAAAATTCTTTATTTGACCAAAACTCGAGATACATTTGAAACATTTTACAAGAACATTAGCATGGCAAAATATATATTTGCCGTCTGCCTGAAAATTGACATTTATCGAGAATAAACAAAAAGAAAGTTTAAGATTATACTTTAATAAATAAATAGATTTAATTAATTAAAATAACATAGCATCCAATGTTTTTTTTTTTTATAAATATAAATTCCCTGATGAAAAAAGACAGATACATAATATTCAAAATAATTTAATTTACTCTGAAAAACTGTTTCGATAATCTAAGGCATGATCAATATAACTATAAAGATTTTTCCAACCGTACTCTCCGTTTAAGATTTCTTTTGCTTCCTGGAGATTGAGAAAGCTCTTTGAGAAATAAAGTCTTCGAAGTTCCTGCAGAATCGGGCAAACGGCTAAAAATTGGTTGACATCTTCGTTTTCATTTCTGTTGCAGAGGTTACACCTGGGATTATCAATTCTGCGAGGTTTGTAATTCAAATCCAGCATCTCAGTCCTTGTTTTAAACAACGTACCTATTTGTTTTGCAGACAGTTTGCTATTAAAATAATTGTTTACAAACAAAGTGTGATTGAGTTGCTTATAGACCAATCTGCTTGGGGAGGTTTGAGCTCTATTCAAGAACTTAAGATACAATGAATCATCCGGGTCGGGGACAGCACGTACCGGGACAAGTCGTACCGAAACTATTTATATCGTTTTTATAGCATTATTTCAAGCTAATTTCACCACCCTAAAAAAAAGTTTGTGGAATAAAATGTGGATGGAAGCTTTTTTTGGAATTCAAATTTTTACTGTAAAGCTTTTCTTATTTCTTGACGATTTTTGATTGGTTGAGGCACTGCTCTTTTGCTTGTGTGTTTTCAATAGCTAAGCCATTGGCGCATATTTTTCCTTGTGTTCCTATAGAAACAGGCGTGATTTACTTTTTTTTTGTTGAGTTGATGCTGGAAAAGGTACAATTGGTCAATTAATTTAGGTATTTCATTTTTTATTGTGGAATTCATCTGTAATTGGTTGCTGCCTTGCAGTATGAATATGAAGAAAAAATGTGTGTTTGCTTTTGCTTATAATTGGTGTAAGAGGAAGAATGTTATGTCTTTTTTTCTTTGTTCTTTTTTTTCTAGCCTTTTGTTCATTCAATTAAAATATAGACATAACTATTTCAAAAAGTATAACCCAATAAAAACCACAATATTAGTTGTAAGTATTCTGTTTGCCATATGTTCAAAGAAAAAAAGACATAACATTCTTCCTCTTACACCAATTATAAGCAAAAGCAAACACACATTTTTTTTCTATTCATTCTGCAAGGCAGCAAGCCAATTACAGATGAATTCCACAATAAAAAATGAAATACCTAAATTAATTGACCAATTGTACCTTTTCCAGCATCAACTCAACAAAAAAAAGTAAATCACGCCTGTTTCTATAGGAACACAAGGAAAAATATGAGCCAAAGGCTTAGCTATTGAAAACACACAAGCAAAAGAGAAGTGCCTCAACCAATCAAAAATCGTCAAGAAATAAGAAAAGCTTTACAATAAAAATTTGAATTCCAAAAAAGCTTCCATCCACATTTTATAGCAAAAGATAGCGAAAAATGAAACCACTGTGGATTCTAGCAAATATGACAACCATAATTGCGATAATTATATCTGGTACTACTTGTCCCGGTACGACCTGTCCTGACACCGAATCATCCACCAAAGCAATACAATCATAGAAGCTACCTTTCCAATCAGCAGGAGAAATTGTTCTAAGATTTAGATCAAAACTGTGCGCATTTGCTATCTCATACCATTCTTTAAACGGCGACAAATTCCTTCGGAATGCGAAATCCATCATTTGCTTATGGAGATTTTCATTTGACCTTTGCATTACTTTAACTATGTAATCGGCATTAAATTTAAGATTTTTTAGAAAAGTTGGCGGGATACCTGATTCTACATGTATAACGTAAGTTGGAGTGGAATTTGGGAGTTTAAAAATTCGCTTGAAAAAGTAGCGTTGCACTATCTCAAATTCATCGAGATCTTGGTAACCAAATACTTGAGTTGCATAGCATAAGCATGAGTTTATAGTGGCTTCAAAAACTCTAAATTTAGCCGATATGTCAATGTACTTATTGCAGAAGATTTTGTTCCATATAAGGTTAATTGCAATTTTTGCTGACAAGCATTTTTCTTGTGTTCTTATTCCTTTATTCGATACGGTAAATGCTAACAAAAGATGTCACCAAGGGCAAGAGCGTATGCAGAGGAGGACAGCCTAAGGAAGTTGGGTGCCATTTTTGATCAGTTGAAAAAAAAGCTTATATATGATTACCTTATCTAATTATGATATTTCTTCCATGTCGGGAAAAGATAACTGTGTGCATTTAATTTTGAGGAAAAGGCATTTTTTTTGCTTTGTATTTACATAGGAAGCCTATAAAGTTAACGAATGTTAATGAAGTTCCGTTAGTTCGAAACACAAATTGGCTTGAACAAAGGAAATGTTCCAAGCACTTCAGCGCCAGCACCCTGCTAGACTCGATGATCTGAAAAATATAAATGCAGATATTCATAGCAAACTTCAGGATTCAGGGAACATTTTCGCGGCATAGTGAATGGACTCAAGAGAGGAAACTGTTCAAAACACAACAGCTTTTCAACTATATTGCGGAGAGTTAGAACCGACTATTTAGTATCTTCCAACATGGGGGAATCTAATAACTGCCGAAGGTTCCTATAGTAGGGTGGGGAATGGTCTCCCTGCTCAACACCAGGTATTCTGATATTCCCTTATGTGCTAAGGCCTGATTTATGTTTTTGTTCACAGGTGAGTTTAGTTTTCGGGGACAAGATCCTCCCCCTTACGTCCGACGAGTTGACGCCATGTATCGTAAGCAGCCGCGTCCCCGGAACTTAGCATTCTTTCCGTTTCCGACCCTAGTTTCCCATTTCTAGCATCCTTCCTCTTCCAAACATGACTTGCCAGATTTTTCCCAAAGCACCTCTCTTCTAGCCTCGCAACAAAATTGTCATCATTCATAACCAGTCAAGTAATTAAAGCAAAATATTCAGCTTATCTTTAGCAAGCAATTAATATTCTGCAGTCAGAAAAGTAAGACGGCCTCGCATGCACCAAACATATTATTCACAAAGTGTGGACTCAGGGAGTTGAAGAACTCAAGACTGATTCAAAATTGGTGGTTGAGAAATTGAAAATATAATCAAACGCCAAATACATCGCCAGCACTACATACTCTTGAAACAGATCCCTCCTGATGCAATATTTAGATACTTTGATTTCTTTACTTGAACGATGATTTGCAAATGAAAACTTACCAGCATATTTCCTATTTATTTGTAAATCCAGGAAGTTTTTTCAAATAGTTTAAATCAAAAATGTATATCGAGTTTTACGACTGATTACAAGGTTTTGTTGGGAATACTGAGTTGATGTATCTTTGAGAAGTAAAAAATGATCTTCAAAGATCTCAAATAACTCGACCTTATGCGTTGTCCTACAAGAAGCACACGAATTGTTCCCGACATTAAAACTTGCTCTTCATATTGCCCTTCCTTTACCGTGCACAACGAGCTCGGTTAAAAGATCTGTTAACACATTAAGGAGAGTCAAAACGTGGCTAAGATCAACCATGATCAACCGGTGCAGTGCATTAACGCCCATGGCATTAACGCCCGCGAGTGTTTATTCCAAAAACAAATGGAATTTACCCCCGCGGGTGTTAATTCCTCTTTGAATTGGCAATAATGCCCACCATAAAAAAGAACTAACTATACTCTGTCCGATAAAAATTGGCAGTACAGGGAAGATAGGGATATCTGCATCTCGTTCGCACTCTTTTCCTACCCATAAGTACTTTTCTCAAAAAAGCTCTTACGGGGTTGCTAAAAAAGCTAAATGAAATAACTGCAGGGTTGCCATTCTTCTCATTAATTATTCTCATTCATTATTTGGAAAAAACTGGTGAACAATTTGTCTGATTGTACTTTTATTAAAATCATCAATTTTAATTCTGCGACCAGATTGGTTTTTCTTTTTTGGTGGTGCGTTGTGGCTTTTGGTGCTATTTTCTTTTAGAAGTCTGTACACTGTTCCTTCAGATACAGAAAATATATCAACAACCTGCTTTACAGCCTCGGTTTTACTTTGCAGGTTCAAATTGCTTTTGTCGCCTCAACTATCTCTTTTTTTCGGCACTCGAGTCCTTTGATCTTGAAATTTGCACAACACAACAAAAGCAAAAGCAACAGCAATAAAACACAAACAACACAACAAAATCAAAAAGATAATATACAAACAAAACAACAAAAGCACAACAAGAAAAAACAAACCACACATACACAACAATAGAACAACAACAGCACAATAATGCACAAAAATAACTCGCAAAATCAACAAAGCTACCGCCAGGTACGAGAATCTACGCAAATAATATTCTTCAGCAAATAAAATGGCTTTGATTTTTATAACTGCATTTTAACTGATTTGCAGAACTTTAAAGCAGAAACACAATGACGCTTTGCCGTCGATTTTGACAACTGCGAAAAGTTCAGCTATAGGAAATCTGTGTAACCTCACACAATGACGCTTTTCCTACGTACGCTTTTTTTGACAAACGTAAGGAAACGTAAGAAAACGTAAAGAAGCCACCATCTGTCAAAAAAAAAAGTTCAACTTGGTTGAACTTTTGCGCGCTTTCTGACGTTTATCATTCAAAATTTCAATTTAATTTCAATTTAAAAGTGTGTTTCTGTTTCTTCTTTTTATCCACCATTCCATGCAGAATTTTCTTCCTTTGATTTGAACAACAAATTTTACACAATTGAACTAAAAAAATAGAACGAATTTAAACTTCTTACACAAATTCAAAGTCTCTAAATTTCATAAAACATATTTTCTACAAAAAAAGTTGAAACAAAACAAGAAAAAAGAAGAAAAGAACATGTTACAGTACCATGGTAAATGCCTTCCAGCTGGCTACGAAGAAGATGACAGCAATGACGAAGAGGTTGGGTTTTCTTCAGTTTTGCTCTTCGAAGATTTTTCTTAATGAACGAATATCTTTCTTGTCCCATTTAGGATTTTGAATCGATGGAAATTTTCACTCAGAACCTAAAAATGACCGTCGTTCCCAATATAACGAAATCGGCTGGACTCAATGGTGAAGATTTCAACTCTGACCTACCTGTGGCCCTGGAAACTTGGTTCTCATCATACCAAACTATATGGAATGCATGTTCGCAACCTATTTCTTATCATCCTCTTGTTTTCGAATGACCTAATTTTATTTTTAGATAAGAGCACTCCCAGCTTGAGTCAGAATTTGAAAGCCGTCTATTTGAAGGACCAGAATCCATTGCTATTGGCCCTCAAACTCTTCGCCAACTGTCTAGGATATAATAATCTGAAAAACAAGAATCTTGCATTGTTCGGTGAGAGTCGATGTTCTTATCTCTTGTGACTGACCCTGCTGATATACTTTGTTTTGTCTATCTCTAGTGCTGGAGACGATTTGCGCCCTGCACCAGACCAACCCGGAAATCGGAAACTTGTGCGATGACAACATGCGAATGGTAGCATTTAATGTCTCAATCAACATTGCTGGCGATGCTTCGCCATCATCAGGAAACGCCAAAGAAGATTATCTGCAATTGGAACTGAGAGACGAGGCAATAATTGTTGTCGATCGCAAGTCCACCTTCACCGACATGCTGCGAACCCTTGAAAAGCAGACGCTTATCGGTTTCGATTCAGAATGGAAGCCTTCAGCTTGCCAGGTCGAAACTGTCAGCTTACTGCAATTGGCAACGTTTGATCGAGTCTATCTGATAGACGTGACCTCGGAGGACATCACCGACGATCTGTGGAAAGTTTTCGGTCGTAATATTTTCAATAATTTTGAAATTTTGAAAATCGGCTTCGGTCTGCGACAGGACTTGACAATGTTGCAGAAAAGCTTGCCATAAATGAATCTGTGCTTGTCGAGTGCATCGTGTTATCTGGACTTGAAGGACTTGTGGAAGCGGTTGAAATACATGCAGTCCTTTAGCTTTCCATACAGAAGAGGTAAATGTGTTTTGATTGGTTTTTCGTAATGATTCGATGTTGTTCTCTCCACTTAGCTGCAAAATCGGGAACAAGCTTAAGTGCTTTGTCGCAGGTTTGCTTGGGAAAGACTTTAGACAAATCCAACCAGCTGTCGAACTGGGCGAAACGACCCTTGCGACGGGATCAAATCATCTACGCCGCCCTCGATGCCTACTGCCTGGTACAAATCTACAAAGTAATTGTCGAATGTTTGTCCCGCTTGGGCTATGACATTGATCAAATTGTCGACCAAATAACTTCGACAAATAGTACAAAACCCGAAAAATCGACGGGCAAACCAATCGAGAGTTCATCGTCGCGAGCATCACGCAAGAGCTCGCGCAATACCTCCGCAGAGTGTATCAGGTAGCTCTTTCAATTCCAAGCAACTTCTGTATGGCTAAACAATTTTGATTAATTCCAGCTCAACACAAATAAAATTCATCTGTGATTCGATACTCGGAGGCCTGCTGCACAATCTGCTGTGTGGATTTGTTGAAGATAGTGTTTTCCGTGCTCAAACCTGCCTTGCGCACTATCTGCTCCAGGACTATGTTGAAGAAATCACATGACAGCATCTCTTTTTCTTAATCCTGTACATGTTTGAAACAACTTGGACGAGCTGTTACCCATTTGCACACTGCACTGTGTATTGTTCAGCGTCATGCGGCACAGTTGGATCAGATTGTTCGGGATCCCGAATTCAGACATCGCCATCATAAGCTCTTGACGGTGGATGCTGTACGTTCAAGGATGCCTTCCTGCAGGCACATCAAGACAATGTCCGAATCAGAGAGGATGAGGAGAAGAAACGACGCATGGCCGAGGCTCGTGAGAACGCCCAACGTCGACAGACAGAAGCTCAAGCGTAGACAAAAATCAAAGAGTACGGAAAGATTCAGGCGCATGAGAGTGTTCCTGGAGCTGAGTCGTTGCTAAAGAAATCCAAGACTATCGATTTGGGCGATGATGACGAAGATTCGGATTCCGAGGAGGAGCCGAACTCGGAAGACGATATTGACGAAAGCGACGATGAGGATGAGGACGAGGGAGATGATGAGGATGATTGAAGACGATGAGGAGGACGTAGAGGATTCTGGAGAAGATGAAGAAGAATCGGCGGATGAAGAAGTGAAATCTGAAAAGCCAACAGTCGAAACCAAACAAAAGAAACAAAAGCTTCCGAAGGAAGTAAGACTGCTAAATGAAAAACAAGCCGCCCAAGAACTCGCCCTGACACGAATTTTCACCCATGAAGACTTCAAATGAATTGACATAGCCAACATCAAGAAATGCGTCGCTGCTTCTTGTTTTTTAAAGATTATTTTATTAAAATAACGTTGGAAATAAAATACCAAAATAAAATGAAATGTTTTATTTATGATTTCATTTTGATACCGTTTTGGTGGTAGCCTCGCCACGATACACTTCTCCGCTATAGCGTAGCCTTTGTATGGTCCGGATCGAGTTGCAGAGCACGTTCAAAGTGCAAAATATCTTTTTCTAGATTGTCACTGTAGTCGAGCCACAATCAACGAACATAAATAGCATCGGCTGATGTGGTATCGTTCTTCCTGATATTGCCGAGGATGGTGCAGCATTTGGCATTGCGAACGTATTCCTTTTCGAACTTGGATCGATTCGAATGGATGTGCGCGCATCGCCCAGTGCATTGTGATAGTTGCAGAGCATCATTTGGCATGCAGCACGATTGCCCCAAATACCAAATCTAAATGAAGCCAGCAAAGTGAGGTTCATTTCACGGACAGCCCTCGACAACGAAGTATCGCAGCTGAATGCTCCACTGACCCTTTGATTCGAGCTTATCTTATGCCACCGTCTAAGGTTGTGGTTGTGAAATAGCCCATTTGGAACATCCAAGCCAATACTTGTTTTGGACAGCCCTGCGATAAGTATCTACAGAAAATATAACTTTTTATTAATAAAAGAAGAAAATAATTATGTGAGAGAATTTACAACAAAGTCAGGAACAATCGGGCTTTTGGTTGTATTGGCATCCTCCAAGAACTCTTTTCTAAATGGGCTTCCACAAGCGATTCAAAAACTTCAAATGTAGCTGCTGACATCCGTGTTATTTTGAAAAATTGCTCCGGGTCCTTATCTTTCATTTGTTGAAAGTTTTTCGCAAAAAATGCTTTTGTATCCCGACTTAGGTTCAGCTCTTGGACCCACCATCTTCTCTCGGAATGAGTTTCATCGTTCTCTTCTTTCTCGCAATATGCCAAATACGCCAAATAAGCGGCACAGCTTAATTTTGCTATCTTAATAATTTTTTCCGCTTTTTCAATCCTATTTTCCATTTTGTTTATTTATTTTATTTTCCTCTTTAACTCTTTGAAATTTAAAAATTGAATGTTTTTTTGACAACAGATAGAATATTTCAATCAGCTGTTTGTCATTCTGACAGAAGCGCGCTTTGAGGATTTCTCAACGTAACGCAACGGCGCGTCTGCCTAAAGCGTCATTGTGTTTCTGCTTTTAAAAGAAATGCAAAAGTCAAACACAACTCGATAACACTCATAGTTAAGAAAGCTCTCAAAGCGAAAGCTCCTCCACAGAAATCCATTGAAAATGTAAGAAAAAAATACGAAGTGAGTTACGAAATAGAAAAAGGAAACTCTGAATATGTGTGATTTAATGAGGGTTGAAAAGCAGCTGAGAACGATCAGTGCATGCTCAAGTGTGTGCCAGGCAGGTCGTCGTGGGTTCTACGTCGGATACCATCAAAAATTCATGGGTGTTTTATAAAACTTTTTAAAGGAGTTCCCTTCAATTAGGTATGGTGTAGAGAACAGCGCGCCACTGATTTTTAAAAAGCTCTCCCATAAGGCCTGTACTGCCAATTTTTATCGGACAGAGTATAATTCACGCGAATTTTTTAAAATTCAGAAACCGAATAAATCTCTGGGATGTCAAAGTTCGGTGAGGATACGGCATTCTACAAGCACACTATATTTGAAGCCAATTTCATCTTATTGTATCTATCTGTCACCTAAAAAAACCAAGCTGTTTCCTTTACATTGAAAGATGGATGAACTAAAAATAAATAGAGTGGCGCGACAGCTCATGAAGAGCCAAGGCCTAAGTGGCTTACTCTCATCAACAATTGTCTGACTGCTTGTGAAGAATTGAGGGGATCTTTAATTTAACGCCGATTCCGAACGGCAAAGTTGAGAAACACTTTTTCATGACAGATTGATACTCTTGGAAGATTTGTCAGGTTTTCGCAAGAGGCAATACCCGTGAAAGATGAAATAAAAACTTAGCTTGAGTAGGACTCGAACCAACGCACTTACCAACTAAGCTACGGGCAACTGCAAGATGGATGGACGCAAGCGGAAAAAAATTTGCCCAAAAGAGAATCAATTTGGGCAATTTCGCGCCAATTATTTTATTTTCACAGTCCAAATTGATTATCTTTTGGGCAAAATTTTTTCAGCTCGCTTCGCTCGCAATCAAATCAAATCGATCTTGAATTTTTCGTATCGGCTTCATCCTCAGTTGAAATTCGAAAAGATGCTGAAAATGAATCATTGAAATGCTTGCAAAAATCCTTCTTTGCATTACAGGATGTGTAGAACCACTACTTTTCCAAATAAAAGGAAACCTCAACACCTCTGACCATTTTGTCGACAGCTAATTAAGAAACGTGGTCCTAATAATTTAAGTTTTTTTTTTATTTGTTTAGCATGAACATTCGTTGTTTCACTTTTTTTTCATTTGGGACTTTTGTCCCATAAAAAGTAAAATTGAAGAAATTGGAATAAGGCTCCATGCGGCTTTATTTTGTCGGACGTTATTTCACGTCACCATTTGTGTGGGTTTTATTTCCAATTGAAATTGGAAATTGGAATTAAAGCCCACCAAAAAAAGGAATTAACCCCCGCGGGTGTTAGTACCATTTAAAATAGGAATTAATACCCGCCGGAGTAAATTCCATTTGTTTTTGGAATTAACACCCGCGGGCGTTAATGTCATGGGCTTTAATGCACTGCACCTGATCAACCACGTAGGTACACGCGACGCACGATTAGTATTTGAAGTTTTCACCAAGAGTGGACCGAAGCGTTAAGTTTTCCCTTGGACTCACCAGAGTTATGAGAACGATAAGAGTGACCAGGATTGCCTAGACGGAGAATGAAAGAGTTTCTCTGAGTGGAAATAGATTTGGGCAACGCAAGCTACCTTGGGACAGTGGAATTTGAAGTACCTATATGTCGTGTTATTAGCACAAGACTTAATAAAAGTTTTTTTTCAACAAAATTTCCAAAAAAAAAAATATCAAAAAATGACAGTATAATATTGGTGAAATTTCTATCGTTTTCTTTGGTTCCACACAATATTGGACAACGCTTTCTTTCGTTTTGTACCATGGGAGACCATGGTTACTATAAATATTGCTCTTGCATAAGTCAAAAGCAGAAAAATACATTATCAGCAAAATGGTTGACGACATGTTTTTTAGGATCCAATATATTCTACCACGTAAAGTGAAGGCTTAGACTGTAAAAAGCATTGAGAGCGTTAAAACTATTAAAATAAAGTTTTTATGTGTTTTCAGTCAAGTTAGCTTTTCAAAAGAAAAATCAATGTATCGAACCTTTTCAAACTTCAAACAGTTTGTTCACCCTCTACCTTATCACCTTCAAAACATTTCCGTTCAAAGCAGAAATATTTTGGTCCCTTTTCCGAGCTCTAAATACTTAAATAGGTTTATAAATAAAAAAATGTAAGAGTATTTTTATTGAAATTAGAAAGACACCCCCATTCACTGAAAATTGTTCCGGCTTACATTTTGTATGAAGGGCACACCTTTGCTCATCACAGCATAATATCAAAACACCGAACGATGCTATTCGACTATTAAAACTTAAAAGTAAAACCAATAACATCCGTTCGTTCTATTCGTTAGCATGTTGTTGCTAGGATACACGTTAAGAATCTTGAAACCCATCATCAGAAGAGATTTGATACACCAACCTAAACACACATAATTAATTATGATAGCCTTTAATCCTGGGCGATAAAATCTATTTGTTTATACACGCTAAGCAGCTTCACCAACAGAATCACGACGACAACGACGACGATGAAGTCCTTTTGATTTTGAAATTCACAGTAGATTATACACGGCTGCACAAAACCCGTATATTATCCAGTTCCTATATTTATTTCTAAAATGAATTGTCAATATTCTCAGTGGCACAAAGCATCAGGATTCAGAATTGTTTCAGCTGTGTTGTGATGTTCATGATTTTTAATTAGTTTTTCTACAGGGGTGTTGTTTGCAGTTTTGAGAGTTTGTTGATATTATTTTGGTTATTCTAAATTCAGGGAAAGTGAACTGGGTTTTGGTGTAGATGGGCAAAAGTTGTCTAATTTAATGGCTTGTCATTATATCAAACGTTGCAAAGGCTATAAACGAATAAAATGCAAACTGAATCTGAATGTGTTCAATAGTTGACGATCAGAAGCAACAATGGCGGCAATATCCATGTATTGATTCTTATCATCTAGTTGTTCAAGATCTTAAAGGACTTAAGTTTTCTTCATGGTGATACTTATATATATGTGTGTATGTGTAGAATGAAATAGTGCAAGATGAAATAGTGTATGGGAAGTAATTTGATTTAACGTACATTTTTGGACTACGATTTCCAATTTTGTTTCTAAGATTAAGTTGTGGTTCTCAGTGATTGATTCCTAATGAAATTTTTATTTAAGGTAGGTATGTACTGTTATGTATAACTGTATGAAATTATTTTTGAAAATTTTCTTGATTTTCTGATGTTTGAACTACTCTTTTCAGTAATTTTACTCTTTTCTAGTGATTGCTAATTTAGGAAAAGTTTCTCCATATTAACCTCACAAAAGGCTTGGAACCTATTACTTTTTTAAACTATCAAGGATTTGAATAACAATCCATTCGAGAAACAAAAATAAAACGGCATGAAAGTTGTGATGTGCTTTTTGTTTCCCAGCCGAGGTTTCGCTCGTCGGTGCCAAGGTCTATTGAAGAAAACACGAAACTCCAATGATAGGTCTTCTAAACCTAATAACAAATTCTTTATTCGAAACACTTAATATCTACAATTATGATTAAAGAAATAATATTTTAAGTTTATGACTCGATTTGGTACAAAAATGTGTATTCGCTGGCGTCACTTCCGGTACGTTCTGGCCTAGGTAACACTTCCGCTTGTCGGATGTCCGGATCCTAGCGGTCTTGGCTGACGGTAAGGCTTTTGCTACTGGGTTTCCTGTTCCTGTTTCCGTTTGGTAATTCTTACTCGACCGGTTTATTTCCGGGGGATCAGCAGGTACGTTTAAGGCCCCTGGTGGCACTTCACGGCAGGCAATAGCTCTGGTCGATCGGCAGGTATATTTAAGGCCCCTGGTGGCACTTCACGGCAGGCATTAGCTCTGGTCGATCAGAAGGTATATTTAAGGCCCCTGGTGGCACTTCACGGCAGGCAATAGCTCTGGTCGATCAGCAGGTATATTTAAGGCCCCTGGTGGCACTTCACGGCAGGCAATAGCTCTGGTCGATCAGCAGGTATATTTAAGGCCCCTGGTGGCACTTCACGGCAGGCAATAGCTCTGGTCGATCAGCAGGTATATTTAAGGCCCCTGGTGGCACTTCACGGCAGGCAATAGCTCTGGTCGATCAGCAGGTATATTTAAGGCCCCTGGTGGCACTTCACGGCAGGCAATAGCTCTGGTCGATCAGCAGGTATATTTAAGGCCCCTGGTGGCACTTCACGGCAGGCAATAGCTCTGGTCGATCAGCAGGTATATTTAAGGCCCCTGGTGGCACTTCACGGCAGGCAATAGCTCTGGTCGATCAGCAGGTACATTTAAGGCCCCTGGTGGCACTTCACGGCAGGCAATAGCTCTGGTCGATCAGCAGGTATATTTAAGGCCCCTGGTGGCACTTCACGGCAGGCAATAGCTCTGGTCGATCAGCAGGTATATTTAAGGCCCCTGGTGGCACTTCACGGCAGGCAATAGCTCTGGTCGATCAGCAGGTATATTTAAGGCCCCTGGTGGCACTTCACGGCAGGCAATAGCTCTGGTCGATCAGCAGGTATATTTAAGGCCCCTGGTGGCACTTCACGGCAGGCAATAGCTCTGGTCGGTCAGCAGGTATATTTAAGGCCCCTGGTGGCACTTCACGGCAGGCAATAGCTCTGGTCGATCAGCAGGTATATTTAAGGCCCCTGGTGGCACTTCACGGCAGGCAATAGCTCTGGTCGATCAGCAGGTATATTTAAGGCCCCTGGTGGCACTTCACGGCAGGCAATAGCTCTGGTCGATCAGCAGGTATATTTAAGGCCCCTGGTGGCACTTCACGGCAGGCAATAGCTCTGGTCGATCAGCAGGTATATTTAAGGCCCCTGGTGGCACTTCACGGCAGGTAATAGCTCTGGTCGATCGGCAGGTTTATTTAAGGCCCCTGGTGGCACTGATCAGCAGGTTTATTTAAGGCCCCTGGTGGCACTTCACGGCAGGCAATAGCTCTGGTCGATCGGCAGGTTTATTTAAGGCCCCTGGTGGCACTGATCAGCAGGTTTATTTAAGGCCCCTGGTGGCACTTCACGGCAGGCAATAGCTCTGGTCGATCGGCAGGTACATGAACGGCCCCTGGTGGCACGGCGGACAAATCTCCTTCAATATTTAAAACCCCTTACCACTGGTGGGGGGAAGCTTTAAAATTGAAATTGCGGTTGCGGCACGGTCGGTAATGAGGACAGTTTCCTTCGATATTAAAACCCCTTACCACTGGTGGGGGGAAGCTTTAATAACGAAATTGCGGTCGGCGGCGGGAATGACCAAAAACACTCAGTCCAAAACTCAAAGTTGAAATGACAACTAAAGGTAGTGATGAAAAGTAGTGGTAGTGGTAATTTTAGTACGAAAGTACTCATCACCATATAAACTTTGCTACTAAAAATGAGTGTGAATTGTACGAACATGAAAGTTAAACTTTCATGTGTTTCAGTGTAACTTGCTGCCCTGCAATAAGAATGTTATCGATGATGAATGTAAACACGCCATGTGTTAATGAGTCATACGATATGTTTTGTTTATGCATTGTCTGGTATGGATTCAAGGCCAAATGAAATGTATGCAATATATGCACGAATTAGTTTTGCCTGCATAGGGGATTTTTAAAGCGAGCGTGAATTATATGAATTCGAAATGCAAAATTGGCCTGTGTATTAAGTATTTGGTGGAAAAATTGATGTTGTTGTATGAGAGCATGTAACGCTTCGTTACATACCCCCCTCCTTTCGGAGACGAGAACCTTCTCGTCTAAATTCTTTTCGAAACGAAAAAACAGAATTACATTTTTTTTCTCTTCTCTTTTTTTTTTTTTTTTTTTTTTTTTTTTTTTTTTTTTTTTTTTTTTTTTTTTTTTTTTTTTTTTTTTTTTTTTTCCCTCTTTTATTGAACAACAAAAAAAAACTAAAAACTTCTCTCAACTTAAAAACAATTCGGTTAATATGATAATGATAAAAAAAAATAATAAAATAATACAAAAAAAAAATAATTCTTGAGAATGAAAAATAAAAATAGAAACTTCAAAATAAAACAAAAAAAAACTCTCTTAAAAAAAAAACTATCTTCGAGGTCCGTCATCCTCCATTACGGCTCGAAGGTGACCTTCTACCTGAGGCCCCGGCATTCCAAAATGGCCTCCCCATGCTTGATTACCTTGGCAATAACGTTGCCTTGTCGCCTCCAAAACTTGAGCCGTTGACGTCGGAACCTCTGGTTATAATACGGATGTCCGGTGACATTTATGCCATGGAAGTAGTCAATATGCGGTTTTCCGTCCTCTGATACAGAAGGGGCGGCTACGCTGACCAACGCTGGGAACCGGATTTGGTCCGCTGTCGTTCTGGTGGTGCTGATGGCATTTGTCGAGGAACTGGCGGTGTTCTGGGTGATGACTTCCATCGGGACGGGCTGGCAGGCGGCGGAACTAGCGGTTTGGCCGGTGGTTGATGCTGCTGATGGTAGTTTGGCTGGCGGCTTCTTGGCAGCTCCTGGCGATGGGGGAGGTCGGTGGCTCTCGAGCCCGGACGAGGTGGCGTAGGCTTTGGTGGCCGTCGAAATGGAGGCGATGGTGGATGTGGCCGTAGCGGTATGGCTAGAGCGGGCGGTTGCGGTGACGGCTGGCTGGGAGTTGGTTGGTCCGCGTGGCGTTTCCTTTTTATTTAGGAGCAGGCTCCTGTCAACGTCTTTCCTGCTGCCTGTTTTTGGTCGAACCGGGGTTTCCTTTTGTGCTGGTGCGGTTCTGCTTGGTACTTCCTTCTTGGTGCGAACTTTGCGACTTCCGGTGGTAGACGACGTGGAGGGCGCAGGAAGGTTTGGTAGAAACACCACTGACCTGATCTCTGGCTGGCTTGGCTTTATTTTTGATGGTCTAGTCGGTTGCCTTTCCCAAGGCTGGGGTGCTGCTTCTTGCTGGTCGGTCATAGTAGGTCTTAACTCGGCGGCGGTCGAACTTGAAATGAGGACTAGCTGAGAATTTTCTTCTTGATTACAGCTCGTATTTTCGAATCCCTTAAGGTCTTTTACATGAGATATTACGGTACTCCTCTTTTTGTTTTTGTTTGCTTCTATGCTTCTCAATACCACGATAACTGGGGAGGAGAATTTATTAAATTAAATTTTATAAATTAAAACCAGTAGAGGCATGCTTACTAGTGTTTATAGCAAAAGTAAGCTCGGGAATGTGCTCATCCCAAAACCTGTGATTACCCTCCACATATTGCGCAATCATAGTCTTTATAACTCTGTTCACCCTTTCCGTAGGGTTTTCTTGGGGGGAATACGGGGCCGTGAATCTTTGTTGTTTACCCATTTCTTCTAAATAGGTTTTGACCGCGGTACTGGTAAACTGACTGCCGTTATCCGAGAGAAGCACTCGGGGAATACCGAAGCGTGCTATTATTCTCTCCCTCAATGCTTTGATCACAGCTTGAGACGTAGCAGCTCTTAGGGGTACGGCTTCTACCCACTTCGTGAATTTATCCACCATCACCAGCATCACGGTACTCCCCTTCATAGATCGAGGCAGTGGTCCTACAAAGTCCATGCATACAGTGTCCCATGAACTGTCGACTATGTTACTGTACATCAGGCCACTCGGTTTCTGTTGGGATGCCTTAAACTCCCTACAACTGCGACATTCTTTGACATACTTAGCTATGTCTCTGTACATGCCGGGCCAGTAGTAGCGTTGCATTATTCTGGAAGCAGTCTTGGCTACTCCTAAATGCCCGGCGGTCGTTACATCATGGTTCTCGTAAGGTATTGTAGCTCTTTCGGCGGCGGAGACGCATAGCTTCCAGTCTGTTTCTTGACTAGCTAGCGGATGTGCTACAAACTGTTTATACAGTCGGTCGTTCATAATTTTATAGTCAGGATATTTTTCGGGGTCTTTTTGTACTTGAGCCATTCGTTTCTCAGCCCAATCTTTCGAGCGGCTGTTTAGGAGGGCTAAGTCACTTTGACAGGCGGGTAGGGGGTCTCTGGATAATGCGTCGGCGACAACATTCATCGCCCCTTTTCTATACTTTATATCAAAATCATATTGTTGCAACTCGATGGCCCATCGGGCTAAGCGACCGGAGGGGTTATCCAAAGAGTGAAGCCATTTTAAGGAGTGGTGATCGGTCACTACCACAAAGTGGTAGCCTTCTAAATAGGGTCTCATTTTCCTTATTCCAAAAAGGATTGCCAGGCACTCTTTTTCGGTGACGGAGTACTTCTTTTCCAAATCTGTGAGTGTTCTGCTGGCATAGGCTATCGCTCGCTCTTGATCGCCTGAGTTCTGGCTTAGTACTACGCCTTGCCCGAAGTGGCTCGCGTCGGTTTGTAAAGTGAAAGTTAAATTGAAGTCTGGACACATGAGGACCGGAGCTTCCGTTAGCCTCTTCTTCAGTTCTAATAACGCGCTATCTTGTTCGGGGCCCCATACCCAGGCTTGATTCTTCTTGAAGAGCTTCGTAAGTGGAGTAGTGACGATTGAAAAATCTTTGATGAACCTCCTATACCAGGAAGTCATACCTAATAGACGGCGTAGTTCTTTCACATTACTGGGTGCTTTCAGTTCTTTCACGGCGGTTATTTTGTCGGGGTCGGTGGCTATACCTTGGTCACTGACAACGTGCCCCAGGTATTTCAGTTCTCTTTTACAAAATTCGCACTTTTCTTTGTTTATTCTCAAATTCACGGCTTGTAGCCTCCTGAACACTTCCTTTAAATGGACCATGTGTTCGTCAAAGGTTTCACTTACCACGATTATATCGTCTAAGTAAGCGAAAGCATAATGGTCCATTTCCGGGCCTATAACTCCATCTAACATCCTTTGGAAGGTTGCGGCTGCCGAATTCAACCCGCATGGCATCACCTTCCACTGGAATAAGCCCCTCCCGGGAACTGTGAAAGCGGTCGCTGGCCTTGATGCCGGATCTAGTGGAATCTGCCAATATCCCTGTTTAAGGTCAATTGTTGAAATAAAATTGGCTTTCCTCAGTTTGTCTAAAATGGCAAAGATCTGTGGGAGTGGATATGCATCCATCACCGAAATTTTGTTCAGTTGACGATAGTCTACGCAGACTCGCCATTGCCCAGTCTTCTTTTTCACGAGGACTATTGGGGAGCTGTACGGACTTTTTGATGGTTCGATTTTGTCGTCTTTGAGCAGCTCGTCGATCTCGTCATCAATGACTTTTTGCATTGCCGGGTTTTTAGGATAATACCTTTGTTTAAAAGGTTGTTCGGTCTTTAACTTTATGACATGGACTGCTGCATTGGTGGTTTTGGGAAGGTGATCGAATTTGGGCAATTCTGAATTGAGTAGGTCGGTTAACTGCCCTTCCTGTTGCCAAGATAATGGCTTACCACCCAGTAAACAAAATTCGTCACGGTTTGGCTTTGGCTCATCAACATAGTTTGACAGCGAGATCTCTTTTCCCCCTAGAGTCATTTTGAAACCGGCGCTTTGAAGGATATCGACGCCCAAAATCATTTCTTCGCTGAGTTGTGGCATATAAGTGACCTCCCCTTGGACAGGGTGTCCAGCTACATACACGGTGACGGCGTAATGTTCCTCGCTCTCGACGGGCTCCCCGTTTGCCACATAGGTTAAATGCTTTTGTAGCCGGAACGGCATATCTTTTTCTAGGAGGTATTGCCGCGTCGAGCAATTAATAAATGATTTTGTGGCACCGGTGTCAAGTAAGGCCCTTATAGACTTGCCTTCAATTGTGACTGGCAGAAAACATCTCGTACCGGTTCTAGGTCCGGATTCCTTTCCTACTCTTGAATTTGTCGCTTCCGGGTTTTCCGGTTTAGACGATGTGTTTTCTTGTTCATCCTCGGGATGTGACGGACCTGAGGGAGTGGATGACGGTGTAGGTCTCTTAAGATGGTGACGACGTCGCGGTGGAAGGTAAGTAGTCTTTAATGAAGAGGCGCGGTCTCCCTGGCAGTCGCACTCGCTTGTGAGACGACCATCCTGACCACAGTACGAGCAGAACATACGGAACGGACGGCGGCAATTATTCTTGGAGTGTCCACGCTGCTTACAGTTCCAGCAATGCGTGGACCTGTCGTACTGGGTAGGTGGTAATACTGGTCGGTCGGTGTTATGTGCAAAAGATACTCTTTGCGGATTTGACGTCATTCGGTTATTGGTGTTGGGGGATCGAGCTGACGACGGCGGTGGTGGTGAAGCGTGCTTCAAACTTCGGTCTTGGCTCTGAATATATTCATACTCTTCTGCCAATTGCAAAAGTTCGTCCAGGCTCTCGAAGTCCCTCCGTTTTATGTACAGGTGATATTCCGGCCTGAGACTGTCGTAGATCCGGTCCACACTTTCTGCCACCTTCATGGTCGGATGACGGTGTATTAAATATTGCGTAGCTTGTATGTAGTCCCGGGCCTTTTCTCGGGGCCCTTGTCTCTTTCTAAGGATCTCATCTTCCAGTTTATGGATGAAACGGGGGTGGCAGGAAATGGCTCATGAATAGATTGCGGAAATCAGCCCAATCCTTCAATCTATCCCGGTTGATTCGGTACCATTCCAGGGCTGTACCCCTCATGACTTCTGGCAGTGTTCTTAAAAGGTCATCGAAGCATATTTCGTAGCATGTGGCTAACTCTTCGATTCTTTCCAGGAACTCTAAAGCATTTCCGGAGGAGTCAAACTTCAAGTTCCATTTTCTAACCGTGTTCATGACCTCAGCGTCATGACGGTGAACATTACTGGGAGACCTTTCCAACATGGAAGGCTCTTCTGTAAAAATGCGATTTTGGTTATTGACGGATTTGTCTGGGGGCTGCAGGTCGGATGTCTGGGTAGCAATAGCGACTCGGGTAGGAACATGGAGGTTTACTTCCTTCTCATTCTGAGATTGCGGAGTTTGTTTTTCCTCACCCGTGCCTCGGGTTTCTTCCTTATATTCCCTCTCACTCACGGTCTTTGCGATTTCTTCGCATAAATTTTGCGTAGACTTCCTCTGTCTGGCTTCTTTAACGTGGGTGCTGAAACGCGCCCTCAAAGCGTCTAAAGTACCGCTGGTGTCTAATCCCAGACGATCCATTTTCTCTATCAGTTCCTGTTTCCGGAGAAGGTACATGGCTCCTAGGCTAGCGATGTAGTCAAATCCTTCTTCCGTTTCAGACATGGCGGTGTGTTCGGTTGTGTTTCCGGTTAAGTGTTTCTTGAATTTGTCTTTGCGGTGTGGACCTGTAAGTCCCTGCTCGGGCGCCAATTTGTGATGTGCTTTTTGTTTCCCAGCCGAGGTTTCGCTCGTCGGTGCCAAGGTCTATTGAAGAAAACACGAAACTCCAATGATAGGTCTTCTAAACCTAATAACAAATTCTTTATTCGAAACACTTAATATCTACAATTATGATTAAAGAAATAATCAGCCTTATCATCAATTTCGCCCGAACAGAATTCCGCCCGAACGAATTCTATTCGCCCGGAATTTCAAAAGCTATCGGGAATCTCGCCCGAAGAGGATTTCACTTCGAATTTGTATTTAAATTTCGAATAAAATGAATAGTGATAGAACACTTGTAGAAGAAAGCACAGTTTTCAAGGAAATAAAAATGTCCCATATATTTCCCTTTCAAATAAACGAAATTTTTTATATTTTTCTTAACTTTCAATCCGGATGGCTAGTTTATTGATGGAATATTGTTTTTCAACTCAAAGCTTTCATTTTTTGATGCTATTGACGCACATTTCGTAATATATCAGTTCTATTATTTATCATTTTGAAAACAAATTTAAACATATGGGAAGTTTTTGCTCAGTTTGCTATCACTGTATTGACAACGTCGATGTCTATGTGAAGTATTTTTCAGTTTAAATAAATTGATTTTTTATTTCAGAAGGTAGGTATTTAAAAAAAATTCTTATTTGAGATTTCAACTAACGACGAAAATTGATATTGAACAAATGCAGTTCGTTGTTTATCTTTTGGAATGCAGTCTTAAGGTAATGGAAAGTATTGCATTCTTTAGAAAATTCAAAAAGAGAATTTGATCAAACGGCTAACAAACGGACATTTTGACCAAGTGATTTCGGCAGATCCTGAAAAAGGGAGATCCTCTTAACTGCGCCAACTACAGAGGAATCAGTCTACTTAACATCTGCCGTAATATGTGAGCCTCTGAAGCCTTTCGTCAGCAATCTGATTGGTCCTTATCAATGTGGCTTAAGGCCAGGAAAGTCAACCATCGACCAAATTTTCACTTTGCGGCAGATCCATCAGCGTAATGTCAATGGTGCCTTTGTGAGAATTGAGACTGAAGCGGCAAAAATGGGTTTAGCGGTAAATGATGGAAAAACGAAGTTTATGCTGTCTTCGAGAAAGGACACCCAACGTCACAATAGACGCATACAACTTCGTGGTAGTAGAGGAGTTTGTCTACTAAGGCTCCGCTATTAACACCAGCAATAACACCAGTGCCGAGATAAGACGAAATTACTCTTGCTAATCGCTGTTTCTTTGGGCTAAGAAAGCAATTGAGTGGAAAAGCCCTCTCTCGAGCAACTAAGGTAAAACTGTTCAACACCCTCATCATCCCTGTCCTGCTGTATGGTGCAGAAGCGTGGACTTTGACAAAATCGGATGAATGTGCCTTAGGCTGTTTCGAGAGGAAAGTTCTTCGGGTCATCTTTGGCCCCGTGTGCATTGATGGGGAATGGAGAAGAAGATACAACAGCGAACTTTACGGGTTGTACAACGACGTGGACCTAGCCAGAAGGGTCAAGGTCCAGAGACTCAGATGGTTCGGTCATTTAGAGCGCATGGACACCGATGCTCCGGCCCGGAAAGCCTTCGATACTATTCCCGAGGGACGCAGAAGGAGAGGAAGACCGCAACTCAGGTGGCGCAAACAAGGGGAAGAGGACCTCAATCAACTTGGTGTGCAAAACTGGAGACAGCTAGCTAGGGACCGAGCTGGCTGGCGGTGACTGTTGATTGAGGGCCAAGTCCACACCGGACTGTAGCGCCACCAAGTAAGTAAGTAAGATTTCGGCAGATTCACCCGTGCTCTCATGTTATTGAAATACATATCTGTATTTCATATTTTTATAGTTTTATTTTTAGTTCAAACAATTATAAATAGTTAACGTTTTAACTTGAATTTTGAGATTGTTTATCTTTTCGCCACCAAAACAAAAGTGAAAATTTTAAGCTTGAGTATCGTTCGATTTCGCCCGGAATGATTGATGCCGATAAGGGGATTTTTTCGAACATAGATTTTTTTTCGCCCGGATTTCTCAATAAGGGAAAAGAAAAAAGGGATTTTTTCCGGGCGGAATGCTGTTCGGGCGGAATTCATGATAAGGCTGAATATTTTAAGTTTATGACTCGATTTGGTACAAAAATGTGTATTCGCTGGCGTCACTTCCGGTATATGTTCTGGCCTAGGTAACACTTCCGCTTGTCGGATGTCCGGTTCCTAGCGGTCTTGGCTGACGGTAAGGCTTTTGCTACTGGGTTTCCTGTTCCTGTTTCCGTTTGGTAATTCTTACTCGACCGGTTTATTTCCGGGGGATCAGCAGGTACGTTTAAGGCCCCTGGTGGCACTTCACGGCAGGCAATAGCTCTGGTCGATCGGCAGGTATATTTAAGGCCCCTGGTGGCACTTCATGGCAGGCAATAGCTCTGGTCGATCGGCAGGTATATTTAAGGCCCCTGGTGGCACTTCACGGCAGGCAATAGCTCTGGTCGATCAGCAGGTATATTTAAGGCCCCTGGTGGCACTTCACGGCAGGCAATAGCTCTGGTCGATCAGCAGGTATATTTAAGGCCCCTGGTGGCACTTCACGGCAGGCAATAGCTCTGGTCGATCAGCAGGTATATTTAAGGCCCCTGGTGGCACTTCACGGCAGGCAATAGCTCTGGTCGATCAGCAGGTACATTTAAGGCCCCTGGTGGCACTTCACGGCAGGCAATAGCTCTGGTCGATCAGCAGGTATATTTAAGGCCCCTGGTGGCACTTCACGGCAGGCAATAGCTCTGGTCGATCAGCAGGTATATTTAAGGCCCCTGGTGGCACTTCACGGCAGGCAATAGCTCTGGTCGATCAGCAGGTATATTTAAGGCCCCTGGTGGCACTTCACGGCAGGCAATAGCTCTGGTCGATCAGCAGGTATATTTAAGGCCCCTGGTGGCACTTCACGGCAGGCAATAGCTCTGGTCGATCAGCAGGTATATTTAAGGCCCCTGGTGGCACTTCACGGCAGGCAATAGCTCTGGTCGATCAGCAGGTATATTTAAGGCCCCTGGTGGCACTTCACGGCAGGCAATAGCTCTGGTCGATCAGCAGGTATATTTAAGGCCCCTGGTGGCACTTCACGGCAGGCAATAGCTCTGGTCGATCAGCAGGTACATTTATGGCCCCTAGTGGCACTTCACGGCAGGCAATAGCTCTGGTCGATCAGCAGGTATATTTAAGGCCCCTGGTGGCACTTCACGGCAGGCAATAGCCCTGGTCGATCAGCAGGTATATTTAAGGCCCCTGGTGGCACTTCACGGCAGGCAATAGCTCTGGTCGATCAGCAGGTATATTTAAGGCCCCTGGTGGCACTTCACGGCAGGCAATAGCTCTGGTCGATCAGCAGGTACATTTAAGGCCCCTGGTGGCACTTCACGGCAGGCAATAGCTCTGGTCGATCAGCAGGTATATTTAAGGCCCCTGGTGGCACTTCACGGCAGGCAATAGCTCTGGTCGATCAGCAGGTATATTTAAGGCCACTGGTGGCACTTCACGGCAGGCAATAGCTCTGGTCGATCAGCAGGTATATTTAAGGCCCCTGGTGGCACTTCACGGCAGGCAATAGCTCTGGTCGATCAGCAGGTATATTTAAGGCCCCTGGTGGCACTTCACGGCAGGCAATAGCTCTGGTCGATCAGCAGGTATATTTAAGGCCCCTGGTGGCACTTCACGGCAGGCAATAGCTCTGGTCGATCAGCAGGTATATTTAAGGCCCCTGGTGGCACTTCACGGCAGGCAATAGCTCTGGTCGATCAGCAGGTATATTTAAGGCCCCTGGTGGCACTTCACGGCAGGCAAAAGCTCTGGTCTATCAGCAGGTATATTTAAGGCCCCTGGTGTCACTTCACGGCAGGCAATAGCTCTGGTCGATCGGCAGGTTTATTTAAGGCCCCTGGTGGCACTGATCAGCAGGTTTATTTAAGGCCCCTGGTGGCACTTCACGGCAGGCAATAGCTCTGGTCGATCGGCAGGTTTATTTAAGGCCCCTGGTGGCACTGATCAGCAGGTTTATTTAAGGCCCCTGGTGGCACTGATCAGCAGGTTTATTTAAGGCCCCTGGTGGCACTTCACGGCAGGCAATAGCTCTGGTCGATCGGCAGGTACATGAACGGCCCCTGGTGGCACGGCGGACAAATCTCCTTCAATATTTAAAACCCCTTACCACTGGTGGGGGGAAGCTTTAAAATTGAAATTGCGGTTGCGGCACGGTCGGTAATGAGGACAGTTTCCTTCGATATTGAAACCCCTTACCACTGGGGGGGGGAAGCTTTAATAACGAAATTGCGGTCGGTGGCGGGAATGACCAAAAACACTCAGTCCAAAACTCAAAGTTGAAATGACAACTAAAGGTAGTGATGAAAAGTAGTGGTAGTGGTAATTTTAGTACGAAAGTACTCATCACCATATAAACTTTGCTACTAAAAATGAGTGTGAATTGTACGAACATGAAAGTTAAACTTTCATGTGTTTCAGTGTAACTTGCTGCCCTGCAATAAGAATGTTATCGATGATGAATGTAAACACGCCATGTGTTAATGAGTCATACGATATGTTTTGTTTATGCATTGTCTGGTATGGATTCAAGGCCAAATGAAATGTATGCAATATATGCACGAATTAGTTTTGCCTGCATAGGGGATTTTTAACCCTCCAGTGGGCGCGTGGTTAAAAGAGACACGAGTGGTCGCGTGGTCTACGACTGTAGACCATTTTGTTTTGCCAAAAAATATATATACTATAGCGTTTTAAGAATTCAAATCGCGGTCAAATCATAGAGGAACATATTTTGTTTCATATTCATCACTCAAAGATAAAAAGTTATTGATACACTGAAAAAAAAAATCGGAATAAAAAACAATCCCAATTTTACGATTTTTCGTAATCATTTTTTATAAAAAATAAATTAATACTTTAAAAAAGTTAATAACAAAAAAAAGTTATTTTTTTTCAATAAATGATTAACCAAATAAAGTAATGAATAAGAAAAAAGGAAAATTGTACACAAAACAAAAGAAATATAAGACTTGAAAAATTCAGTTTTTCGTGTTCACGTTTTTGTCTTTTTTCATAAAAAATCAAACAAAACAGTACAGCAAACATAAAAAAAAAAACAATTCAAAAAACATAAAACACAAATTCATTAATAAGTTAAAAAAAAAATTAAAATGTGCACTACAAATCACAATAAACGCATATACATTTCAAGTGGTACCTACAAGCAAATTTAACACTTTGTTCGCACCTCACCCTAGAGGTCAGCTCACGGACCCAAAAATAGGTCCCTGAGATAGTAGAAGCAATTTTCTTCACTAATCAATTAATTTTTTAATAAAAGTAGTTAAAAATGTACAATCCCTTACCTATAATAATACAATTGAAGACAACTTTTTTTGTTACACGAGTGGTCGCGTGGTCTACGATGGTAGACCAAGAGACTTTGAATACCTTTTAAGCTTTCGTATGCCCCCTCCGAAGAAAAATAGCATATTAATTAGGTAGAGCAACTAATTATCTACAGCTATTGTGAACGATGGCGGAAAAAAATTGTTTTTCTGCGAACGGCGGCGTTTTAAAAAAGACTGGTCTACGACCGTAGACCACGCGCCCACTGGAGGGTTAAAGCGAGCGTGAATTATATGAATTCGAAATGCAAAATTGGCCTGTGTATTAAGTATTTGGTGGAAAAATTGATGTTGTTGTATGAGAGCATGTAACGCTTCGTTACAAAGTTAAATTTTCTATTTATTTGCAACCAAAGACTTTCTTTTTTATTATACAGGGTGATTCACGAGCGTTGTGCCAAAAAGCTAGAGCGTGTAGGTTGAGTTGAGACAAGAAAAAAATCGTATGAGAGGGGGGGGTCTATTCCCCCCCGTTTAGCTGGGAGGGGCAATTTTCTGAAAAATTGACTTATTTTGTTTAAAAAAATATTAAAAATCAACGGCTTCGTTTACAACACCGTGCTATACTTTTCTGAAAAGCCAAAAACTTCTTCCTTCATTTCGTTTTTAAATTAAATTGTTTTAACGAATAGTTTAAGAAAAATAAATTTTCAAACTCAAAATTTTCAAAAAAAAAAGCAAAAAAAAATTTTTTGAACTAATTTTTTCAAAATTTTATGTAATTAAGTACTAATTTTGTTTTAAAAATTCAATGTGTTTGTTAATTTTTGGTCGAACACAGAAAACCGGATGCAAAAATGTCTTTTCGTTTTTGAGAAATTAAGAAAAAACCAAAACCATTTTTTTCTAAAAAAAATCTTTGTTTTTATTTTTACCTATCTGGACTTTTAGTTCAATTTATTAGTTTAATTTATAAATTTATTTTTTTGTAATTGGAGTTTTATGAGGACTCAATAAAGTAGAAAAGTATTACATTATCCCTGGATTAACCATTTTGTTCATTGATAACGTCTGCAAACTGACCTGTAATTTTTTCTTACTATACCTGGGGCCGCGGGCACTCGCCGGCGAAGAGTTCTACCTGCTAGGGGCTTAAGATAATTAAACCGCGTTTTTTCTTGAATGAAAAAACAATTAACAACCTAAAGGTAAATAAAAGGCATCGCATATTTACTAAACAACCATTTACAATTAAAATATTAACTCATCAACACATAACAATAACAAACTCATACGCTCGAGAAGAGTTAGCGGACAGGAACTTCTGCTACGGTTTAACGTATTGTCGAGATCGGGAAGCCGAAAGACTCTTCGCTGAAAGATATCCCAATAGATGGCGCCCAAGTCGTAGCATGTTTTCAAGAATCCGCCGACGAGAGCACTGAGAGCTAGAAGTGAAAGGTCAATGGCAGACGTTATCAATGAACAAAATGATTAATCTAGGGAAAATCCAATACTTTTCTACTTTACTGAGTCCTCATAAGACTCCAATTACAAAAAATTAAATTTATAAATTAAACTAATAAATTGAACTAAAAGTCCAGATAGGTAAAAATAAAAACAAAGATTTTTTTTAGAAAAAAATGGTTTTGGTTTTTTCTTAATTTCTCAAAAACGAAAAGACATTTTTGCATCCGGTTTTCTGTGTTCGACTAAAAATTAACAAACACATTGAATTTTTAAAACAAAATTAGTACTTAATTACATAAAATTTTGAAAAAAATTAGTTCAAAAAAGTTTTTTTTGCTTTTTTTTGAAAATTTTGAGTTTGAAAATTTATTTTTCTTAAACTATTCGTTAAAACAATTTAATTTAAAAACGAAATGAAAGAAGAAGTTTTTGGCTTTTCAGAAAAGTATAGCACGGTGTTGTAAACGAAGCCGTTGATTTTTAATATTTTTTTAAACAAAATAAGTCAATTTTCCAGAAAATTGCCCCTCCCGGCTAAACGGGGGGGAATAGACCCCCCCCTCCCATACGATTTTTTTCTTGTCTCAACTCAACCTACACGCTCTAGCTCTTTGGCACAACGCTCGTGAATCACCCTGTATACTAGCTGCCCCGTGGGACGTTGTACCCGCATTTCATTTTATTTGTTCGCAGAACTCAGAAATGGTGATAGGGAATAGATGCTCTTTGTTTGATTTTGTGTTTTTTTTTTTTAGTTTACTCCTATAGAATCGTTTTACACATATAGAGCGCACGGCGTAAAAAAGGATGAGTAGAAAAATCATATCATGGCTAACCGCTTGCCAAAATTTTGAACAGAAAAAAAGTTCTTCAAAAGTCCGTCGAATTATACAAAGGTCTTCTCGAACTCTATTTGATAGTTTCCATTATCCTGAACCTACCATTGAAAGCCAAACTCAATTCCGAGCACTACTGGTTTCCGAGATCACCAGGGTAATCCTTGACATCTTGTTTTCTTGTATAATTTAATATGGACTTCCTGCGAAAATTGAGCAATCTGGCGATTTGAAATCGTTGGGAATTTTCTGAAGCCATTGCATAGTTTTAATTGATGTACTGTGTTGGTCCCAAAATTCCAAAAGTAGCTAACCTATCGCCTTGGTGCTGGTTGTTGATTAAAAATATTGAGTATAGTATAGAGTAGTATTGCAGCTTAAAATTAAAGTTTGGTAAAGGAGAAAGTTTGGCTTTGGCCAAAACTCATGACTTGACGTTCGATTTACTTCTTCACGCACCAAAATCCGTCAGATTTAGTCCGCTCGGATAATTTTCTGTTCCCAAACTCAAAGAAATGGCTTGGTGGAAAGAGATGTCCCAATGATTAAGAGTTGGTGTTGCGGTGTATGAATTTTCTATGGTGCTCGACAATTTCTACGTCAACTCATTTCAATTTAATTTATTCAATTCAATTGTATTAGTAAACAATACCTTCAGTTAGACAATGTCTTTTTATCTTTTATAGTGTTTTACAAAAGATTAAGAACATTTGTTGCGATGTAGGCTGACCATTAGTCTCCACCACATTATGATAAAACTTGACGAACCGAATATTCATTGTATTTGTTATCTGTTCTTTATTTACTCTCATTCTATTTCATTTTCATTCTTTGAATTTATAATTCTTTTACTAAAAACCCTTGGAGCAAACGGGTGGTGTCTAATTACACAAATGTAAGAAATATTATATCTTGAACATAAATATCTTTTATTATATGTATTATGTTCCCCAAACGTTGAAAGAATATAGACTTCAATTTAAATAAAAACAAAAATTTATTTATATAAAATTCATTATTTTTAAATACTTGTTTAGTTTTTAAACGCTTAAAAGTGAACTTGTTGTATGTGACTCTGTTGTTAGACTGCACTATGATGGATACACAAATCTTAATCAAAGGCAAATTTGAATGCAAAACTATATTAAGAATATTTTACTGACAAAGATGTTTTGATGACAGAGAATATTATTCTTTGTATTCAATGCAACGAGATATCTTGTTTATCCCAAAGTTTTGAGAAGAGATATTTTGATGACAGAGAATATTATTCCTTGAATTCAATGCAACGAGATATCTTATTTATCCCAAAGTTCTGAGAAGAAGAAAAAAAAATTATCTATACGTTGCAATAAAACAATACAATGAGATATTATGTATATCTAATCGTTTTCGTGTGTTTCTATAGACTTCACAATTAATCGAAGAGTTATGGATATGGGGTAGTTAGGTTCATAACACGTCCCCCCTTAAAATAAAATTAATTTAAATTTTTAATGTAAAATTAATTTTAATTTGCAAGGTTATAATTTGAACCAAAATTGTTCCTTGGATTTCTAATTGACTTCCTAGGTTTAATGTTTACATCTTCTGTTGATTCAGGTGTCGTCATTATTGAACTACCTTCGCCTAATTCTATTATTTCATTTGTTTGTTGCTCAGTTTTAGAACAACAATTATTTATGATCCGTGTAAGACAATTTCCTGATGTACGAATGTCATCATTAATGATTGAAATTGTTCTTATTTTCTTACAATATTTGAAACATTTAAGTATCAAATATACCAGTATTAACATAACAATAACTGCAATCGTATATTGAAAAAAGGAAGGATGTTTTATCAGTGTTGGATGAATTTCTGCCTCATTAATTTTGTTCCTTATTTGATCTAGAGAATGTTTGATTAATTTAAGGTGATCTAGGTTTACGTTTGATAGATTTATTGGTTCAATTTTAACATATTCATGAGATAAATTTGTTAGCTTATTTTCGCAGCAATCATCTTCAATTATATTTACGAATGGAATTATCGATTCATAGTTTGAAGAGATATAATTATCAGATTTCAAAAAGTTGGATCCTATGTAAGCCTCACAATTCTTATTTATAGTTAATAAAGATGTACCTGTTATAATCTCGTTATTAATTCTATCACTGTGTTCACAGAGGAAAGTTATTTGTTTGGATTTTGTTAATACTATGATCCAAATATTAGAGTTAAGCTTATGGTATAATTCTAAATTTCCATGTAATATCTTTGTATCACAATTTTTAGGAATTGTATTTATTGTGTTTTATAAGAGTAATACTTCACAAGCAAGATTATAAGCATTTGAATAAAAAGTGTTAGCTTTGCAGATATAATCAGAATCTGATAAGCTTTCACATTGATCTAGGTTATTAAACTTAATATATTTTTGGTAATTATCCGTTATTGCCAAATAGGTAAATGTCGGTTGTATATATGCATAGGTTTGACTATCATTTACGTATTGTATCGGAAGAGGAATAACATGATATAAATTGTATAATGTTGATTCTGTCAATGGTATGTTTATAATATAAATTATTTTTCCGTTTAAGAAGTAAACTTGGAACTTAGCAATATCTATAAAAATATGTGCATTTTCTAAAATTGGTAGTACAGGAAAATAAATGCCATTTTTAAGCAAGTGTATGTAACTATTAAGTTCTGTTATTAATTGTATAGGTGATAATACAAAAGGATGCAACGTATTTCGTTTTGCAAATAATAAAGCGTTTACAATGTTATCTAGTTGTTCATTTGTTTCCGTAGTAAGATATGTTAAAAGTATTATATGTTGAGAAATTGTTTCAGAAAGTTTAAGTTTATTGATTTCAGTAGTAGCGCTATGTAAAAAATTGTAAAGTTTTTCAAAATTATTATTTAAAGTTTCTTCGTGGAATTTCATATTATTTATACTTTCATTAAAATTAGATATTGTCAATTGTACTACATGAATTTGATCTTTCATGAGTTCTGTCAAAGATTTTTCATCGTTTATAACATTATTTATAGATTTTTCGAAGAACTCGGCGTCTTCATAATCTAGAGTTCCGAAGATAGTTCTAAAGATAGTTCCAATACCGTTAAAAAGACCTCGCTTGGTTTTACGTTATCCTATTAAGTCTTCTATTGCCTGATATTTTAAGAATAGGTTAGGAAGTTGAATCTTTAAGTAATTAAGAGATTGTTTACAAAAGTAAAAATTAATGTGATTGACGCTTTGATTACTACAATAATTGTTTGATGTTTTTTCATAGATATTCTTAATAAGTAAAAGTTTTTGATTTATAGCCGTAATATTTATGTACGTTATCATTTTATATGTGGTTGTAGTTATTTTTCCATGTCCTAAGTGTTCATAATAAAGGCCGCTTCCTTTTTTGATTTCCTTGATTTCATAATTATTTATCTCAGATCCTTGCACGTTGCATAGAAGAATTGACAATCTGCAATAAAAATGCAGATTTTATTTGATTTTTTTTTTGAAAATTCGAAGAATTTGTTTAATTAATTAAAAGCTGGTTTTAACCGATTTATATGAACCCGTAGAGGTTTCTTCTTGAATTTAATTGTAATGTTTTGATTGTTATGGGTTTGAATTATTTCAAATGGACCTTTATAAGTAGGTGAAAGCTTTTTACTCAGCGTATTACTATTATTACGAAGATATACTTTATCTCCTATATTATAGTTTTGATTATTAACAGTTTTATCATAATACTTTTTAGATAATTCCTTAGATGCTATTATATTTTCTTTTGCGATTTTGTGAGATTTATTCAATCTAAATTTAAGTTGATCTATATAATTTTCATATGTATATTTAAATTCTGGAGCTTGCGTTAATGATGAAGGCAATATAGGTTTATGTCCAAACAACAGTTCATAAGGTGTGAAATTAGTAGAAGCATGAACTGAGGTATTATAAGCAAACATAGCTGACGGTACCCATTCATCCCAATCATCCTGGTTTGCATTTATATAATGCTTAAGGTAATCATTTAAGGTAGAATGTGATCGCTCAAGTGCTCCATTACTCTGTGGATAATAGGCTGTTGTATTTATTTGTTTCATATGGAAAAGTTTAGCAAATTGTTTTAATAGGGAAGACATAAATTCGGATCCTTGATCTGTTAAAATTGAATTTGGAATGCCATAGAAGCTTATAAATTTGAAAAGCTTATTCGCAACTGTTTCTGCGGAATGATTTTTTAAAGGAAAAGCTTGGCTATATTTAGTGAGATCATCTTGAAGTGTAAGTATGAATTGATTTTCGTTAATAGTTAATGGTAGAGGTCCTACAATATCTAAACTTAATTTTTCAAAAGGCTGACTTGCCGTCGTTGTTATTTCCATAGGAGCCTTAAATGTTCTTCTTAAAGTTTTATTCTTTTGAGAGCTTTCACAAGATTTAATATACGCTTTTATTTCTGACTTCATATTATGTTTCCAATAATAGAATTCTTTTATTCGATTATAAGTTCTTCTAAAACCGGAATGACCTGATTGAGGATCGTCGTGATTTTCTTTAAGGATAATAGGAATATCTGAACGCTCTGGATTATTGATTGTATCGTGATGAACAATAATTTTAATTTTCGAATTACGGAAGATGAATTGAATTATATGTTTTAATTTTTCATATTTGAATAAATTTTTATCTTTTTCAAAATTAGGTATAGATATGCTATCTATTCCATCTTCTTCTAATTTATACTTGAGATTCTGAAAAACATAAAAGAAATCGGAGTAGCTTGCCATTTGCCAACTTTGACGTTTTATCATACAATGATAAACAAAGAATTCTTTCTTTATGGTTTTTGATTTTACCACTTCATATAATTCATAGGGATGAACTCTTAATTGCTCTATGTTATCACATAGATCTGAAATGTTTGTAAAATATTTATTACAATCACCAAAATCGTTACTGCATAAGTAAGCTATATTATTATTTGATTTAAGAAATGATGATTTTACTTCGGAGAAGTCATAAACATTAGATTTTAAGGAGGAATAGTAAAATTTAAGGTAATCATCGTACGATTCTAATTTAAGGATATGATTTACTATAGCTTCGTCTTTTCCTGATAGTTGTTCCGTGTTTGAAACCTTAATTCTTGACAGACAATCAGCGTTGCTGTTAATTTTTCCTGGCTTATAAACGATTTGATAATCGTACTCTTCGAGTTTAAGACGCCAACGTACGAGGCGTGAACCTGGGTCTTTGCAATTAAATAACCACACAAGAGGACGGTGATCAGTAACTATTGTGAATTTCGTACCATATAAATAAGGTCTGAAATGGGAAACTGCCCATACTATAGCCAATAGTTCTCTCTCTATTGTACTATAATTGGATTCGTTACGGTTCAATGTTCTTGATGCAAAAGAAATTGGCAAATCACTGCCTATTTTACCTTGACTTAAAACTGCGCCTATAGCAAAACTTGAGGCGTCAGTGGTTAAAATAAAGTTTTTATTGAAATTTGGATATTTAAGAATAGGCTCTTCTAAGAGCATATTTTTCGAAGTATTAAATGCTTCGATTTGTGGATTTTTCCATTCAAATTCAGTGTCCTTTTTTAATAGTGAAGTTAAAGGTTTTGATAATTTACTGAAATTCTTTATAAAACGTCTATAGTAACCTACTAATCCGAGAAAAGATTTTATATCTTTTTGAGATTTTGGTATTGGAAAATCTTTAACTACTTGAACTTTAGATGGATTCGGTCTTACACCATCTTCTGATATTACATGACCGAGATATACGACTTCTTTTCGTAGGAATTCGCATTTATATGGCTGTAACTTAAGATTATTATTTTGAAGTCGAGTAAATACTTCCGTTAGTTTTACTTCGTGATCTTTGAGAGATGAAGCATAAATTACAATATCATCCAAATATACAAAGCATTTTGCACCTAGTAAGCCACTTAAAACTGAGTTCATTAGCCTCTGAAATGTGGCTGGCGCATTTTTCAGTCCGAATGGCATTCTATTCCATTCGTAATGACCGTCAGGGGTCGAAAATGCTGTTTTGGGACGATCTTCTTCTCGAATTTCAATTTGGTGAAACCCTGAAGCTAAATCGAGAATTGTAAAATATGAACTATGACCAAGTTGGTCTAATATTTCGGAAATGTTAGGTAATGGAAACGAGTCTCCAACAGTTACATTGTTTAGATTACGATAATCTACAACGACTCGCCACTTTTCCTTACCCGACCCATCAACTTTTTTAGGTACTACCCATAAGGGAGCAGAAAAAGGTGAAGTTGATGGACTTATTATACCTTGTTCAAGCATACTAGAGATTTGGTTATTGACTTCGTTTTTATGAATTTCTGGGTAACGATATGTTTTGGTTTGGTTTATTATTTTCTAGATAAATTTCGTGTTTTACTTTTTGAGTTGAAGACAATTTATCGCCTTCTAAATAGAAAAGATTTGAGAATTTCGAACAAATTTTTAATAAACTTTCTTTTTCTTCATTATTTAAATGATCAGTACGTATTTGAGATATCAATTGATTTAAACAGTTCTGTATATTTTCAGAATTTGAATTAAATGAATAAATTTCCGATGGAATTTCTTCCAGAGTAACTTTTGTCGATTGAATTTTTACATTATTATCAAGGGTATTGATTATAGTTACAAATGCTTTAGAATGACTATCAACTTTAGTAATAGCTCTGCTAAGGTAGACCCCATCTATAATTTCGATATCTGGCACGATACCTTCTTTAATTCCTTTGTTTAAAATATTTACTTTAATGAGTGTTTCCGATCTACTTGGAAGTATAAACTGATCAGACGTTTGATTTGATTGATTTACAAAAAAAGGTATTGAGGTTCTGTTATTGACTTTTAAATTTTTATTTTGATAATTGATTTGAACTCCATGTTCAATTAAAAAGTCATTTCCTATGATTCCATTAAAAGGAACATTGGATTTTGAGTCAATGATATAGAATTTATGATTAATGCTATGACTGTCACTAAATTTAAGTGAAATATTAATCGAACCTATTGTTTTGATTGGGTTATCGCTTGATTCGATGCCTTTGAGTTTAATTATGTCACAATCGTTGATTTTGACTTTATCAACTAAAAATTCCTTTTTTATTAGAGAAATATTCGCACCACTGTCTACTAGAAGTTTGAATTGAGAAGAAATAGAAAATTCAGATGCTATATTTATGAAGATAGTATTTTCATTTAATAAAATTAATTTATTTTGTTTGCAACAATTTCGTTTGAATTCACCCGATCTGTTGTTGCCATCATTCCGAGCGAATTTACGTTTCCCTGTTCCCTTCCAAAATTTCTGGTTGAGTTCTGATTCAAAGAATTTCTATTATTATCTTTCCATTTTTTCTTCCTACAATCTTGGATCAAATGCCCAAGTTTTTTGCAATAATTACATACTTTTTCTGATTGGAGAGTATACATAGGCTTAGGTTTACTACCTGAAGGTTTATTTAAAAAACAATGCGTCGATATATGTCCTGATTTTTTGCAAATAGTGCAATTTTTAGAATTTGGATTCTTAATGTTAATAAGTAGTTGTATTCTTTCTTCTTCTAAAGCTATATTGAATGCTTCGTTGAGAGTTTCTATATCTCTAGCTCCATAGCCGTAGCTAGGATTTTGTTTCGGGGGGGGGGGGGGGGGGGTTAAGATAAATGATAATTTTTTCAATATACTCGAAGTACGGCTAAAGAACGATTCTCTATACTTGAGAGTACGTCCGAAGTTGGACTAGAGGGTAAACTGATGGCCATTCCTAGAAGCGCGAGTATTACGGGCGAATTATTTTAGGGGAGGAATGCAACTGGCTATTTGACTTGAGCACTTACCGTAAAAGTAACGGTAGAACCGAAAGAGACACGACACGTTACGACGGTGGTGGTCTAATGAGGTGAATGAGTTGGTTATGTTTCTGTCACCAATCAATCTCAGGGCTCTTTTTTGTACACCGTCCAAGAGGCTTAAGTAAGTAACTGGAGCACCAGCCCAAAGATGGGAATTGTACTCAAGCTTTGGACGGATATAAGTCTTAAAGATAAGAGCCAGATCAGACGGGGAGAAAAATTTCTTGCACTGTCTTCAGAAACCCAAACATTTTGCGGCATTTTTGGCGACATCGAATATGTGCTCGTTCCACCAAAGGTGGTCAGTGATGTACATACCGAGAATCTCGAGATGTTCGGTCTCATTGATGCAAGTGCCACTCATGGACAGTGGCATCAGGGCAGGGGAATTATATCTCGCTTTAACGATACAAGACAGCATTGAGTTTTCGAAGAATTAAATTCTACGCGATTTTGTATTCTCCATTGTACAATGCTGTTGAAGTCAGTGTTTAATGAGCTAATCATATTTTGCCGTAGCAGTTCCACATCCGAAGAAAAGGGATGTGAGTCTGGAAATGAATTAGAAAAGCTAAGGGTACTATCGTCAGCGAAACAATTGATTGGATTAGAAGTTACAGACAAGAGATCATTTATAAAAATGAGAAAGAGGGTCGGAGACAAAACGGAGTCCTGGGGTATACCAGCATTTATAATGTGGGTTTCAAGCTTGAATCCGTCCAATACAACTTGTATTGAACGGTTCGAAGGAAAGCTTCTAATCCCCGATATCGAAAGATTTGTTCCACTGTGGACCTGTTACTGTACTGCCGGTCATTAAGAAGCTCTCGGTCTTCGAGATATTTCTTGAGTTGATAGTTTATCTGCGTTTCCATGACCTTACATGGAAGGGACGTAAGTGCAATCGAACGATAATTGGAGGGAGAAGAAGATTCGCCTTTTTTTGGAATTGGCCGGACAAATGCTGTTTTCCAACTGCTCGGAACGAGCCCATAAGAATAGAATAGATGGAAAAGCTTACGCAAGGGTTTTGCCAGCGTGGAAGAACACCTCTTTAGATTAATAGCAGGGATACCATCCGAACCAGCAGATTAATGTATGTTGGGAACTTCTAGAACTCTCGCCATATCACGAGTGCGGAAGAAGATTTTTCCCATGGAATCATTGACGCGCTCAAGAACTGGGGGAATCATGACACTCTCTAGCAGCTTTCGCGAGAGAGCTAACAACTGGAGTTTTTTATTGTCAACGAGCGTAGGGACCGAAGAAGAAGAAAATTCTTCAAGATCAAAAATTCTTACTGCCTTTGGGACATTGCAGAATTTTGTGCCTTAATTTTTGGTCATGTAACGACTTATGTAAAAGATATATGGTTATCTCTGCTTGTAGGTAACTAGATGACGAGAGCAGTAAATGATATCTTGATTATACCATAAGAAATAAATATACAATGGTTTCAGGAAGAAAATAGAAAAATACCCTTAAGCTTCAATGGAAAAGTTATAAATTCAGTGTTAGCGTGACAAAAAAAAAATTAAGTTATTACTCAATAGTTATTTGATTTTGCTTAACAAAATTATTTCGGGGAGGGTTAAACCCCGTAACCCTCCCCCTAAATACGGCTATGTCTAGCTCTCAACATTCTGCTAATTTCTGGTTTAACATTTAAAATAAATGTGTGAAGGGCTAAATCATTCAAAGCCGCTAATCGACCAACTAATTCAGCTTCAATTACATTATTTTGTCGTGTAGACGTTAAATCGTTTCAGTATTCTGCCTGCAATTTAATAGCTCAATGAGCAAATGCCCATGATGTTTTGTATCTGAGTATATGCTTTTTAGGTATTGTTTCAATTCCTCCCAGGTATCAAAATCGTGGTTTGATACTGAGCTTTCGGCTTTGCCAGAAAGTTGACTTTTTATGTAAGCTAGAAGAACGTTTGATTGTTCAACAGTTGCTAAATTGAAAGCAGAGTCAATTGAATTCAGAAACGGAATGAGTTTCTGTCTGTCCCCATCGAAGGGTTTGACGAATTTGAATAGGGTATTCAGTGAGATATTCTCACCATCAACATTATTGCCATCTGGATTCATGTTTCAATCTAATTTAAGTTAATCTTTCGAATTTGTCTTTGGTACACACGTTTTTTTTTTTTTTTTTTTAATTTTCTGATTCAATTTCAATTAATATAAGATTTTCTGTTTTCAAAGTTATAAATTTTCTGCACAAATAGTTTAAAATTTTCTGATTCAATTTCAATTAATATAAGATTTTCTGTTTTCAAAATTATAAATTTCCTAAATCACCATTTGAGTCACAACAAGTTTTACATTTTCTGATTTAATTTCAATTAATACAAGATTTTCTGTTTTCAAAATTATAAATTTTCTGCACACTTAGTTTAAAATTTTCTAATTCAATTTCAATTAATATGAGATTTTCTGTTTTCAAATTATAAATTTTCTGCACAACAAGTTTAAAATTTTCTGATTCAATTTCAATTAATATGAGATTTTCTGTTTTCACTTTATAAATTTTCTGCACAAATAGTTTAAAATTTTCTGATTCAATTTCAATATGAGATTTTCTGTTTTCGCTTTATAAATTTTCTGCACAACAAGTTTAAAATTTTCTGATTCAATTTCAATTAATATGAGATTTTCTGTTTTCACTTTATAAATTTTCTGCACAACTAGTTTAAAATTTTCTGATTCAATTTCAATATGAGATTTTCTGTTTTCGCTTTATAAATTTTCTGCACAACTAGTTTAAAATTTTCTGATTCAATTTCAATATGAGATTTTATGTTTTCGCTTTATAAATTTTCTGCACAACAAGTTTAAAATTTTCTGATTCTAATTTCAATTAATATGAGATTTTCTGTTTTCAAATTATAAATTTTGTTTATGTATGTTCTTACAATATTATCAGCATGATGATTTCCGAGAATTATACTTCTGACACCAATTATTATGTTCCCCAAACGTTGAAAGAATATAGACTTCAATTTAAATAAAAACAAAAATTTATTTATTTAAAATTCATTATTTTTAAATACTTGTTTAGTTTTTAAACGCTTAAAAGTGAACTTGTTGTATGTGACTCTGTTGTTAGACTGCACTATGATGGATACACAAATCTTAATCAAAGGCAAATTTGAATGCAAAACTATATTAAGAATATTTTGCTGACAAAGATGTTTTGATGACAGAGAATATTATTCTTTGTATTCAATGCAACGAGATATCTTGTTTATCCCAAAGTTTTGAGAAGAGATATTTTGATGACAGAGAATATTATTCCTTGAATTCAATGCAACGAGATATCTTATTTATCCCAAAGTTCTGAGAAGAAGAAAAAAAAAATAATCTATACGTTGCAATAAAACAATACAATGAGATATTATGTATATCTAATCGTTTTCGTGTGTTTCTATAGACTTCACAATTAATCGAAGAGTTATGGATATGGGGTAGTTAGGTTCATAACATATGTAATATTATTTTCATGAAATTTAATAATGATTTTAGTGCTGATTTATACTGAAAATACGTGTATTCATTGCACCCGGCGCGACCGCTGAACAACATTATTAGTATGAGTATAATATGTATGAAAATTATTTCAGTTATCTAACCTATCGATACAAACATGTTTTCTTTCTTTTTCCCCTCCTTCCTTCTCTCCTTCTCACTCTTTCTCCTTTTTTCCTTTTCAACATAGAAAATTAAAATAGAATTAAGAGATAAGTTAAAATGTTTCTCGTCCCTGTTAAATATGCAAACCTGGAAAGTGTTAAAAGGCTTCACCAATACAGCATCATCTCTGAACTATGACTTCAACCTTTAAACAGGGTAACGAAGCGATGATTTGAAAATCTTTGTATATAAAAATGTTATGTTGGTTTGTGTATGCTCGAAAAACTCAAAAAAATTTGCACCGATTGAGCTGAAATAATGAGTTTTGTAGGGATGCCAAAACTGGACATGACATTATACAGTTCTTCTTAATAGATGCTTTTATACGCGATAAAATGATGGTATGTGTCGATTTGTTTTTTTTTCCAGGACGTGCCGTAATGTGAATATTTGATCGATGGTGGACTTTTCTGGTATAAAGCCACTGATGTGGACCTATTAGTTTGTTGACAAACGGTTTCAGGCGTTCACATGGCATTGCAGGAAAGATCTTATAGGCGGCGTAAGGAGGCCTATATAATTGGTGCAATTTAGAGGGTCTCCTTTCTTCAGAATCAGTCAAACAGTCCTGAAGTTCCATTCATCGGGCATGCTCTCTTCCGACCATATTCTGCAGATGAGTTGGTGCATGCTCCTTTCCAAGTCATCACCGGCTGCTTTGAAGAGTTTGGCAGTGATGCCGACAGCTTCCACTGTTTTGGGTTCAATACATCATTACTTAAAATAATTCAATCCGATATCGTAAAATCTGTTGAACAATATTGATCGATCTCATGTAAACTTAGTCCCTTTTCATTTGGTCCCCATTTAAAACCGTTTTCGTAAGGCGCGGTAAAGGAGTTTCGATCAAACTATAGTTCGATCTTATCTTCTATCTTCTATCTATATATATACATATATATAAAAGAACAGCTTATTTTTTGTGTTCGTTCGCTAACCGGCCACACCGGTTGACCGATTTTCCTAATTTTTTTTCCAAACTAAAGACGAATAAGGGTAGAAGGTTTAGAGAAGATAAAATATATACTTTTCAAATCACTAGCGGTGCCAATGTTAAAAAATGATACATTTTTGTCACTTTAACAAAATATAATCTTAAGTGATCAATAAACATACGAATACTCAAAAATCCGTAAAAAAAAAATTTGACAAATAGAAAAATTAAATATTTTCATCGAATAAAACAAGGGAAGGGATTGCACTACCTATTGCAGTGAATATATGCATGTATATTAAAAAAAACGATAGTGGTTTGATTGATGAAACAATTAGTGAAATGCAACAAAGTTGTGAGTTCCTCCCGCATGAAGAAACGCAAACGTCATTTCCAAGCCCCATCACACATTCGTTGCGCCAAAAGTACCTACAATTTTCGTTCGAAGCCAATTCGCAAGGATGACGAAGTGCAAGTGATTCGCGGCCATTACAAGGGCAACCAAGTTGGAAAGGTTGTACAAACCTATCGTAAGAAGTTCGTTGTTTACATCGAGAAAATCAACGTGAAAATGCCAGCGGTACCAAAGTCTCTCTTGGTATTCATCCATCTAAGTGTTTGATTGTTAAATTGAAATGGGATAAGGACCGTAAGGCTATTCTTGAGAAGAGAGGCAAGGGACGTTTGGCTGCTCTCGGCAAGGACAAGATCAATAAGGAATATGAATAATACTGCCTTCATACATACATACATACATATATATCGAATTGAATTAAATCGTATACGGTAAATCATTAGGGGATTTATTATGCTCCTTGGAATAAGGTAAAATAGAGCTCTTTTAGAGCCAAGGCCTTAGTGGCTTACTATCATCAACAACTCTCTGGGTGCGTGTGAAGAATTGAGGGGACCTACAATTTAACGTCATTTCCAAACGGCAAACTCGAAAAGCACTTTTTCATGACAGATTGATACTCTTGGAAGTTTTGTCAGTTCTTCGCAAGAGCCGGTTCCTCTTCGATCAGTCGAGTCGACCGGAGTCTACCAAGTCATCAAGTCTGCTTCGCGGTAGATTTGGTATATGTACATATGTTGTGGTTATATCGTCTCCGGAGTCGTCCTTCCTCGTGGAAAAACGGATCGCGGCAAAGAGTTCAGTGTGCCTTTGGCTAAGTTCCCAAGTTGCGGATCCGTAAAAGAGTACTACTGGTAAGTCATCTTCTTATACATCAGCAGTTTCAAAGTTAGGTTTGATTTTTGGATTTAAAGGTTCTGTTGTCTTTTATGAGCCGCCCTTATTCCATATTGTTATCGGCTGTTGCAATTGAAGGATCGCACTGCTTCGAATTCGTGGTTCTCCACCTTAATAGTGTTGTTCTTCTACCATTATCACCGTTTTCAGCAGACGGGGCCACCATTTACTTAGTTCTTCGCTCATTTGTGTATAGCCGCAGGTTTTTTGCCGCCGCTCGATTTGGATAAATGAGAACTGTACAGTTTGTGGGTTCCTTCCAAAGGTATCAATGTCGTCCGCCTATGCCAATTATTAGGTGGATTTGGTGACGAAAGTCCCCCTGCTATAGATGTTGCAGAGTCACGAATTCCTTTCTCTAACACCAGGTTGAAGAGGAGGTAGGCGTAGATAAGAGAAATTCTACGATCTTAAGTTAATCTTCTTCTTCTATCTTCTATCTTCTTCTTCTTCTTCTTCTTCTTCTTCTTCTTCTTCTTCTTCTTCTTCTTCTTCTTCTTCTTCTTCTTCTTCTTCTTCTTCTTCTTCTTCTTCTTCTTCTTCTTCTTCTTCTTCTTCTTCTTCTTCTTCTTCTTCTTCTTCTTCTTCTTCTTCTTCTTCTTCTTCTTCTTCTTCTTCTTCTTCTTCTTCTTCTTCTTCTTCTTCTTCTTCTTCTTCTTCTTCTTCTTCTTCTTCTTCTTCTATCTTCTATTTTCTATTTCTATCTATCTATCTATCTATCTATATATAAAAATGGATGTGTGTTTGTTTGTATGTCTCTAAAGGTCCCGTCACACACTGAAAGGAAAGTACTTTCAGAAAGCAAAAAACTTTCTGAAAGCAAACATTTCATAATGTGACGACCCGAAAAGTACTTTCCTGAAAGCGTTTCTCAAAATGATTTGCTTTCTTGAAAACACTTTCAGAAAAAAAACTTTCACAGTGTGACTAGTTCCTGAAATCGTTTTGAAGAAAGCAAATCACTTTCAGAAAACGCTTTCTACTTTCAGAAACTGTTTGTTAAACTTTTTTGCTTTCTTGAAAGCGAACGTATGTTTTACATAGAACCTACTCTGGTGGGCCAAAAATAAAGGAAGTAGGTGATAAGTTCACAATTGTTTTTGTGGTAAGGGTGCAATTGTGGCAGTACATTCGCTAGGCAGATATCAAGGTCAACAGATTTCTTGGACAACAGTATGGATAGCCCGCTCCGCTTAGCTGTCTAAAAAGATTTTAACTCCTTCCAACCCACTTACAGCAAGCGCTTGTATAGAATCTTGTATGCTCCAAAGATGCAACCGAGAAAACGAATGATAGCAGAGAAAATTCGGCGCTGGAATCAAATCAGTTGATATCTACAGTTTCTGGTGTGCAGAGATCTATTCCACGAGCATTGGAACGTCAAAAGTGTGGAGATAATGACATCCTATCTTCCGCACAGCAAACGTCGAAACGTCAAAAGCGAGGCGATAATGACCTGGCATCTGCATTAGGTCCCCTCTACGAGGAGCTATGAAAGACACGTGAAAAAGTAAACCAAACATAAGGGCCAAACGAGAAGTTTGGGATGGAGCTGGTGAGTGTGCTCAACAGTATTCGACATGAAAGAATTGTCAAATGCGCGAAAGCGCGCATACAACTAATTTTGGCAGATTCATTGACCGAATCAGCCAGACTTGATTTGGCGGAGAGTGAACTATTCTCCAGCACATCATCTTCTGAACCCGGTCCATTTTGGATAGCGCGTGGACCAACAGTCCAAGTGGTGCTTTCACCGCAACATGAAGTGGATCAGGAGCCTCGGCAAATGGACCAGCAGGATGGTCAACAATCACAAGCAATGTTCCCGCAATATAAAATTCTATAAATCGGACACAAATAATTTGTTTTACCACTTTTTTCATTTATCCATATCTTTCATTCTCACATTTCCTGAATTCAATTAATGCAAAATAAAAATACTTACTTGCAAATATTCTGGTGCCAATGTTTGATATAAGGCACTGCAAACCTCTGGAACAATTTTGGTGATTGCTGGCCGGGAAATACGAAACACTTGAGACAGTGTATTGTAACTATCGCCATGTGCAAGGTATTTCAGTGTCAGAGCTACTCTTTCCTCTACACTGATAGGCACACGCCATGGTGTATTTTGTTTTTTTTTACAAACGGACGTACTTTGTCACACAGGAAATTAAACTGCTCCTCCGAAACGTGAGCAAAGTTGCGGAAAAACTCGTCTCCTTCTGCGCGCAAATCCCTCATGAGCTTTACGTGGTACTGATTTTCAGCACCACGTTCCCAAAATGGTCGCACCCAAATTGACCTACGATTCCTCGCCTTGTTCTCAGTAACGTGCTGTGAAATCCGTAGGATAATTTCCAATATAGTTAATTGCCTATATTCCAAAATTTCTTCAGCGGACTGCATTTTGTTGCTATTCTGGATAAACAATTAACGAAACTAGCTCAAATATCGCAACCAGTTACATAAAACACTTTCAGAAAACGTTTTCTGCTTTCAGAAACTGTTTGTGAAAGTTTTTTGCTTTCTTGAAAGCAACGCTTTCGCTTTTATAGTGTGACGACCCGAAAAATGTTTTCAGAAAATTTAGTTTCTTGAAATTAAAATGTTTTCAGAAAGCACTTTCAGAAAGCACTTTCCTTTCATAGTGTGACTGCTCTCTGAAAACACTTTCAGAAAAATAACAAACTCTAAAATTTGGAAACGCTTTCTGAAAGTATTTTCCTTTCAGTGTGTGACGGCTCCTTTATAGACACCGAATAGATATTTGTGAAATTTTCATGGTTCATACTATTGCATTCAGTGATGATTTCTGTGAAAAAAAAAATCGGAAAACTTCATAGAAGTTTTTCCAGGTAAACTGGAAAAACCAAGCAAAGGTCGGGAATTAGATTTTTTTTCCTTGGAATTTTTTGGTTCAACATGGGTTTTCGAATGGAAAATAGAGAGTTCTTGATGTAAAACTCGGAAAACTCATTAGTTTTCAAAGGGAAAATTTAATGTAATTGTAGGTGCATTGTTTGTAATGGAAAACTAGAAAACTGGTAGGGACTCTTTTTCCGATATATCCTCAATGTATTTTAATAAAATTTTCACAGTAGATATAGCCTGAGTAAAAACAAATTTCGGGGACAATCTTATGGGAAAGTCAACAAATAAGGAGGACAATCGTCAGCTGTTTGGAATTCCGATTTTTGTGAAATAGTCAAAACACCGGAAGAACGAGAATTTGTCGAATTTCTCAACGAAATTTGCATTTTACTGCATGCTTTAATAAACGTAGAAAGTTAGTTTTAAATCTTGGAAAAATTCAGATAGTTTTCTATTTCAAAATTGGATTCAAGCAAATCACATTATCACAATATCTGTGTTAATTATACGTACTTATTCTGGAGTTGCTGGACGGCGCGGCGAGACGAAGTTCGCGGGGTCAGCTAGTACATATATATAAATGTTATCTTCTTCTTCTATATATATAAAAGAACAGCCTATTTTTTGTGTTCGTTCGCTAACCGGCCACACTGGTTGACCGATTTTCTTGATTTTATAAAAAAATAAAATGTATACATTTGAAATCACAAATGGTGTCAATGTTGAAAAATCATTTTGTTTTCACTATTTTTCACTACAACTAACACTCAATTGCTTGGAGAATATGCCAAATTGGAAAAAATTATTAATTGAAAATGTTTTTTTTTTTAAATCATCGTGTCAACACAAGGTTTGCTATAACAACTGTCGAACTCCATAAAGTGGTCATCAACTACAGGATTCACCTCGAGATAATCGATCAAAATTACACCACGTGCATCCCAAAAAACTGACGGTATGACCTTGCCTGTTGATGGAACTTTCTACTTACTTTGGAGCCAATTTTCCCCTGTTTCAACTATTTTCACCGTTCTTTTGTTGGAAATTTGAAGTGATGAAGCATCTATGGTTATGAATCAACACAAAAACTCGGCTTTATTTCTATGAAACTTTGCCAAACTTGCGGACAGCTTTCTCATGCCAAAATTTTCGGTAAGTATGTATACGGTGTCCACCACTTTTTGATATGCCTACCAGTTGGCAGCGGCGCGCGGTCATTAAACGATGCCCAAGTTTGTTCATGTTAACCAAACAACGGAAAGCATTCACTTTTAATGATGGTCAATTGCCAACAATAATTTAACAACGCAGGATTGTCAAACTTTAATTTCAAGCTGCAAAGGGTTAGATCTTCTATTCCTACTACACTCAATATTTTTAATCAGCAACCAGCACCAATGCTATATAACAGCAAATTTAGGAAGCAGGGGTACAAAATAAACTTTGTAACGGCTTCAGAAATTTGTCCGCTATTTCAATTCGCCATATTTCTCAATTTTTCCAGGAAATCCATATCAATGTTACAAGAAAATAAAGTTCTGTGCGCCCTCTATCCATTACTGAAAACCAAACCTACTTGCGATGCTTGGTTACCGCGTTATGATCCCAAGAAAATGTTTATGGGTTTTTGTCTTCAGCTATTTGTAATCCCATATAGCTACCTATGATGCAAATACCTCGGCTCAGGATAATGAGAACTATCATGTCAAATAGGTACATTGTGTAGAATTTAGCGAAATCGAAATATCAAAATTTTGGAGGGAGAAAAAATTTCTTCCCAAACCCATCGACTGATACATCTAAAGAAAGGTCTACCTAAACTCTATTCGTCGAAATGGGTTCAAAGTTTTTAAAGTATTGCTAGCCAAGTTATTTGCAAAACTGTTTTTTATTTGCGAGCATTTTCCCGATCGATATCTATGACTCACAATTTTCCTCGATAACCGTTGTATGGTTCCATGTCCATGTCCATTTATTATACGCAAAGGAAGTAAAGAAATTCATATATTCTATTCAAAGAAAAGAAAGAAAGGAGAGAAAATGTGTATTTGGAACTGAGGAGTGGAGAGCACTATAAGATGCGCGAGTAAATTGCGTAGAGGAAATGTTACCCTTCACTTTTTGTTAACACTTTATTTTACTACCCATCTATTTTTCATACCGTGCACTATTTGAGATGAGCTTAGCCGCAAACTTAAAAAAAAGAAAACAACAAACGAAAATGGAATATGGGTACAACGTTCCACATAACTCACAAACAGCTGGACGGATTTGGCGAATTTTGTTCGTGGTAGTCTGCCTCTGCAGATGGTTCTTAGGGAATTTTTTTCTTAAATTATTGCAGGTGCATTGGTTTTCAAATGGAAAACTGGAAAATTTCAAAATGGGTTTTCGAATGTAAAACAGAAAGTTCTTGATGAAAAACTAGGAAAACTCATTGGTTTTCAAAGTGTAAATTGCATATTATTCCATCGGGTGCATTGGTTTCCAAATGGAAAACTGGAAAATTTTGAAATGGAGTTGCTCTGAAGGGCGGCGAGACGAAGTTCACGGGGTCAGCTAGTATATATATAAAAATTTTATGTTTGTTTGTGTACGGTCGAAAAACTCAAAAAGCTCTGCACCGATTGAGCTGAAATTTTAACATGGTATAAAATCCGCACCAAGGATTGTTTTTATCTATTTTTTGCTTCACTCACATATCCGCGGTTGCGGTCATAAACGCCAAACAAAATTTATACTTTTCAAATCACAACAGCAAAATATATCACACGGACGTTTGAAAATTTCGCTAAATATTTTTATTTTCATCAAAAAAAAAAATCAGATTTTGGTTTTGAGATATGGCGTGTGAAGCGGGTTGTGGAGTAGCGGGTCAGTGGGCAGCGAGTATCGGGTAGGGTAGCAGGGTGACGGTAAGCGGGAAGATGTAGAGGGTAACGGGGTAGCGGTTAGCGTGAAGGGTAGGATAGTGAGTAACGGAGTACTGGGGTAGCGGGTAACGGATAGCAGCTTAGGTCTTTTATTTATCCCTCAATCGATGAACGATGATGAAATTAGATATACCTAAGTCGATAGACACCGGTGAGGAAGCAGATGAAATAGTTAATTATCCAACAGAATTTTAAACTCTCTCTGATCTGCCAGGGATACCACCACACATATTAAAATTGAATAAAGTAGTGGAAGCAATTATTTTAACGGGGCCACTGCAAAGCGTGGCAGGGTACAGCTAGTACATAATAATAATTTATTTCGCTTTGACATAATTTCCGAGCAAAATTGAGAATTGATCATCTTAGTTCATATTTTTTTGCAGTGAGAAAATAATTATTTCTTAATATTTGCACCATTTGTGAGTTTTTAAGATGTATTCTGCTATTTGGGGCGGAGACAAATCCAACAAATCAAAAACCATGAAAATTGGTCCAGCAGATCTCGAGTTATAAGTGTTGTAACAAACACGACTTTCTTTATATAGATTCAAACTTTTACTTCAATTTCAATTCAATTCAATTCAAACTTTATTTCATAACTTGCACAGATACAATGTCTCATTCGATAGTGCAAGCTTCAATGATATTTCTTAGTATAATAATTAGTGAATGTGTTACAATAGGCGTGTTTTTTTGCACGCGTATATACGCTTAAAAAAATACTTACATGCAAAATGCAACAACAACACATTTCTATATCCGCTTAGTAAGCGGCGATAATTATCCACGCTAATGAAATAAGCGGATATAAAAACAGTGCTTCCATATATCTTTTTCACTCTCTGCGATGAATTTTCAACATATTCATTTCGAAATTCATTCCATTTTAAATACAGAACAGATCCGAGCAAGCTAGGATTTTGTTGTTTTTCTTACTACACAAAACACAAACAAAGTAATGATCTGTGTATTTAACACACAGAACAAAATCACGTTGATCTTTTGTATGTGCCATCTTCCATTCTCTTGTTTTGCTTCTTTGAGCATTAGATTTTTTTGTTCTCTCTTCACAAGCGCATTACAACAGGGCTGGTCTGCAGTTGAATGGTTAATCTCAGGGGCGTCAGGCGAAAAATGATTGAATCAAGATTATATTGATTGTGCATCAATTTTAGTTTTCAATTTCAATTCTTTTTTTGGACTACATGGTTTTTTAACGTTCAAGGTGTACACACACGATATTTATTTTTTTTATTTTTTATTTTTCCTTGCATTTTCTTCATTTTTCATCCTTAATTCATCATATGTATTGTCCTTTTTCGGGTCGTAGTCGAAAGCGCATTCTATGAACAACTTGATCAAGTGTTAAAAAGTACAAGAAATTGTGTAGCGCATAGCGATCACCAACAAAAATAAATGCGGCCCTGAACTCGAGTTTTTGTTACAAAACAAAATTTGACCAATTACAGCTCAGCATTTGACAAGTGATGCCAAAATTACTAAAACAATAAAATTGTCGTTTTTTTGTACACTGTTCATTTTAAGCGTTGAACAAAATGAACAAAATGATTAATCCAGGGAAAATCCAATACTTTTCTACTTTATTGAGTCCTCATTAAACTTCAATTACAAAAAATTAAATTTATAAATTAAACTAGTAAATTATACTTAAAGTCCAGATAGGTAAAAATAAAAACAAAGATTTTCTTAGAAAAAAGTGGTTTTGGTTTTTTTTTAATATCTCAAAAACAAAAAGACATTTTTGCATCCGGTTTTCTGTTTTCGACTAAAAATTAACAAAGACATTGAAATTTTAAAACAAAATTAGTACTTAATTACATAAAATTTTGAAAAAAATTAGTTCAAAAAATTTTTTTTGGCTTTTTTTTTGAATATTTTGAGTTTGAAAATTGATTTTTTTAAAACTATTCGTCAAAACAATTTATTTTAAAAACAAGGTGAAAGAAGAAGTTTTTAGCTTTTCAGAAAGGTATAGCACGGTGTTGTAAACTAAGCCGTTGATTTTTAATATTTTTTTTTACAAAATAAGTCAATTTTTCAGAAAATTGCCCCTCCCGGCTAAACGGGGGGGAATAGACCCCCCCTCCCATACGATTTTTTTCTTGTCTCAACTCAACCTACACGCTCTAGCTTTTTGGCACAACGCTCGTGAATCACCCTGTATAATAAAGAAGTCCATAGATGAATATTTTGATAAAACGAAATATGATTATTTTATAAGTTATACTGCAAGATAATTATTCAATTCAAGTTAATTAGCAAGTATGACATTCCCTTTCGAACAAAGAATAAATTGAAGAAATAGAGAATAGGAAAGATAAAAAAGAAAAGAAGAAACTATAGGAAAGAAAGACTCAAATATCTAATCATCATCAAGGTGCCTCCAAGTATTGTCTAAGACTAGTCCTAAACAAGGTTATGCTATTTATTAGCCTGATGGCTCGGGGAAGGGAATTCCATAGACGTATCGCGTGGATAAAGAATTGTCGTTCAGAGACCAAATGGCTATATCGCATTGGTATGAGATCAAGAGTTCTTGTTGATTGGGTGTAACAGATCCTGTTATATAGGTACATTGGTTGGCGAGTTTGAATGACATTTTGAAGTAGGGTCAACGTTTTCATTTTAAACAAATCGTCAAGTTTGATACCAAAAATAGATTTAGAGAAAGCAGAGATGTGATCATATCTTTTTAGTCCAAAAATATAGCGTGCAATACTGTTATATGCCACATTGAGTTTTCGCTTGTGCTCATAGTCACAGTTATTAAAAAGCTCACACCCAAACATAATTATTGGTATAATCAGCGTTTTAGCCAAAATTAATCTTGTTTTTAAGGGTGTTACCATCTGTGTTGCCCAAAGCGTGAGTTACACAAATGCAAGTCAGCAAACTTGACGACGGAACATTTGTGTTGCTTCGTAACCCGAACCAGTAGACAGTCAATGCATTACTTTCCTATGGGAAAATCTAAGTATCCGAAGGCCATAGGAAATTGAATGCATTGACCTGAGTGTCTGCTGCTTAGAGTCTAAGTAGGTTATTGTTTACGATTAAGATATCAGTCTTTTCTTGACCGTGAATAAAAATACATTAAAATACAACCGGTGTTTCATTTGATATAACTGGCGCAGTCGCGAAACGAACCGTGTTACTACTAAAAATCAGTAGCAACGACGATTTTTTTTTATGTTTATGTGTTGTTTGCCATCCACAACCCCACCACCACCCGAGTGAAAAAAAAGACATAAAAAAAAAAAAAAAAAAGACTTCAAATCAGTCACAATTGAAAAAAAAAAAACTTGAACTTAAAATCAGTTCATTTAGTTATTGTTTGAAAAAAAAAAAAAGATTAGACTTTAAATCAGTCTAAGTTGTGATAAATTTGTGAATTAATCAGTGCTTTCAAAATTGGGCGGAAAAGCAGATCCCAGGAATTCGACACCAACCGAGGAATAAACGTTGAGATGGATTCAATTTTGGAAAATATTGTAACCACGCTGAACACGCTCACAGCTGTCCAACAACAACAGCAGCAGCTTAGTCAGCAGCAGCAGGAGCTTCAAAGGCAACAGCAGCAACTATGGGCTCAGAGAGCAAACACAGAACAAGCTCCACAAGCTGCAACAACTATTTACAAAAACATAGCCCACATAAAAGAATTTGGAGGAGCTTCTGGTGAGTTGACACAATTCCTCACCTGCGTTGACAACCATCTGGCAGCCACCCCACAAGATCAACAAGCCGCTGCATTCAAGGCAATATATGACGTGAAGATCGTCGGTGAAGCCAAAAGCTTGCTGTTTCTGAATAGATTGACAACATGGAGCCAGACCAGGAAAAATCTCATACAACACTTCCGACCTATAATCAACATTAACAGCGTATGGGGCAAAATAAGTCACATGAAGGTAAATAGTATTTTAGACCTTTGTATTAAAATAGATTTAATCTTAAAAGAGTGTCATGACTATGCAATCTATGAGCCCAACCAAACTGAAATAGTAAATTCTTGTAAGCAGTTATTGGTGGCCAAAATTAAAGACCTTACTGTAGGTCAGTTATCTAGGGAAATTAGAAATAATTTCGATTTAAATTCTATTTTAGACGTATTAAGATCATATATTCCAGATAGTGAGTGGAATTTAAAAAAAATATATAGAACTAGCCAAAATAGGGTAGAAACAAATTCACATCAGGGAACTCAATTTGATAACATAACTCCAAACAGTTCAGGGCAAACAAAACATTCTTCAAATAATAAATCTGGACAGACTAGACAAAACAACAATAGATCTGGACAAACTAGACAAAATAGTAATCAAGTTTTTAATCCGTCAGGTCAGGCCAGAAATAGTAGCCAAAATACACAACCGATGGATGTAGACTATTTAAGCAGTGGTATTGAACCTAGTAGTTCGAGGATAGAAGAGTCTGAAGAAATAAATAATACAGATCCAATTACGGATTTTCGGAACGAAGCCTTGGACATAAATTATTTTGCAACTTCTCAATAAGTGGTAAGAAATATAGGGCGTTGATAGACACTGGATCTACAGTTAGTTTAATCAACTCATCCAGAGTTGATTGTAGCCAGTTTCCTATATTAGAAACGAAATCAATTTTTTTGAACACAATTAACAACAAATCAAAAGAATTAATACAAATTGTTGTTACTGACGTGCCAAAAGAATTCAGAATGGGTATACAAAGCAAATTAAAATGGCATAAAATGAATTTAAAAAACAAAGACTATGATTTTCTCGTTGGAATGGATATTATTAGTAGGAATTTTATTCAAATTGATATGAAAAGAAAACTAATAGAGTTATGTAACACAGCAAAACTAAAATTATATACCGAGGAAACATCAAACACTGACCTATACGAACTCTCAAGTGAAACTGCAAACAATGTGGATCTTTCACATCTAAACTCACAAGAAAAAGAAAAAGTTAGTGAAATTCTAAAACAATTTCAAAGTTTGATTTTCAAAGAGGGTGATCAACTAACAAATACAAAATCTATAATGCATGAAATTAAAACAACAACGGATCAGCAAATAAATTCTAGAGTTTATAGATTACCACCAAAACATGAAGAGGAAGTTCGTAAACAAATTTTGGAGATGGAAAAACAGGGTATTGTTCGAAAATCTAACAGTAGATACTCTTCTCCTATTGTTGTTGTCCCGAAAAAGATTGGAAGATCAGGTGAACAGAAGTTCAGGCTTTGTGTAGACTATAGGAAATTAAATGAAATCACAATTGATGACAAGTACCCTCTGCCTAATATAGATAGTATATTAGACAAGTTAGGGAGAGCCCAGTATTTTACGACTTTGGATTTGGCTAAAGGCTATTACCAAATAAAAATGCGTCCCGAGGACATTCATAAAACTGCATTTGTTACTCCAAATGGTTTATATGAGTTTACTCGGATGCCTTTTGGTCTCAAAAACGCCCCAGCGACGTTTCAGAGGCTTATGAATGAAATACTAAGGGAACACATAAATAAGATCTGTGTAGTCTATCTTGATGATATTCTTATATTTTCCACTAGTCTAGAAGAACATATGATTGCCATCACCACAATCTTTAGTACACTTGCCAAACATAACCTCAAGGTCCAGTTTGACAAATGCACTTTCCTTCAAAAAGATACAGAATTTTTAGGGCATATCTTAACTGATGAAGGTATGAAACCTAACCCAGAAAAAGTCAAATGTATTATGGATTACAAACTGCCATCATCAGAAAAAGAACTCAGATCATTTCTGGGTATAACAGGATTTTATCGAAAATTTGTAAAAAATTATTCAAAAATTGCATATCCGATGATTAAGTATTTAAAAAAAAATGCAAAAATCAACTCAAGAGACCCAGAATATATACAAGCATTTGAAACGTTGAAAAGAAATATCACAAGCTATCCTATATTAAGATTTCCTAATTTTCAAAAACCTTTTACTTTATTTACTGACGCTTCCAACTTTGCTATTGGTGCAGTGCTGACTCAAGAAGGGCAACCTGTTTGCTATGCTTCGAGATCTTTGAATGATCATGAAAAGAAGTATTCACCCACAGACAAAGAATTCCTTGCTATTGTCTGGTCAGTGACATATTTTAGGCCCTACCTCTGGGGAAATAAATTCAAAATAGTCACAGATCATCAACCTATTAAGTATCTTAATAAAAAATACAACGGCAAAGAATTTTCGGCAAGAAATCAGAGATGGTTACTTAAATTGTCCGAATTTAATTACGAAATAGATTACTTAAGGGGGCAAGACAATAAAGTAGCAGATTTTTTGAGCCGCATTAAGGATGTTGACCAAATAGACGGTGAATCGGACTCAAACATGGCAACTGTCCATTCAGCACCAGAACAACAGTTGGATCATTTCCCTATAAAAGAGGAAATAGTTAATAAATATAGAACTCAAATAATTTTATCAAATAATGTTTCGGACGAAGTCGAAGTAAGTCATGGTAGGAGAATCATCCATGTAGATATGACTAAAAATCAGTTATACTGGGAAGATCTCTTTAAACGAACTCTTATAAAAGGGAAAATAGGAATTTATACAGAGTTATCGTACCATGAGTATAATAAAATTCAACAATGTTTAATAAAACTTTTTAAGGATGATAAAAAACTGACATTTGTTAAGTGCACACTTAGAGCTCTCGAGGTAGAAAATGAAGCAGACCTTTTAAAGCAAATTTCTTTATATCATATCAAAGAAAGTAGTCATTCTGGAATTATTGAAACATACAAAACTTTGAAAAATAAAGTTTATTTCCCAGGACTGGTAAGACAAATATCAAAGGTTATAGGAAACTGTCAAACATGTCAAGAAGGCAAATATGATAGAAAACCTATTAAACCAAAATTTAAATTTTCCGAAACTCCAACGAAAGCTAATGAAATATTACATATGGATATTTATCATTTTAATAAGCTTTTTTATCTAACGTTTCTGGATAAGCTTACGAAAAAAGCTTACATTTACAACTTAAATAGCAAGAATTGGGTCAATAAATTAGAATGTATCGAAGAACAGTTTACTAAGTTTGGTAATCCAACGAAAATAGTTTGTGATAATGAATTTAAGTCAGAAAACCTTCAGGAATTTTTCAGAGAAGAAGGAGTGACATTCCACTTTACCAAGCCGAATTCTCACACTGGAAATTCTGACATAGAACGTTTTCATTCAACGCTTCTTGAAATTTTACTGACAATCAAAAATAAAGACATTACTACCAATCAAAAAATGCATAAGGCAGTTAAAATTTATAATAATAGGCATCACTCAACTTTAGGAATGAGTCCAAACAAAGCAGTTAATACAGAAGCAGCAATTTTAATTGATAAAGCTAATAAAAATAAGAAACAAATCATTCATAAAAGAAATTTAGATAGAGAAGATTATCAGGAAGAGAGAAGTGAAGGTTTTATAAGAAATTATAAACATTTACGCCATAAAAATGAACCTTACTTCAGAAAAAATAAATTAAATAATGTTCACCCAACAACAGTTAAAAGACCTAATAAATTTGCAGGTTCTAATGTGGATAATAATGCTGTGGACAATAACTCTGACAACAACAGTAGCGGAGCCAGCACTTCTAATCACACAAATTCAAACTGACCAAGGTTATACCATCCTTAACCGTGGAAATGTTGAGCTCATAAAAAACACCCAAACTATTGTCCACATTATTGACACAGGAGAAATAGCAGCGGCAGTTGAAGCTATTGAACATAATTTTCGAAAACTTAAAATAGAAAATAATTTGCCAATAATAAACGAGATAATTAATATAAAATCGAAAGTCAGAACTATCTCATCCTCATTCCAACAAAAGCGACAAAGAAGAGGTCTTGCAAACTTTATTGGAACTGGTCATAAGTGGTTATTTGGAACCATGGACGATGACGATAGGCAAGACATAATAGAACATTTTAAAATTACAGACGCAAATAATAGAAATGCAATTGAAAACTTAAATAAACAAATAGAAATTAATAGGCAAATTATGAATAACATAAATAATTTTAAAGAAACCATAGAAGAAGACAGGAAATATATATCTGAAGCATACAATAATGAAGTAGAAATGCAAAATGATTTAACCCTTAAAGTTTTGAAAACAGACCAACTCTTAAAATTGAAAATCCTTGAGGATAAAATTGACAACATTTTAGACAACATAGCATCCGCAAAACAAGGTATTTTACATCCAAGTATTTTATCAGGTAAAGAAATAATTGATTCCGATCTAGATTTTTATAAATTAAAATATGCCAAAATAGGAGCATTTCATTTGAATGGGACACAATTAATTTTAGCTATTAAATTACCAAAACATTATATTCAAACTAAATTAAGAATGATGGTTCCAATGCCCAATAAAAATTTTAAAGAAATCGATATAAAGGCTTTTGAGTTTGTTGAATTTAACGGAACAAAATATCAATATAATATTAACAATATTTATTTGAAAGATTTGAAAAAAGTTGATAATTGTTTATTAGAAGGAATTTGTAACTTTAAAGAAAATAATAAAATTTCGATTGAAAATGTTGAAGATAATCTAATTATATGTAAAAACCTTAAAAAAGAAATGGTATTTAATGGATGTGACGACAGACATTTAGAATTAAGTGGAAATTTCATAATCAACATCAATAACTGTACAATTAATATCAGAAACGTTTCAATATCAAACTTTAACATGGAATTTATACATACATTTTCTTATGAAGAGAATCAAAACCTTACTATCAAAGAAAAATTAAATTTTGAAAAAATGTTACAGATATACCAAATTGAAAATCTTAAACACATTAATGAATTATATTACCATAAGAATAACAACTATATAATGAGCTCTATCTCTATTTGTATTATATGTGTAGCCATAGTTATAATCGGAACATTGTTTTTTATAATACATAAGAAGAATAAAAATGTTAAAATAATAATAAAAAATATAGAAAACAAAATTCAGGAGAATTCTGAATCAAAGGGGGGTGAAGTTACACAAATGCAAGTCAGCAAACTTGACGACGGAACATTTGTGTTGCTTCGTAACCCGAACCAGTAGACAGTCAATGCATTACTTTCCTATGGGAAAATCTAAGTATCCGAAGGCCATAGGAAATTGAATGCATTGACCTGAGTGTCTGCTGCTTAGAGTCTAAGTAGGTTATTGTTTACGATTAAGATATCAGTCTTTTCTTGACCGTGAATAAAAATACATTAAAATACAACCGGTGTTTCATTTGATATAACTCGTGCGAAGACCTGCGTAAACCCTTCCCAATGTCAACCTAATATGGTCGTTCCAAGTAAGAGTATTGTTAAACGTTATAATAGGTACCCAGATTTCTTGCAGAATCAACAAACTCGATACGACTGTTATTTAGATATATTTTTTATTTTTTTTTATAATTTGCACACACTAAAGGGGCTTTTTATACCCTTATTATGCCAGAGACACAGTGAGTGCATTAAGAATCAAGAAAGGGGTTTGAAAGTAAGTGTCGGTGTACATTGGTTTTGAATTCATCAACATTGCAATGACTGGGAAAGACAGTGTGTGGAAGGGAGTTCCACATTCGCGTAGTACGGCTAAAGAACGATTCTCTGTACTTAACAGTACGTCCGAAGTTGGGCGTAACTGATGGGCATTCCTTGAAGCGCGGGTATTACGGTTGAATTGTTTAAGGGGAGGAATGCAACTGGCTATTTCACTAGAGCAATTACCGTAGAAGTAACGGTAAAACAAAGAGAGACATGAGACGTTACGACGGTGTTCCAATGAAGTGAATGAATTAGTGATGTCTCTCTCACCAATCATTCTTATAGCTCTTTTTTGTATACCATCCAAGAGGCTTAAGTATGTTACTGGAGCACCAGCCCAGAGATGGGAATTATACTCAAGCTTTGGACGAATATAAGTCTTATAGATAATAGCCAGATCAGACGGGGATAAAAATTTCTTGCACCTTCTTAAGAAACCGAGAATCTCGAGATGTTCGGTCTCGTTGGTGCAAGTGCCACTCATGGATTGTGGCAAGGGGGGTATATCTCGCTTCGACGATACAAGACAGCATTGAGTTTTCGAAGCATTAAATTCTACGCGATTTTTTATTCCCCATTGTACAATGCTGTTTAAGTCAGAGTTTAATGAGCTTATCATATTTTGCCGTTGCAGTTCCACATCCGAAGAGGAAGGATGTGAGTCTGGAAACGAATATGAAAAGCTAAGGGTACTATCGTCAGCGAAACAATGAATTGGATTAGAAGTAACAGACAAGAGATCATTAATAAAAATGAGGAAGAGGGTCGGAGACAAAACGGAGCCCTCGGGCACACCAGCATTTATTTTGTGGGTTTCAGACTTGCACCCGTCCAATACAACTTGTATTGAACGGTTCGAAAGAAAATTTCTAATCCAACGAAGGAGGGATTCATTGATACCGAAGGCACGCATTTTCGATAAAAGAGCAAGATGCCAGACTTTATCAAATGCCTTTGAAATATCAAGTGCAACATTCTTACTTTCTCCAAAACGATGCAAAGATTTGTTCCACTGTTCGGTGAGATAAACCATCAGATCACCAGTGGACCTGTTGCTGCGAAAGCCGTACTGCCGGTCATTAAGAAGCTTTCGGTCTTCGAGATATTTCTTGAGCTGATAATTTATCAGCGTTTCCATGACCTTAGAAAGAAGGGACGTAAGTGCAATCGGTCGGTAATTGGAGGGAGAAGAAGATTCGCCTTTTTTTTGGGATTGGATGGACAAATGCTGTTTTCCAACTGCTCGGAACGAGCCCAGAAGAATAGGATAGATGGAAAAGCTTACGCAAGGGTTTTGCCAGCGTGGAAGAACACCTCTTCAGAACAATAGCGGGGATACCATCCGGACCAGCGGATTTATGTATGTTGAGATCCCTTAGGACTCTCGCCACAGCACGAGTGCGGAAGAAGATTTGTCCCATGGAATCATTGACGCGCTCAAGAGCTGGAGGAGTCATGGCACTCTCTGGCAGCGAAGAGTTGGAGGCGAACTGCCTAGCAAAAAGGTTAGCTTTCGCGAGAGAATTAACAACTGGAGTGTCATTGTCAACGAGCGTAGGGACCGAGGAAGAAGAAGAATTCTTCATATTTTTAACAAAAGACCAAAAATTCTTACTGCCTTTGGGACATTGCAGTATTTTTTGCCTTAAATTTTGGTCATGTAAAAACTTTGTCCGTCGAATATGGGCATTGCAGACCTTCCTGGCTTGTTTAAACTTGTTCCGGTTTTCCTCAGTTGGGTTGGCTCTATAACACCGGAACTTTACTTCTTTTTCCCTGATAACCTCTTTACAGCTTGAATCAAACCATGACTTTTCCTTGGGTTTGATGCTTTTAACGTCACTATCGAGGAAGCATAGTGACCAGTTAAAGATCCGGAAGAAGTTGTTGAGACCGTCCCAGTTGGCTTTCTCGTATTGCCATACGGTTCTCTTCGGAGCGCTTTCTTTAACTGGATTAGTTTGGCACGAGAAATTTGCAGATATTATACTATGGTCTGATCTGCCTAGAGGCGTTAATACATTGATAGTGTATTTATCAGGGTCAGAAGTAAGGAACAAGTCAAGAGTATTTTCCGCTTGGCCATCAATATCCGATATTCGAGTGGGCTCGGTGACAAGCTGAGTAAGGTGGTTAAACTTAGCAAAGATCTCTGCACACATACCTTCGGGTGTTGTCGGGCCCGAATGAAGAAGCCATTGAAATCGCCCGTAATAACGATTTCAGTGTGAGGATATAAGGATACAATTCTTTGGATGGAGTCAGACAGAGCGTCAAATTCGCGAGAAGTTGAAGCTCTGTCCAAATTTGGGCTTCGATAAAGGAAACAATAGTGAATGATGTGCTTATTTACGGTGAACTTGAACCACATTGAATTGAAAAAAGGGTCGGAGCAGTTCCCATATTGTGGAAGAAATTGATAAGCGACATCATTTCTAATGTAGACGGCGAGACCATGGTGGGGGAGGAAATGTGGCACTTAGCTATACCCATGAATGAGAAATTCAGTAGGATCGGAATTCTCACCTACTTGGGTTTCACTTAGCGCCAAAACAGCTGGCCTGTTTGAAACAGTGTGGATGTACATAGCAAGAAAATTCGTACGTAGCCCACGAACATTACAGTAGTCTACTCTGAAATTGCCAATCATTCCAAGTAAAACAAATAAAAAAACCAAAACAGACGAGATCTAAGAGTTACTGAATTAAATTTAAGGAATTCTTTACGAATTCAGCGCTACTGTTAGTGTTATGCCTTAACAGCAGCGTGAATCGATCCGACCCTGGAATTTAAACAGCAGATCTCTATTCGTCTGTTGTTGACGGCATATCATATGCATACACTGTTTGAGCAAAAAACAAAAAACTCAATGCAATGTATTGCATATGGTAATCCATGCAACTGTAAAACTATATACAAGAGAATGGGATGCTAACTTACTGTGCTCTTGCGGCCAGTGAGTATTTTCTATGCCTTTTTTGTGTGCTTTTTTTTCTTTTTCTTTTTGTTATTGTAATCGATTTTGTATTTTTCTATTGGTTTTTGATGCTTTATTAGTTTGGTTGATGTTGTTTTATTTTTGCTTCCGGGTGTTATTTATTTATTAATGATTTGATTTGATTTAATTATGTATATTTTTTTTTGCGTTTCGGTTCTTTATCACGGGGGCGGAGGGGTTGAGGGACAGGGTTGGGACATAGAAAAAAAAAACAGATGACGCGATAGCACAGCACGGACACAACCACTCTCGTTGCACGCTACACTGACACTGATATGCGGGAAATATGAAGTGTCTAAAGGTTTTCTGGAAACAACCAATCATTTTGACTTCGATGGGTTTAAATGGAGACCGTTCGCTCGAGACCATTGTAGAATCCTGTCGAGATCTTCATTTACTTCACAAGCAGCGTTTTCTACAAGACCCAAAAGAAAACTTTTTCGCATTTGTACATCATCTGCATACATATCAACCGAAGAACTAGTTATAAATTTAGGTAGGTCATTAATGTACATACTGAAGAATATTGGGCCAAGAAACGAGCTTTGTGGAACACCTGAGGATAATGGGAGAAAGTCTGATACGGAATTACTTGAAACAACTGCTTGAGATCTGCAACTTAAGTAGGAAGATATCAGTTTTGTGGACGATGAAGAAAAATTGAATTGGCTTTGAAGTTTATTGCAGAGAACATTGTGGTTTACCATATCAAAAGCCTTTGAAAAGTCAAGTAAGATAAGAAAAGTAACTTGGTCATTGTCTGCATCTTGTCTTATATCTCCTGTTACATTTATTAAAGCAGTACTTCATTGTATCAAAATTAACAAGGCAAAAAAATATGAAACAAATGTAAGAAAATCCTGGTATGTCTTTTCTCAAATAAACTTACTTCTCTCTAAAAAAAAAAAGGTTAATTACCACGTTTCATTCACTCATTTCTATGTTAAAAAAGAAATCCTATAAACAGCAAAGAAAAGAACTTGAAGACAAAGGGAAGAAAACTGTTAGCAAACTGCAATTAAATTGGAAATTTTTCTCACGTTTCGAAAGAAAGAAGTTCTTACAGCTTGATGTTTTTCGACAAACAAAACAGAAGCAGTGGTAAACGTTTACAAAAAAAAAAAAAAACCAAGAATATAAGGAAACACTCAATCTTGCGTGAGACGTCGAATACAATAAAAAACAATAAAAAAAGCAAACCGACACTGAATAAGACTATAATGAAGAGTTTATTTATTTTTTTAAGTTCTTGGATTTCAAAAAGAACGGGGATGACAGTGACAGAAGTACAAATGCCGCCACAAGTTTGAATTTTGAAACAAAGTTTAAAGATAAAAACTCAAAAGAAAAAAAGAGGGGAAGAAACAGGTTAAATGCTCAAATAACCTTAAGCAGCTCAAGGCACCAGACATTTTGTTTCAGCGCTACTTTGACACTGCATTAGTTTTTGTTCGTCAAAACTCTTATCACCTTACAAAAAAATGTTTTGCGAATGACACAAAAATACTTAAGAAAGTAAAAATCAAAGTTTCAGATTATGCAAACTTAGGTCGTGGATGTAGGCGTGTATCGATTTAAACCAACAAACAAATTTAATATGATAGACACAAGTAAGCATTTAGTTGAAATAATTAAAGCTTTCAGCTGACGAATGTAATTCATTGTCCTGTTTCAACCTGAAAAGTAAACATACAAATTTAACACAATTTAATTCTTTTAACAGTTTATTTATTTCGATTTCAGGTTAATTTATTTTAAAGAGCAAACAATCAAATAAATTACAGTGCTTTGCAAAAGTATAATCGCACCATATAAAATAACAGGCAGTTTGGTAGTGTTTCTGAGCTCCAAGAGACAAAACTGCACGAATGGAACTCGTTGGACAATTCCTAATTAAAAAAACTGGTCGAGAGTAATCCAAATCGAGTATTTTAACTTGATTGAAAATCGGCGTAGTAAGAATCCACACTAATCTTTAAAAAAATAAAAAAAAATAAAAAAAATGTTGAAAAAATAAGAGAATGCGATTATACTTATGCAACAAAGAAAAAAACTTGTTTTCTTTTCTAAACATTAGAGGCGAAAGTAACGGTAATTTTTTTTTCTCTCAATTTTCTTATCTAATGAGGGTCTTTAAAAAAAAAATAGTTTAGTATTGCTGCAGTCCTCGGTTTTACACAAAACCATTTTTACATGGTGCGATTATACTTTTGCAAAGCACTGTATATTGTAGGTACAATCAAAAATCAATGACTTCACTCGGTGATAGTCGGATATTGAATGAATAATGATGCTGGTATTGAGCGTTGACAGTTGTTGCTTCCTACCCTCTCCTTTTCTACTCAGAGCCAGCGTTGCCATCTGGCGTTACACAAAATTGTTGAATATTTTCAACGTTTGCTTATAGTTGGATACGTTTGTACTTTCCCAATTCTATTTCGAAAAAAATAATGGAAATTTTCAAAACTAATTAAGCATTATTTCAAACATTTTGTGCCCCGCTGTGAATTCGCTCAAAACGCTAATCAAGTCAAGGTCAATTCCAATGCTTCAAAACCGGGCGGAATCGCCGGATCAATTCTTTTCGACTCCCTATCATCGTAATATCGTTTTTTTCACAAAATCTCGAGTTTGAACTTCCCTATACTTCATATATGTGACGAATGAAAAGGTGGTCACTTCAACATCGTAATAATAACCGTTTACGCTGTGTCATCTATAGAAACTTTAAAACGTATCTGCAGAATTTATACTTTATACTTTACCTATTGTTATTGTTGATTAATACACCGAAACCATTCACAAAAATATGTGCACGACTGGGTTCAATGTCTTACAAATTATAAAAAAATAAAAATAAATGGCGCGATAGCTCTTGAAGAGCCAAGGCCTAAGTGGCTTACTCTCATCAACAATTCTCTGAGTGCGTGTGAAGAATTGAGGGGACCTACAATTTTACGCCGATTCCGAAAGGCAAAGTTGAGAAGCACTTTTTCATGACATATTAATACTCTTGGAAGTTTTGTCAGGTCTTCGCAAGAGGCAGTACCCGTGAAAGATGAAATAAAAACTTTATGGGCACGAGTAGGACTTGATCCCACGACGTTCGGCTTAGCAGCCAACGCACCTAACCACTAAGCTACGGGCAACTGCTTCCAAATTATAACTCCGAAAAAACATTGAAAAAGAAAAATATATGTAGGATCAAAATTCATAAATAGAAATTGAAATTGAAATATGTACCTCAAAAATACATTTAGGCCCTCCGAACACGACGCAACTGTTTTGCGACTAAAATCGCAAATCAGTTGCTCAAACAACCGTTTTGTGACTTTGTATAATTATGTAGCTCTATAAGAGTTCGGTTTGCAATCGGTTTCCAAAGGGTCGCACGCAGCTGATTTTGTAGGTTTTAAAAAAAAAAACTTTTCGAGGAAGTTTTAAAAAAATCGTAGGAGCCGTTTTTGAGAAAATTGAAACTTTTCGTTTTTGGCCAAAGAAATTGCATGGTGGCTACCCAAAATTTTGATCTTTAAAAAAAATAATAATAATAAAAAAACCACCCACCTCAAACATCTAATTTTCAAAGCGATTTTCTAAGCCGATTACAATGAAATTTGGTACACATATTTGAGAGTTCAATAGTAATCGTATTTTTAAGATAAATGGTTTCGAAGTTATTAAAGAAAGATAAAAAAAAAAACACAAAAATGACCATTCCTCCTATAATAAAAAGTCACAGTTAATTATGAAACCTAGAAAATTTTTCAATATACTAATTTCTAATTTCATTAAATTTTAAAACCATTTTTTTGAAAAGGTGGTAACTCTATTGACTTCAAATTAAGTACAGTCATTATATTTTGTATTTTTAAGACAAATAGTTTTGAAATAATTCAAGAAAATATCGACAATACAAAAAACTAAACTTTACCCCCCCCCCCCCCTCATCATCGAGAAAAAAAATCAGAAAATAGTTCAAATCCATACGAATGTATTGATTACAGAAAAACTAAAAAATACTGCAGTAATAAGAATATACTTTCAATACAAATGGTTTTGAAGTTATTATTAGAAAGCCCAACAAAATGGGCCTATGAAAAACACTCAATTTTAACCCCGCCTCATCTCCGAAAGGGCTTGGCCTGGAATTTGCAAAATATAGTTAAAATCTATAGATTACAGAGAAAATAAAAAACATAACAGTGATGATGTAAATAAGCATAATAACGAATATGTATTAAGGTTCCGTAAACAGAGTGTAAGCGAAACCCTTACAAAAAAAACTTCCTTTTCTGTTCATTCGTCTTTCACAAGCGATTTCTTCGAATCTGCTAGGCCGATTGCAATGAAATTTGGTACACATTTTCTAGAGTACAAGTGATCCGAAAATGTTGCTTTCATATTTTTAAGATTAACTGTTTTGTAACAGACAGAAAGACTATTCAAAATGCTTAGTTTCATATCTTACTCCTTATATAAAATTTCCTTCAAAACTAAAAACAATAGGGTCAGATAAATGAGTACGCAACCCTCTTCGAGCGAGTTAATCTCGCACTTGTCCTGTTTTTCCAACTCTGATAACACTGTCCATCCGATCGGCAAATACTTTACATATGAAGAAAATGTAAGGACAAAAAAGTCTAAAAAAGTATGAACATGGTTTTTAAAATGACCCTTTTAACTATAATCTTAGAGTCACCTGTCCTTGAAATAAAAAATAACATATTGCATCCACATTGTTGCAGGATATAAAGTTTTTTTTTTTTAATTTCTATCACACAGCCTTAGAAACCCTTAGAAAAGCTTTATGCCACGTGCTTTATGTGACGATGAAATACCACAAATCTATTTCATGTTTTCACTTGGATCGATGGATTATCTGCGGTTCATTGAGTCCAATTGTAAGTCAATCACTTGGCGCTCAGTCTAGAGATTTGCTCCAATAGAAACGGTATGGTCGGCCTATATACGTCGAATATTGAAAAGCGAGAGAAATTCAATAACAGTTTAAATTTAATGTAGGTACAGTAATGTGTAAAAACTGAGAATCATCAAAGCTTTAAAATTATGTGTTAAGATAGATACCGTCAACATTTTATGGTTGTAAAAATCGATGGACCTTCCCAGAATTCTCCCTAAGTTTTGCAATATTCTATTATTGAATTCCCCTTGAAAACATATACATGATATGGTGGAGAACAACATAAAATTTTATATCTTTGTAAAAATAATAGCAGAGAGACATTCAGTACTTCCAAATTGCTGTGGCATTAGCTTTCAACAACGTTCACAAAAAAAATGATGATGTTTTTAATGTTTTAAATAAAAACAATAAAAAGTCAAATGCAAATTCGCTATGCGTACTTATTTCCAAAAGTGAAGACCGAAAAACATTTTTTTTTTGTCCATCTGAGAAGTTCGTTTTTATCATCCACTTTGTCTTTTTTCACTCCATGCTTCCTTCTTCACCAATAACATCCGATTGATAGAAATGCCAAAAGAAAAGGATATTCCGTTCGATTGTAGATTATTTTAAACGTTGTCGTTGGTCTTTCTCGATGGTCGCCCTTTACAAGCCAACAAGAGGAATAAAGAAAAAATGAAATTGACAGTGACACACACTGAACAAATCTTCTTAACTTCAACAAACAGATGAGGCCCACAGCAAAAAAAAAAGGAGTTGAAAACTTTAAGTCAAACTAAAATTTCAATCCGAATGCTGCATCCACAGATATCTTGTTTATGTATATGTAGAGAAGATTTTATTTGTTGAAAATATTTTTTTATGGACTGGATGGACAGTGGGTAGTATGGTTTATTGAAAGAAGTTTTTCTCTGGGTTCATTGTTAAAGCAAACAAATATCAAAATATCCACACAAAAAATCATTGTAATCCTGTTTCAGAGAGGAGATGCGACATCACGATTTAGATTTATACTCGAAAATTTAAATCAAAAATCGAACAAATTATAAAAAAAGAAGAAAACTTTGTCACGAACAAAATTCAAACTTTTAAAAGAAAGGACAGTTGCGAGAAAAAGTTTCATTAATATACCAAAATGTATAGGTTTAGCTTTTTGTTGAGACTATGAGTGTATGTGAGATATTAGAATCAGACAGACGTTTGGATTTTTTTTTTTTTTAAAGCTGTGAAGTTAAATAATTATAACTTATAAGATATTATAATTCTTATTTGAGCAAACATTTATTTTGCTTGCGAACTTTGATAAGAAATTTTGTTGTTGAAATTTTTTGGGGTAAGCATATACAGCCACATTCATAGAAAACGCTTATTCCACAGGATAACTAACTCATAGAATAAGTGTAAATCTATGGCTTAAAATTTCTCAATAATAAAATTACCTTGTTCTCGGAATAATAAAGTGATGTTTACCAAAAATTCCCTTTGGGATTTCTGTTGTTTTTAATATTTCCTTTTGTCTTTGCAAAGTAGATGGCAAAAGCTTATGGCCTAGATGGCCAGAACCGAAAGAGATGTATTATTTTTTTTTTAATTCCTTAGCTTCGCTCTACGGCAACGTAGTAAGTTAGTAAACGTCAGTTAAGAGAAGATTTATTTCATCAATAGCATTTACTATTTAGCCCAAGGAATAAGAATTAATCTTCTATATTCTGTGTTTATTTACTAAGATAGATATATTTTTATTTCGCTTGAATATTTTATAATAAGCCTGTGGCCGCACGTTTTACATTCAGGGATTTGAAAAACATTACATTTTTCTTTCTACTGTAATATTATTTTCCAATGAATAAGAATGTAATTAATAAGAAATTATATAGTTGAAGGAAAACACGATAGAAAAAACCTTCATGAGAATGGAAAAAAATAATAATAATAAAAATAACTAAATACATAATAATATTGATCATAGCATAAAATAACGTATTTAATGTTATGTATACTTGTGCAATTAGTATACATGATTCAATAAACAAATTAACATAATAATTGTTTAAAAAATATAACAATTTCATAATAAATTAATAACTTTGGTTTTGAACACATTAATAATAAATAAGATAAATAAGTAAATAATCAAAGTATAAATAAATATATATTCATATATTTATCAATATACAAATAAATAATTAAATAAGAAAGTAAATAAATTAATAAATAAATAAACAAATAAGTAAATAAATAAATAAATAAATAAATAAATAAAAAAAAATAGTAAATAAGAATATAAATATTTTAGCAAATAGATAAATAAGAATATAAATAGAAATGTATGAAGTAATAAATAAATTAATAAATACGTAAATGTATAATATACATATATAACAATTTTATCACAGATATTTAATGAATAAATTAATAAATAAATTGAATAATACATTATATGAATAAATAAAACAATTAAATTACACAACATGAAGTTCATGAATGAGTGGGTTGTCAGAGAATTCGCATCTATTATTGAAGTTAATTGAAAGCTTCGAAATTCTGTCTACAATCAATACAACATTCGCTTTTTCATGCAGGAGAAGAGTAGAGTGATGCCATGGAAGGTTCAGCATCTTTTTAAGACTTTGTTTTGCGAAATTTGCAATTTTTTAATGTGACAATTCACAGCGGTTCCCCAAACTGAACATGCATATAGCAGGATTGATTGAAAAATGACTTTATGTAATATGATTTTGTTTTCGTTTAAAAGATGGGATTTTCTGTTTATAAAAGGGTAGAGCGTTTTAAATCCAATGTTTACTTTCTTAATTGTTTGATTGATATGTTCCGTAAACGTTAATCTAGTATCTGAGAATGGATTTCCATTGAAAAGAATGGTGAGAAACAAAAGAAAGTTGCAAGAATTCTCAAACGAGATTTCAAAATTTGTACTTACAGAGCCTGATGCAATTGGATGTTCACTTTTTTCTAACCCAAGAAAAACCCTGGACTCTATGTTCATGCTTGTGCTATGGGCGAAAACCCCAGTTCTTTGTTTGGAACTTGCGCACTAACTAACTCTGAGCTTTCCTCTGGTTGTTGAGATAATCTGTACAGTTTAATCCATCATTAAAACTAAATTAATTCATACTTTTCTAAGCAGCCACGGCTTTCAATATTCATTCAACTTATAAAAAAAAAAAAACACCAACGCACCTAACCACTAAGCTACGGGCAACTACGAACAAATTTCTCAGGAATTTCTTAACACTTTAGATCTACCAGTGACCAATAACCAAAATTAAGAGAAATATCAATTTGCAAATGAGAGATTACTAAGTCTACTAACAGTCTATACCTGTTCGAAAATACCTCTAGAAAATATTATCCAAATGATAAGTATACGCCATAGTGAACTTTTTTAATTTTTCGTTCGTGAATCACCTTGTATAAGCAAGGTACTTACTGATGTTTTGAAAATAATCATAAAAACATTTTTTAGACCCTTTGTATGATGACTGACTATTATTATCCTCTTTTTTATAAAACACCTCCAATACAAAGTTTTCTCGTGCCGTTTATTTAAATAAACAAATATAATATTTATTTGCAAAAGATTAGGACATTTTTGAACGTTTTAAGCTGATGAGAGTTTGCCGTTTAATGGTGTGCAGGTATGTCTGTTTTAAAACCTTTGAGCTATATTTTCCACTTAAGTTTCTAATTAAAAGTTTGATTCAAACAATGCTATAAAATTTCGGATTTCTTATTTTTTTCGTAATATTCCTAAAAAGTCAAAGAATAACTTTGAGAACAGAAACCATATTCAGCAAAGTGCTCTTTGTTCACATAATGCTTTTAATATTTATAAACATTTCATTACACCATTATAAACTTGAAAAAGTGCTCAGTTTTAGTTAAGTTATATTAAAACAACGAAACAACGAAAATTTAAGAATGTTTCCTGAATAATAAAAAGACTGGAGCGTGTACCCACATATAAATAGATATTCCCAAGTTGAGCATTGGTCACAAGAATAAAAAAAAAGCTGTAATAAATTAAAAGAAAAAAAAAAGAAACAAAAATGCTATATAGAGAATAACAGACGACATATTACCCTCTGCCACTCTGAGCGCTTCCAGAGGGATTCATTATTGTTGAAAATATTTTAGTATTATATTCTTTGTTTTTCGTGCATTGAACTCCACTAAATGAATTTATTTATTTAGGAAGCATTCGTTCGCTTCATCAAAAAATAATAAAGGTGTACGTATGAAAATACATTATTTTTTAGTAATAACCACAAAATTAGAACATTGCGGATTTTTTTGCAGTTTTGTGTTGAAGGAATGAGTAAATAAAGGAGCGGATTCAAGTGAAATAATGAAAGAAAACTCTTCTGAAAAAAGAAGCAAAAAAAAAACAGAGAATGAAACATGGAGGATGTATTAATGCTAAAAAGATACATAGATAAAATTCCAGGAATAATTTGTCCTCGTCATTTCTTCTATATAAATTAATTCTGCACAGCAAATTACTGTTCTTGGTGTATGTCGGGTTATTAAGATGTTCAAAGAATAATTTTTAACAACGTACGGTCTTAAATCTGTTGTTTTTTTTCTATTTTAATCATCAAAAATAATTATCTGTTGTGTTTTTAAGAGCTTGGGAGCTTTAAATAAAAGTACATGACAGAAATACTATTATTTGAATTGATATTTTATTTCTTAATCTGGTTGATACTTCCATTACATTTATTTCTGTGAAGGCTATGAGTTACAGAGTCCATTCGGTTTTGAGAATATATAATTTTGATCACAATGTTTCAAGATTTGCTGTTTAACTATAAGTAACTGAAAGATATTAAAGCGCATTCACGAGATAGATTTAAAGTTACAGCCAAATTGATTTTTTGAAATTTTGTGTTTTCAAATACATTCGGTAATAATGCAACGATTCTATTCAAGGAAAGTCTGTCCAACTACTGGTCTTCTATGCACATTTACTCTTTTCAGCCGCAAGATAGTAGTAACTTTTATTACTTCCGTAAGATATTTTACGTGTCACAATAGTAGGTAGTATTAGATCTTAGAGTTTTGGAAATAGGACATATAAATTTATCATTTCTGATTTTTGTACTACCACTTGTGGGGCCGTAAGAAATCCATTGATATCAATAGAAGTAAAATGCTTTTCATCTTTCCGTTCTCATGATGGAGAAAAGAAGAAATGCTGTTAAAAAAAATATATATATAGAATTATTGTGGAAGATATTTATTCATTTGTTGTTCAAGTCTCTTGGAAATACCTTTGCCCAAGTCTCAAAATTATGTTACTGTCTCAAAGTAACTAAACCATCAACAAATTCTGTGCATACACACATTTGGTACCACTAGTGGTGGCCAGAGCAAGGCAGACGCTTTTTGTTTCACAGCCTCAGCTAGAATATGAATTATCTACATTTTTTATATTCGGTCGCGAAAGCCTGAATTCTCAGTTCTCCTGCCATACTACTAAAGTTGAACAACTGTCCTGTACCATGCACAGCATTTGGCATTCGATTTAGAATTTTTCAAGAATGCGCGTCACGAAGGCTTTCCAAAAAATGGTTCTCTCACACATAAATTCCAGACATAAGCGAGAAGAAATGAGAACCAAACCCTCATTTGATTTCAGAAACATTTTCAGTTAAATGCGGTTTGCCAGTGAGTGTTTGCATTTTCGATAGCAAGGGGCCACTTTTGCTACATTTTCGTTTTATTGGAGCGGTTCCAGTTCCACAGCTGTGAGTTAGATGAAGAATATTACTGGCAGGAGAATGCTTCTTTTTGCCTCACAACCTATAAGTTAAGATCGTTCATTATCGAAATACATGAGGATGACAACATATTCGTGGTTTGAGTAGAAAGGGTACGAGTCAGTAAACTTGTGAAGGTAGTTGCTGGCTTTAAGAAAATTTCATAGCAAAGATTTGAAGGAGTAAAAACATTGTGTTTATTGGTTGTTCTTACTTCTTGAAAGGATTCAATGTAAAATTTCCTCACTTTTCTAGGTCAAAGTCAGTGCCGGGTGTAATGTTTTGGTTTTTCTTTTCTAACACAAAACAAAAGGGAAATTGAGTGACACTAATGAGCTGATTTAATGTATTTTTAATTTGTCCCTGATTTATTATTTAATATTTAAGTTTTCACTCACAGAACATAGATTTTATTGAGACTCTACGGAGCGAAAATCAATTAGGGGCGTTTATTTATTGAAGCTGGATTTTAAGTCAAAGAACATGAACTTGTTCCTTGCGGAAGTTGATTTATTCGAAAGCTTTTGGAATTCAGATTAAATAATAAATAGAATAATAGCATTTCGAAATTACAAATTAATAGTGGTCCTTGTTCCGGATCTCGGTTACTAGTCTTTGATTTTTGGCGTTTTGGTAAAAGGAATATTTATTTTTTTTTTCAGTTGCTTATTAATGCCTTAGGCTATGTTTATGACCGAGCGTAAACGCATCTCGCGATGCGACGATTATCGCTCCATCGCTTGTTACATTTTCGCTTGCGTTATCGCTAGCTATTGAGTGGTTATAGTAGAGCTAAACTTCGAGCGATTGAATGTTTGAAATATTAAAACTTTATTTAAGTTTTGGCAGTGAAGAAAGCAAAATGCGCGCATTGACTAGGAAAGTTTTATTATTAGAAACCAGCAATTTATTGCGTAAAAAATATTTAACTAATAAAAGCATATATAAGAGGTTCCAAGTGCATCCAATTGTAACAGAAAGAAGAACTTACGGTGAATTTCATCATCTTCATTCACGACTGCTTAAATTTCCTGAAAAAATTTAAGGAATACTATCGTATGAGCAAAGAAACTTTTGAGTACATCTTGGAGCAGATATCGGCAATGATTGAAAAAAAAAAAAACCAGAAATCAGAAAGTACCAATTGATGCTACGGAAAGAATGTCACTGACCAACAGGCAAGTTATGTTTATCACGCACACTCTCTATAAACTTGTCCATAATTGATCGCTCGTATCGCTCAACTGATCAAAATATTTTTATTGCAAATTTTCGTCGCTTTTGTCGCTTGTAATCGCTCAATTCGCTTTTCGCTAAATCGCTTTGTCATACACACTTTCATAAGCAACAATGAATTTAGTCGCTAGTAGCGATTCTCGTCGCATCGCGCGATGCGTTTACGCTCGGTCATAAACATAGCCTTAAGCTTTGTTAGAGAACTGCTTCGGGAAAATAGAATGTCCCCATTTTTTTGGTTGGAAACGATTAAAAAATTAAAGTAATAAAACGAGATGGACTATGTTTGGATGGATCGAATTGCATGTTCTTACTGTACAATTTAAGCTATGTTATTTAATTTGATTTACGGAGCTCACACAGAGAAATTTGTAGTGAAATTAACTAAAAACTGTAGTGAAATTCACTAAAAATGTAGTGATTTTTCAACCTACTACAGCTGTAATGAAATTCACTACACCTGTAGTATTTCAATTGATACTACAGATGTAGTAAATTTCATTACACGATATTAGTGAAATCTATTGCCAATGTAATGAAATTCACAACAGATTTTTTTAAATATGGTTGTTAAATCTACTGCCGATGTAGTGTAATTCACTGCATCAGTAGTAAAATGTATTACACAATGCAGTGAAATTTACTGCAATTGTAGTTAAATCCTCTACAGCGGTAGTGAAATAGATTTCCCGCCACAGTGAAAAGCAACACAGTTGTAGTGAAATTCACTACAGCGGTAGTGAAATCCACTACAGAAGTAGTGAAATCCACTACAGTGGCAGTGAGATTATTTACAGCTGTAGTGAAATCCACTACAACGGTAGTGAAATCCACTACAGCGGTAGTGAAATTCACTACAGCGGTAGTGAAATCCATTACAGCTGTAGTGAAATCCACTATAACGGTAGTGAAATCCATTACAGCGGTATTGAAACCCACTACAGCGGTAGTGAAATCCACTACTGCGGTTGTACTTCAGTTGTAGTAAAATCCACTTCAAATTCAATACAATTACTGCAACTAAAAGTGAAATCTTCTACATATATATTAGGGTGTTCGTCAATTTTGACCCCAAATAACGAACACCCCAATATATTGTAGATTTCAGTTTTTGATGCAATAATTTGTATTGCATTTTTGAAGCAGATTTTGCTATAGTATCAGCAGACTCCAAAGTTTTTAGAATACTTTTTGCTTCATCTGCAATAGATTTTAAATTTTTATCATTAGAATTCATTTTTAATTAATAATCTAGATTTTATATGAATGTCTCGGTTTAAAAAAAAAGTAATATACTTACAGAAATTCAAATAAAATTCTGAAATAAAATCCAACTTTGAAATAATAAACGAAAAGCATGTATCTACATTTATAATCTTCTTTTTTATTTCCTAGAATTCAAATATTTTTAAATTTAAGTGCCAATCTACCAGCAGAGAGATGGTGTGGCAAAGCAGGATAATATTCAAAGTCTGTTATTGATTTAATGCTTAAGACATTTGTGTTATCTGTTATAATAAAAGCATTGATATTTATATCATATTTACACTGTCAGAATTGGTATTTAAATAGATATTTAGTGGAAACAATATATACTAATTTTTTGGTAACCACTATTTCGGAAATCTTATAAATAAAATTACTTCGCTTATGAAATAAATAAAAACCAGAAGTGTATGAAGTTCCGATTAATAATTATATGTTTTCTGAAAATGTTTGGATGCCATCAAGCCCTAGTGCTTGAAGGTCTTTGAAATATGTTTTGTCAGATATACATACATTTTTACTTTTAAAATCTTTTAAAATGTGCTTCCTTTTTTATAAAGATCTTACCTTCAAAGATCTCCATTGAGTTAACCTTGCTTTAAACTTTATTCGCAATCCCATGAATTCTCCAGGAATCAAACGGTCTATGTCAGACTCTGTTATGTGTTCCAGGCAATATAAATCGATGTTTCTTTCTAAACAATCATTATATAGAATAATGTAAAGAAAATGTAAAGGAGAAGATACATATAATATGTATTATAATTTACCGTAAAACAATTGACAGAGCTCTGGAAGCTCCCACATTTTCAATAGATCGGCAACAACTGTCTCATTTTGGACTTTTTCTTTCTCTTTTTTTTTTTCTTTTGTTTACTTTTATGTTTTATTTTATAGTTTTCGATTGAAAAATTGAATCGCGTCGCAGCACAGAACACACTTCTAGAGATGGAACTACAAAATGGCTTCCATTTCCAAGTATACAATGAGAATCAGAAAAAGAATTTTCTTTAAAAAAGGGGGAAAAGAATTCACTACATTTGCAGTAAAATTCACTACACGATGTAGTAATATTTCACAATACTGATAGTGAATTTTATTGTATGTAATGGTGAATTTTACTGCATAGTAATTTCGAAAGAATTTTCTTTAAAAAAAGCGGAAAAAAATTCACTACATTTGCAGTAAAATTCACTACACGACGTAGTAATATTTCACCATACTGATAGTGAATTTTATTGTATGTGTGGTGAATTTAACTGCATTTGTAGTGATTTCCCAAGAATTTTCTTTAAAAAAAGAGGACACAAATTCACTACATTGGCAGTAAAATTCACTGCACGACGTAGTTGATATCACTATACTGATAGTGAATTTTATTGTACGTATAATGGATTTAACTGCATATGTAGTGATTTTCACAAGCGTATTCTGAAACCAAATATGGTGAATGATTACTACCATTGGCAGTGAATTTAACCAATGATTGTTGTAAATTTCATTACACCTATAGTCAATTTCACTGCACTGATAGTGAATTTTATGTTTTAATGCAGTAAATTTTATTGTTTTGTGTAGTGAATTTTATTACATTCAATGTAGTTAATATCACTACAGGTGCAATGATTTTCATTACATATTTTGTTTATCTGTAGTGAAATTTACTACATGTACCACACTTTCGTGGTTTTTGTAGTGAATTTTACTATTTTTCAGTTTAGTAAAAATCACCACACGTTTTAGTGAATTTTACTACAGAAATTTCTGTGTGTATGTATTTCTCAATAAAAATTTATTATCTACATATATAAAAGAACAGCTGTTTTTTGTGTTCGTTCGCCAACCGGCCACACCGGTTGACCGGTTTTCTTTATTGTTTTTCTAAACTAAAGAGGCAAACAAATGGTGCCAATGTTAAAAAATAATGCTTTTCTCACCACAGCAAATTATATCAATGTACGAATACTGAATTTTGTTTGAAATTTTTGTCAAATTTTGTTCATCGTACAAAATATAATGTCAATGAAATTAAAAAATATATTTGTCAAATATTAATTTTTATCGACAGAAAAAATTTCAGTGAGGCTAAAAAATATTTGTATACTATCCACTGATCTCTATTATAACTGGATAGTGGATAGGAGCAAAAAGTTTGACTCCCATAGAAGACTGTTATAATTGTAAAGGTACCATCCAGGTATAACAGTTATACCAAAATATAACACTTCCCCACCACTGATATCTATAATAGAGATAGAGATAATAGAGATCAGAGATATAGACAAAGGAGATCAGTCACTTTTTTTGTTGAACATCACTTCACTCTGTCTCACTTTTTCGGTTTATATATAAAGAGATGCACAAGTGTAAGAGTACCATGTCAAAATCAATAGGAGTCAAGAAAAGTGTTATAATTTGTATGGAATCCACTATCCAGTGTATTATAGAGATCAGTGATACTATCTGACTCGGAAAACGTTGGTTATTTTTAGTGTGTGCGTATCTGGTATTTGTATGAGTATATAAGAGAAAGAGGCATAGAACTTTTGGAACGTTTACGGAATGTCTTAATTGTATGTAATTTAGTGAACACAAACAAACTGGAGGTTATCCACGTACATTTATTATCCATGTTAATAACATTGTGTGCTCAATAACTTGAAATAAGAGAAAGTGTAACTCAGTGACATATTATAATATATTATGTCAATGGTGTAACTAGATGGATGGAGAATTCTCGATGCTTAATACCGCCGCTGAAAGGGCAAAAAAGAACGATCGGAAGAAACGTCAAAGCTGACAGATCTGCCACTAATGGCCTTTTCCAAAACTACTTTTGGCATTCAACGAATTTGGAATTCATTTTGGGAAAGGGAGTGTTTTGACGTTTAGTTGCATGTATTGTTAATCACTCCTTCACTCCAAGAAAAAGTAGGGAGTGAAGATTTCACTCCCTGAGGGAGTAATGGGTAAGCACTCCTTTTCTATTTTGGAAAAGGCCATAAGATTCAAAAAGGAAAGAAATCAAAATTAGAGAAGAACAGAACGTATGACTTGCAGAATGTCAGTGAAGGAAAATAAAAGAAAAGAAAGGAATAGAAAAGAAGGAAATATAGTTGAATTATTGGTTGTTCGAAATAGTGCAGCTCAACTGCTCAAGATGTTTTTCATCAAGCAAAACTACGCGAAAGACAATAAAATTGCATTGAATTAAGAATTTTCGTGCAAACTAATGAGTCGAAGTTGATCTATCAGCAAACTACCTATGTGTTTGGCGCCAAAATGAAAGGTGTGATCAGAGTGTTACCAAGACAAAGTGCCAAATAGTATTTGGCGGAGACATGAATCTTTGTCTTTACCGATTATACGACGGTCAACGGCTACAGACGAATTGAGATATTAAAAATCTTATATTTTGTGGCGGTATGTCAGGAAAGTTACATTGACCACAAATGTACGTTACAAACCGATTTATCAGCGGAAGAATTTTCTAAGCAGTTATTGGACATTGGAAATGGTTTAATTTCATTTAATTCTGAAGACAATCTACTTTCAAACTATTTATATTGCACCGCAAATTCAAAGAATCAGTTGATTTAAGGTGTTGTGGTAGGCTATGTTTTATTATGAAGAAAATAAAATAATAACCACCAACGTTTCACTTCAGAATTATTGTTTTTAATAAATCCAAAAAAACAAATGTTATTTACAATTTTAAACTGTTACAAATACTTCAATTGAATAAATCAAATTATATGTTAGCGAAATGTCCGGAAAGAACTATGACTTGGATGAGTCGAGCGGTTTGACGAAAATGTTCTCGAAGAAAAAGGAATGTATTGAATGTGCTTGTTAAACCCAACTTGTCCAATGTTGCCGTGTTGACGCTTGCGAATAGGGTTCGCCACAGGGCCCCCCTTCTAATAGGTCAGCCGATCTGGAAAGTTGACTCTTCGTCCGGAGCGGGTTGTTCTGATCGGTTGAGCTGGCGAAGCCATATCATCAAGTTGTGTTAATTGCGAAAAATAGTTTCTTGGTCGAGTTTGATGCGTATTGTTTTCGTTCTCCGATTGCTTTGCCTTCGTTGGTGTGTCAGTGTCAGCATACGATTCAACAAACGCTGGTTTGAGACGATCGATCGAAATGTTTTTTTTCTTGCCGTTGACGTCGACTTTGAAGAACTTGTCGCCATGCTTGACAACTTCGAATGGTCCGATGTATGGAGCTTGCAGAGGTGTTCGGTGTGAATCGATTCGAACAAACACAAACTTGGCTGTCGGTAATTTCGGATGAATGAATACTCTGGGCTGGTCATGGTAGATTGGTTCGGCTGGTCGTAATTTACTCATCATTTCCTTGAAGTCCTTTACAAAATTGACGTCCGATTCCTTTTGTTTAGAGTCGACAAAGAACTGACCTGGCAACATTAATGATTTGCCATAAGTCAACTCGGCTGGTGTTGCTTTCAAATCATCCTTCATACACGATCGAAGTCCAAGCAAAATCATGGGCAACTCGTCGACCCAATTTTCGGTAAATTTTGCTTTTAACGAGACTTTTAATGAACGGTGCCATCGTTCAATCATGCCGTTTGATTTTGGGTTGTAACCGGTTGTGCTGAGGTGCCTACAGCCAAGCAATTCGTTTAACTGATTGAAAAGCAAGGCGCTGAATTGTGTTCCCAAGTCGGTGGAAATACGCTGTGGTACTCCAAATCGAGCAATCCATCCAGAAATCAGGGCTCTTGCGACAGTCTCGGCTGTGATGTTTGAGATTGGTATCCCTTCGGTCCAACGGGTGGCTCGATCAACAGCGGTTAGTAGATGTGTGAAACCTCTTGACTCTGGTAGCGGTCCAACAAGATCGATGTTGATGTGCTCGAAACGATCGCTTTGTGAGTCGTACGGGGTGATGGGTGCTTTCGTGTGTCTATGCACCTTGGCTCGTTGACACGGAATGCAGTATTTGACGTATCGTTTGCAGTCTTGTCTCATGTTTGGGGAAACAAAGCGCTCCTGAATTAGTTTTAGCGTCGCCCTAACTCCGGGATGGCTCAAACGGTGCAATTTATCTATAACGACTTTGCGAAAAACATTAGGTACAAATGGTCGAATAATATTACCTGAAACGTCACACATGAGACGGATGTCAGTATTTGGCATGCAAATGGACTTCAACTGAAGCGATGTCGTTTAGCTCTCCAAAAATGATTTCAGTGATTCGTCTGTTCTTTGTGCTTCGGCAAACGCACGGAAATCGATGTTATAACTTTCGATCGCTTCGATTCGTGATAAAAAATCTGGGACAACATTTTTCATTCCGGCTACGTGTCGTATTGTTGTTGTGAACTGGCTGATGTAATGCCACTGAGCAATTCTCCTTGGAATTACTTTTTTTGATTGAGTGGTGAATGCAAAGGAAAGCGGTTTGTGATCACAGTAAATTTCGAATTCGTGTCCTTCCAAGATATGTTCGAAATGCACAACAGAGCGGTATATTCCCAACAATTCTCGGTCATACGTTGGATATGCTGCTTCGGACTTGCTCAATTTCTTGGAGAAAAATCCAAGCGGTTTGCTCTCCCCTCGTTCGATTTGATGTACAACACCACCAACAGCTACATTACTCGCATCAGTTGCTAGCACAAGTTTGGCGTCTTTCGCTGGATGAACCAACAACGTTGCGTTCGCTAGCAGTTGCTTGTATTCGTTGAAAGCTTCACGTGCATCATCGGTCCAGTGCAAAACGGTTTTGTCTTTTTCGATTTCAGCTGCTTTCGGTATGAATCTACGGTAAAAATTCACCATAGCGACAAATCGTTTCAACTCCATAGTTATTTTAGGTTTGGGATAATTCAAAATCGCTTCGACTTTCTCAGGCATTGGTTTTATTCCATAGGCATTGACCAAATGTCCAAGAAACTTTACTTCGGAGACACAAAATTCGCATTTGTCGGCATTAATTCGAAGACCATAGTCTTTCAAACGTTGAAAAACAGTTCGAATGTGTTCGATGTGTTGTTCGTACGTTTCGGAGGCGATGAAAATGTCGTCGATATAAGCGAAAACGAAATCCAATCCTCGTAGAACTTCGTCGATGAGTCTTTAGAACGTTTGCGCTGCGTTCCGCAACCCGAATGCCATGAAAACGAATTCAAACAATATGAACCCGAAGGGTGTAATTATCGCAGTTTTTGGTATGTCTTTCTCTTCAATGGGCACTTGATGGTACGCTTTTCGTAGGTCGATACGAGAAAAAATCTTTTTTCCATGTAAATTCGAAGTGAAGTCTTGCAAATGTGGGACTGGATATCGGTCAGGCACTGTGATCGAATTTAAGCGACGATAATCTCCACACGGTCGCCAGTCACCATTTGACTTTGGCACCATATGAAGTGGCGATGCGTAGTTGGATTTCGATGGTCGACAAACGCCAAGTCGAATCAATTTGTTGAACTCGGTTTTTGCGATGGCAAGTTTGTTTGGGTTCAAACGTCGTGCCTTTGTTTTAAACGGGCGTCCGAGCGTTTCGATGCAGTGTGTGACGTTAGCCTTCTCTTTGACCCGGAATGACATATTGTCATCGAGCTATTCTTTGAATTCCCTTAAAAGAAAACTAAGCTTATTGTTAGAGTCGATAATTGTTACCTGTGGTACCAACTTGGAAACCATTTCTCCCTTGGATGATATCCCAGTGGTTGAATCAATTAATCGTTTTCTCTTCAAATCAACCAAGAGCCCAAATGCACTCAAGAAATCAGCGCCGATTATTGAGGTCGTGACATCAGCAATTGTAAAATTCCATGGGAATTCGCGTCTCAGTCCAAGTGATAACTTCAACAATCGTTTTCCGAACGTTGCTATCGGTGTACCGTTTGCTGCGTAAAAGTTTGCAAAATCGTCGTCGTTCTTCGTTCTTGTGTTTCTCCAGCAATCTTTCATTCGTTGCGACGGGCGAAGTACAGAGTGGTCGGCTCCCGAATCGATGAGAAAATCGTGCTCTGTATTTTTATCGTGTATGAAAAGTCGTTTGGTTGCTGGTTGGAGTATCGAACTGACTGTCGATACTCCATTTACAAGTTTTTTGATTGAGCACATGGTGAACGGCACTTTGTCGCCCGATCACGGAACTTACGATGGTACCAACAAATGCTTTTATCTTCGTCTCTTTCGTGGTCGGCTGATTTCGATTTGCTTTTTGATCGGTCTCGATTGCGATGCGGTGTTGACTCGTGGCGTGGCATTCGTTCTAATGTAGAAAATCTTCTCGTCAAATCTTCTATCTGTTTTTGTAAGGCCTTTAAGGGTTTTTCCATTGGATTACCTTGTGACACGGCTAAGATCGAACCACGATCCGTTACTTCCCACATTCCATCGGCCATCTTACTCAATGTGTCCAAGTCGTTACCAGAATTTGTCGCTAGAATCGTCCTCATCGTGTTCGGCAAACGTTTCAACCACAAATTTTTGATGAAATCGGCTGGAACGTTAGCATTTGCAAGGGATTTGATTTTGTGCAGCGCCATCGATGGTTTCATGTCGCCAAGCGGTTCGCTGGAAATTAATTTTTCAAATCGTTCGGTCGCAGATTCGGCGTAGATCTTGATGATTTCTGTCTTCAATCGTTCGAATTTTCCATTGGTATAATCCGAGACAATCACATCTTTTACACGAGCAGCTACTGAAGCCGGCAAATGCACAACGATGTAGTAATTGTATTTGCTTTTGTCTGATGTGATTTGTCGATTGGTGAACTGTGCTTCGACCATTTTAAACCATAGTTCTGGATCACTTTCGATAAACGGGGACAATTTAACCCCGGCTATTGCGGTAATAACCTGATTTTCATTAGGTTGAGAACCGCTCGTATCGTCGCCTGAATTCGTTAACTGACGAAGATTGTCTAAAGTGCTATTCAATGCCGCAAAATCTGCTTTTAATTGGTTAAATTCAGTTTCGTCGACTGGCATTTTTTCAATTATTTTTCTCGTTGCAACACGTTTCTCGAGTTGGACCTGAATTTGTGTTCGTTGTCGGAGTCGGAAGACAATTTTTTTGCGTACAAAGACAAAGAAAAAAACTGTCGTGGAAAAATACTACCGCGTGGCAAAAATGTTGGGTGCGTACGGTATTATTTCTATCTCGTTCGTACAATTTTTTTGTTTGACGTTCGGGGTCACCAATGTGGTAGGCTATGTTTTATTATGAAGAAAATAAAATAATAACCACCAACGTTTCACTTCAGAATTATTGTTTTTAATAAATCCAAAAAAACAAATCTTAATTACAATTTTAAACTGTTACAAATACTTCAATTGAATAAATTAAATTATATGTTAGCGAAATGTCCGGAAAGAATTATGACTTGGATGAGTCGAGCGGTTTTACGAGAATGTTCTCGAAGAAAAAGGAATGTATTGAATGTGCTTGTTAAACCCAACTTGTCCAATGTTGCCGTGTTGACGCTTGCGAATAGGGTTCGCCACAGTGTGTTTTCAAGCATAAAGAAAATTACAAAAATCACCTTTGGTTGAATGTACTTATGTCTAACTGGCTTGCTGTGAAGACCTACCTCTTCCCAGGAAGGGTTAAATTTGGGGTATGAATGTTTAATGGGTAAACTAACAAACAAACAAAAACAATTTGAAAAACCATCACATTATCAAATACAGTCACAATATTTCCATTTCTGCCTATTCTTCGATTACCTACCGTAGTCTTCTTCTTTAACTTCGCGACATAGTGGGCCGTAGCCCTGCGAAGAGGGCGGGAGTTTTGCTAGTATTTTATAAAAAAAAAAAAACAATTGAGACTTACAGAACCTACGTTAGAAATATACACAAATGCATCAAATAATATATCCCGAATACCGATATTAATCCAGCCTTCTACTAAATTGAAAAAGGAATAATCTATTTTATTTTCGCTTCTTGCACATCATCAATACTTTTGCTTCAGTTTGAATTTAGAAATCCATTGTTTTAATACTTTATATTTTCTGGTTTAAGATAGATTAGATTAGCAACAATGAACATTCAATTTTATTTATTGACGAATATTTGTTAATCGCATTTGAATAACAACGAATTTATTTCCATTTGTGTTTTAATTGCATCAGTGTCTGCCTACCAATTAATAATTTCTATTGATATGAGACAAAAGAAAAAAAACTTCAGTTAATTAGTTTAATTTATTAATACGGCATATTGTATCTATTCAGTGCAATGGAAACAAGCTGGCAACGCAATTATTTATGTGTTTACTTTATTTACGAACCACAATTCATTGGAAAAAAATTAAAACAACACAAACGCTGACGCTTTATTTATTTGTGAATTTTTGTTTCTATTTTTTTTTTTTTTATGTTTGAAAGACAATATTTTGTATATATTTTAGTATAACTTAAAATTTGCATTATTCATTTTCTTAATAGAAATTAAATAACTCGTTGATGTTCAACTAAACCTTAAGTTATTTATGCATACAATATTGAAACTGCTTAATTAGTAGCATACATATATTTATTTATTTTTTTATAACTTTTTGGTTTAGGAGTGTTTTCCATGTGAATTTATTTTGAGAGTATGTATGTTCCGAGCAGTGTACTTGGTATGTTAATTATAAGATCATTTTAGATTGCAGCATATTCAAAGCCTTGTAACCTTATAACAATCTCAAATAGATTTTAAGGTAATTTTTTATTTTCAAAACTCGCTATGCGTACTTATTTCCAAAAGTGAAGACCGAAAAACATATATTTTTTTGTCCATCTGAGAAGTTCGTTTTTATCATCCACTTTGTCTTTTTTCACTCCATGCTTCCTTCTTCACCAATAACATCCGATTGATAGAAATGCCAAAAGAAAAGGATATTCCGTTCGATTGTAGATTATTTTAAACGTTGTCGTTGGTCTTTCTCGATGGTCGCCCTTTACAAGCCAACAAGAGGAATAAAGAAAAAATGAAATTGACAGTGACACACATTGAACAAATCTTCTTAACTTCAACAAACAGATGAGGCCCACAGCAAAAAAAAAAGGAGTTGAAAACTTTAAGTCAAACTAAAATTTCAATCCGAATGCTGCATCCACAGATATCTTGTTTATGTATAAATTTAGAGAAGATTTTATTTGTTGAAAATATTTTTTTATGGACTGGATGGACAGTGGGTAGTATGGTTTATTGAAAAAAGTTTTTCTCTGGGTTCATTGTTAAAGCAAACAAATATCAAAATATCCACACAAAAAATCATTGTAATCCTGTTTCAGAGAGGAGATGCGACATCACGATTTAGATTTATACTCGAAAATTTAAATCAAAAATCGAACAAATTATAAAAAAAGAAGAAAACTTTGTCACGAACAAAATTCAAACTTTTAAAAGAAAGGACAATTGCGAGAAAAAGTTTCATTAATATACCAAAATGTATAGGTTTAGCTTTTTGTTGAGACTATGAGTGTATGTGAGATATTAGAATCAGACAGACGTTTGGATTTGTTTTTTTTTTTTTTTTTAAGCTGTGAAGTTAAATAATTATAACTTATAAGATATTATAATTCTTATTTGAGCAAACATTTATTTTGCTTGCGAACTTTGATAAGAAATTTTGTTGTTGAAATTTTTTGGGGTAAGCATATACAGCCACATTCATAGAAAACGCTTATTCCACAGGATAACTAACTCATAGAATAAGTGTAAATCTATGGCTTAAAATTTCTCAATAATAAAATTACCTTGTTCTCGGAATAATAAAGTGATGTTTACCAAAAATTCCCTTTGGGATTTCTGTTGTTTTTAATATTTCCTTTTGTCTTTGCAAAGTAGATGGCAAAAGCTTATGGCCTATATGGCCAGAACAGAAAGAGATGTATTATTTTTTTTTTAATTCCTTAGCTTCGCTCTACGGCAACGTAGTAAGTTAGTAAACGTCAGTTAAGAGAAGATTTATTTCATCAATAGCATTTACTATTTAGCCCAAGGAATAAGAATTAATCTTCTATATTCTGTGTTTATTTACTAAGATAGATATAGGCTGAGTTCGTAATTGCAGGCTTTGTTGCCCATGCCCTGCCTAAAATATGCTCAAAGACTTTTATGAACTCAATTACAACTGCATGTGTGCAGTCATCATACTTTATTTAAAATGAGTTCACAAAAGCAAACTTTGACAAAACTAGAAACAAAGTCTATTTGTTCTTGATTTGATTTGTAGTTCATTCATTTAAAAAATGGCTTTCAACTAAAATATTTTAAAAACATTGTTCTAAGCTTTGTGGAATAAACCGTTTTCGAAAACATGGTACAAAAACTTGCGAAAATAAGAAAACTGAAAAGTTAAGTAACAGGAAACCCCTGACAGACTTACTTTACATTCGTAAATCGTGAGCATGCTGCATTTTCGTTACGAGAAATCATTGTTATCTAATGCTTTAATAAAGGGTCAATCGCACCAAAAAAAGTTTTAACTTCAGTAATATTACGATTATAAACAAACTAAAACTAGTTATACCCGCGGTGTTACCCGCGATAAACGGGTTAAAAGTAGCCTTTCTCATTTTCTTACCCCTAAACCACCACTACCTATTCAGAAAATCATGTCAATCACCTTTGCTCTTTGTATACTTAAAACAAATGTTTCCCATGGGCACCATAGATTTTACCGGGATATAAAGTAGCCTATGTGATATTCTAGACTATAATCTGTCTGCATGCTAAATTTCATCCTGATCCGCTTAGTACTTCTGGAGTTATTGAGCAACAAACATCACATTTGCTCCCTGCCATTTTCCTGCAAATTCAGCAACAAAATAAAAACAAATGCCGACTCGACCGCAAAATGACAGTCGTTATACTTTTATGAACACAATTGTTGCCATGCTCATGCAGAACTATTGCTGTTTGTTTACATTTACGAACACAATTTTGGCAGTACTGCGGAAATTTTACAATTACGAACTCAGCCATATTTTTATTTCGCTTGAATATTTTATAATAAGCCTGTGGCCGCACGTTTTACATTCAGGGATGTGAAAAACATTACATTTTTCTTTCTACTGTAATATTATTTTCCAATGAATGAGAATGTAATTAATAAGAAATTATATAGTTGAAGGAAAACACGATAGAAAAAACCTTCATGAGAATGGAAAAAAAATAATATAGTACATATATTTGTTAATCGACTTTAATATTTTCTAATATTTAAATAAAACACCGAGAGCTGAGCTGATGACCGCATCGTTTCGCATCCAATTTGAAACTGTCTTTATTTTCACATTTAAACAAGAAGGAGAAGATAAAAGGAAAAGAGAATAGTGTTTTTACAATGGAAGTAGGGGTAAAGTATATAAATAGCATAAACAGAAATAACGATCTGTTGTTACAAAACAAACATATATATATATTGAAATGACAATCGGTTTATGTTATCGTATTGGTAAGAGTAATCGTGTTAGGAACTAAAATACAGAAAGATTTTATACAACAACAATAGGATAGCATGCAGTTTCTCACACAGTAGTAACTACTACAATTCAGCCATCCTGACCTGTAAGATCACCTGATCTTTATCTAGTTTTACAATTTTTCTTTCTTATATCAATTTTTCCAAGCCACGGTTTCATATTGCCGACCGCCCACACTCCTTGGTAAGGTAACCTTGTTTGTTGGAAATTTTCAACATCTCTGAGTACGTATCTATCGTTTCGCAATACTTTCGTAACCTCGTAAGGTCCCCGGAACTTTGGTATCAGTTTCTTAGACGCGCCTGGATGTGAATCAAAATTTTTTACTATGACAAAATCGCCAGTTTTATAAACGTTTGGTTTACATCTTTTTCTATCTACATATTGTTTGTTGTATGCCTGAGTGTCTTTTTGTTTTTCTATTGCTTTCTGTCTTACCTTCTTAAGATCCCGTTTCTCTCCTAATCTTTCTATTTCTATCAATTTATCTTTGAGTTCGTCTGAACACTTTCCTTTTTGGTCTACTCCGAACAGCATCACACTAGGGTGTTGCTTAATCGTGCGATTCACCGTATTGTTAAAAGTATGTTCTACCTTGTCTAAGACATGATCCCAAAACAATCCTTCTTCCGGTTTCACTAACTTAGCCAACATAGGCCCTAAACTCCTATTAACTCTTTCAACCTGACCGTTCGCTTGAGGCGATCCCGTTGCAACTTTAACATGTCTAACATTTCTAGATATCAAAAATTCTTTAAACTCAGTCGAAGTGAAACAGCTCCCTCTATCTGACACTATACATTTCGGTACGCTATATGCTCTAAAGTAGTCTTCTAGTGCTCTAACGACCTCTTTGGTATTCGTCGTCTTTGTTGAATACAACCTTACAAACTTAGTAAAAGCATCAACAATCACTAACACATGTTTTTTGACGGACCTAGAATTGTCTACCGGTCCATAATGATCTATGTGTATGACTTCAAACGGTATCTTCCCTTTTGGAATGTTGTGAAGGAAACCTTCCTCTTTACCTTGTTTGGCTGAATAAACTATACACTTTAAGCAATTTTTTATATGCAATCCTATTTTCTCTCTCATATTGGGGAACCAATAACTTTTCGAAATTAACTCACAGGTTTTATCTGTACCTACATGGCCCATTTCATCATGGTATTTGTATAAAACATGATCAACCATGTCTTCGGGTACTAAGAACACGATGGTACCATCGTTCTTCTTTTTATACACCACTCCGTTTCTCATCTCATACGATTTACTTTCAGTCTCCTCCAGCATTTGCTTAATCTTAACAATTTTACTATCTTTGTTTTGACATATTATCAAGTTTTCTTCGAACGTATTTGTTTCTATTGTCAATTCATTCGTTGACCTACTTAACGCGTCTACATGTTGCATTCGACTTCCTGCTCGATGTTCTAATACCATTTCATAATTTTGTAACTCTAACGCCCACCTGGAAATTCTTGGATTGAGTTCTTTCCTTTTCAACGTCATCGTCAAAGAATTGCAGTCGGTTACCACCTTGAACCGTTTCCCTTGCAAATAAATCCTAAACCTCTCTAGGGCATACACTATCGCTAACGTTTCTAACTCGAAGCTGTGGTATTTGGCTTCGGCATCTATAGTCCTCCTAGAGTAGTAAAAAATCGGATGAAATTTCCCATCCTGTTTCTTTTGAAGCAATATAGCACCAAAACCTATAGCACTTGCGTCGCAATGTAATTCTGTTTCGTCTTTAGGATCATAAAGTGCCAGTACCGGAGTTTCTACTAGCTTTTTTTTAGCGTCTCGAAAGCATGCAACTGTTCTGGTCCGAAACTAAACTCTCTGTCTTTTCTGACCAAGTCGTACAAAGGCTTAGCTATTATCGAGAAATCTTTGACGAATCTACGAAAATATGAGCACAAGCCTAGAAAACTTTGTACCGTATGAACTTTTTGTGGTATAGGGAAATCCTGTATCGCTTTAATTCCTCTATCGTCTGCCTGTATCCCTTGTCCCGTAATCGTAAAACCTAGATACTTAATCTTCTGTTGTAGGAACATACACTTATCCTCTCTTAACTCCAATCGATTTTCTGTCATTCTTTTAAAAACTTCTCCAAGTATTCTAAAGTGGTCTTCATAAGTTTTTGTTGCGATCATTATATCATCTAAGTAGACTATAACTTCATCATTTCTAATCATGTCTGAGAAGATCCTATTGATGTGTCTTTGAAAAGTCGACGGAGCATTTTTTAACCCAAACGGCATTCTGAGAAATTCGTATTGGCCCAACGGCGTAATGAAAGATGTGTACTTTACAGAATCTTCGTGCATGTAAACATGGAAAAACCCATTCTTCAAGTCCAGTTTTAAAAAAATCGTTTTGTTGGCTAGCCTATCTAATAAATCGTCTATAATAGGGATTGGATAACTATCCTTTGCTGTTATCTTATTTAACGTCCGAAAATCAATACACATTCTGATGTCTCCCGTCTTTTTCCTCACTAACACTATCGGCGAAACGTATTCAGACTCGCTTTCCCTAATATAACCTTTTCTTAGATATTCATCTAACAATGAACTGAGTTCACCCTTCTCTACATAAGAAAGTCTACGTGGACGACAATGAAAAGGTTTAACATCGTTGAGAACAAGGCTCATCTTTGTTTTGACTGTAGGTTCCGTGGGGCGATCGGCGTACAAATAATTTTTTTTATATAATTCAATCAGTTTTGTTCTAGTCTCAAAATTAACGTTATCATCTATTTCCAATTTAACATCATTATCGTCTTTATATTCAATCGACATAAGCTGTCTTTCAGTTTCGAACTGACTATCTGTTGTTATATTTTATTTTGACTTAACTTCAATTTTTTTCTTTGTGTCGGTAATTAATCTAAACTTCCCTTTTCTTAAAAAATCCCTTCCCAAGATTGCCTCATATCCGGTTGCCTCATCATCTACAATAACAAAATTAACTTTAATTCCAACTTCTTTCTCGAAAAAATTACACCAGACACCAGTCCAAGAACTTTTAATCTACTTTTATTTATTCCGTAGTAATTTTTTGTTTTTGTTACACAAATACAACAATTTTTTTTTAATGACATCCGGAATTCGTGACGTCTTTACCATGCTTATAGGGCTTCCGGTATCTATGAGGCAATCTAGAGAGATTTTCACATCATTGTGTGAATCAAAACTAAATAAAAAATTTCTTACAAAATCGTTTGACTCCTCCTCTTCGTTCAGTTGATGAACCCTTTGTGCTAATTTCCGTTGGGGACAAGCAGCTACTATGTGTCCCTTTTCCCCGCACGCGTAGCAAACACCATGCTCTCTCTTTGGCTTACGGCAAACACTCGCAACATGTCCCACTGAATTACAGTTGTAACATCTTACCGTGTCGTATGGCCTTCTCGATCCTGTTGTTGTTGCACTCGTAGTCGATCCCGTTGCTGTCGGTTTTTCTTCTACCTCCTTTGCGCATTGTTGTATTCTGTGGAACGATCTGTATAGTCCTGCCTTTGTCGTGAAGTTGCTAACCAGAGCGTGTAGTCTTAAATTCTCATCCGAAAAACCTTCTATTACATACTCGACCAGTTCTTCCTCATCCAAGTCCAGTCCCGTTGCCAATCGGTTTTTGTCTGCAAAGTACTCTTCAAAACTTTCCGTTGTCTTCCACTTTCTACCCTCGAACCGTTTCCTGACCACCATCCTGTTTTCCCTCTTCGTGAAGCTGTTCTTTAGACTTTCGCACAACGACTCGACAATTAGGCACAAAAAATTCGGTTGTTCACTCAGCCATTCCTCTGCTTGGCCTTTTAATTTTGTGACAAACAGCGTGCGCAACATTTCATCGGTGACGTCGTACATACGTTTCACGTTCATGAGCTGTGTTAACCATACTTCGACATTCGCCCCGCCATCGTATTCAGGCACCAATTCTTTAAATATAGTATACTGTTGCACTGCCAGGCTGCCGGTCGTCGCACTGGTTGTCATTTGTGTTGTTGTTGCTTCAGCTGCTGTTTCAGTTGTCGTTCCTGCTGTCGTCGTCGCCGTCGCACCTACCTCCGCTCCCGTTGCCTCTTCGGTTGTCGTTCCCGTTGTCGTCGCCACCGTTGAACTTGTTTTAACTCCAGCTGCCTCTTCGGTAGTCGTTCCCGTTGTCTTTTCCGTCTCTTGTCTTTTCTGTTTGCTCAGCTCTGCCATCATCTTCAATAGTTCGTTCTCCCTCGCTATTATTTCTTTTCGTAACAACTCGTTTTTCTTTTGTCTTTGTTGCCTCTCTGTTGCTGTTTCCTCTTCTTCAACCTCTTGCTGTTCATCATCGGACTCGTTTTCTTCTTCACCGTCGTCGGCTTCTTCGTCGTTGTCGTCAAGCAAGTTTTTTTCTTCATTTGCCGTTCGTTTTGGTGGAGGCAAACCGCGTTGTTCTACTGGTATCTCGTTCAAACGCACAGCTAAAGTTGGTTTCGTACCAGCGCTTGATTTGCCTAAGCGCTGTAACCACTCGCACAGCTGGGCAGCTGTGTATTCAGACACATCGATCATTTGTTCCATTTTCTTTTTTTTTGAATTTATTTGCACACCGCGCACGACAAAGGTATAGCAAATATCAAGATGAGAGAAAAAAAAAACAAGAATTTAGAAAAGAGGGAAAAAAAATTTATGGCTTTGCTTGTGTGTCACACAACAAAGAAAACATCAAATTGACTCGAGTTTGTTTTTTTTCGCGAGGAGAACAGCGTCACTTTAATTAAAACTGGGGTGAACTATTTTATAAGAAACTTTACTAGGATTTACTATTCCCACTTCTGAATAATTTATAGTACATATATTTGTTAATCGACTTTAATATTTTCTAATATTTAAATAAAACACCGAGAGCTGAGCTGATGACCGCATCGTTTCGCATCCAATTTGAAACTGTCTTTATTTTCACATTTAAACAAGAAGGAGAAGATAAAAGGAAAAGAGAATAGTGTTTTTACAATGGAAGTAGGGGTAAAGTATATAAATAGCATAAACAGAAATAACGATCTGTTGTTACAAAACAAACATATATATATATTGAAATGACAATCGGTTTATGTTATCGTATTGGTAAGAGTAATCGTGTTAGGAACTAAAATACAGAAAGATATTATACAACAACAATAGGATAGCATGCAGTATCTCACACAGTAGTAACTACTACAATAATAATAATAAAAATAACTAAATACATAATAATATTGATCATAGCATAAAATAACGTATTTAATGTTATGTATACTTGTGCAATTAGTATACATGATTCAATAAACAAATTAACATAATAATTGTTTTATAAATATAACAATTTCATAATAAATTAATAACTTTGGTTTTGAACACATTAATAATAAATAAGATAAATAAGTAAATAATCAAAGTATAAATAAATATATATTCATATATTTATCAATATACAAATAAATAATTAAATAAGAAAGTAAATAAATTAATAAATAAATAAACAAATAAGTAAATAAATAAATAAATAAATAAATAAAATAAATAAATAAATAGTAAATAAGAATATAAATATTTTAGCAAATAGATAAATAAGAATATAAATCGAAATGTATGAAGTAATAAATAAATTAATAAATACGTAAATGTATAATATACATATATAACAATTTTATCACAGATATTTAATGAATAAATTAATAAATAAATTGAATAATACATTATATGAATAAATAAAACAATTAAATTACACAACATGAAGTTCATGAATGAGTGGGTTGTCAGAGAATTCGCATCTATTATTGAAGTTAATTGAAAGCTTCGAAATTCTGTCTACAATCAATACAACATTCGCTTTTTCATGCAAGAGAAGAGTAGAGTGATGCCATGGAAGGTTCAGCATCTTTTTAAGACTTTGTTTTGCGAAATTTGCAATTTTTTAATGTGACAATTCACAGCGGTTCCCCAAACTGAACATGCATATAGCAGGATTGATTGAAAAATGACTTTATGTAATATGATTTTGTTTTCGTTTAAAAGATGGGATTTTCTGTTTATAAAAGGGTAGAGCGTTTTAAATCCAATGTTTACTTTCTTAATTGTTTGATTGATATGTTCCGTAAACGTTAATCTAGTATCTGAGAATGGATTTCCATTGAAAAGAATGGTGAGAAACAAAAGAAAGTTGCAAGAATTCTCAAACGAGATTTCAAAATTTGTACTTACAGAGCCTGATGCAATTGGATGTTCACTTTTTTCTAACCCAAGAAAAACCCTGGACTCTATGTTCATGCTTGTGCTATGGGCGAAAACCCCAGTTCTTTGTTTGGAACTTGCGCACTAACTAACTCTGAGCTTTCCTCTGGTTGTTGAGATAATCTGTACAGTTTAATCCATCATTAAAACTAAATTAATTCATACTTTTCTAAGCAGCCACGGCTTTCAATATTCATTCAACTTATAAAAAAAAAAAAAAACACCAACGCACCTAACCACTAAGCTACGGGCAACTACGAACAAATTTCTCAGGAATTTCTTAACACTTTAGATCTACCAGTGACCAATAACCAAAATTAAGAGAAATATCAATTTGCAAATGAGAGATTACTAAGTCTACTAACAGTCTATACCTGTTCGAAAATACCTCTAGAAAATATTATCCAAATGATAAGTATACGCCATAGTGAACTTTTTTAATTTTTCGTTCGTGAATCACCTTGTATAAGCAAGGTACTTACTGATGTTTTGAAAATAATCATAAAAACATTTTTTAGACCCTTTGTATGATGACTGACTATTATTATCCTCTTTTTATAAAACACCTCCAATACAAAGTTTTCTCGTGCCGTTTATTTAAATAAACAAATATAATATTTATTTGCAAAAGATTAGGACATTTTTGAACGTTTTAAGCTGATGAGAGTTTGCCGTTTAATGGTGTGCAGGTATGTCTGTTTTAAAACCTTTGAGCTATATTTTCCACTTAAGTTTCTAATTAAAAGTTTGATTCAAACAATGCTATAAAATTTCGGATTTCTTATTTTTTTCGTAATATTCCTAAAAAGTCAAAGAATAACTTTGAGAACAGAAACCATATTCAGCAAAGTGCTCTTTGTTCACATAATGCTTTTAATATTATTTATAAACATTTCATTACACCATTATAAACTTGAAAAAGTGCTCAGTTTTAGTTAAGTTATATTAAAACAACGAAACAACGAAAATTTAAGAATGTTTCCTGAAAAATAAAAAGACTGGAGCGTGTACCCACATATAAATAGATATTCCCAAGTTGAGCATTGGTCACAAGAATAAAAAAAAGCTGTAATAAATTAAAAGAAAAAAAAAAGAAACAAAAATGCTATATAGAGAATAACAGACGACATATTACCCTCTGCCACTCTGAGCGCTTCCAGAGGGATTCATTATTGTTGAAAATATTTTAGTATTATATTCTTTGTTTTTCGTGCATTGAACTCCACTAAATGAATTTATTTATTTAGGAAGCATTCGTTCGCTTCATCAAAAAATAATAAAGGTGTACGTATGAAAATACATTATTTTTTAGTAATAACCACAAAATTAGAACATTGCGGATTTTTTTGCAGTTTTGTGTTGAGGGAATGAGTAAATAAAGGAGCGGATTCAAGTGAAATAATGAAAGAAAACTCTTCTGAAAAAAGAAGCAAAAAAAAAACAGAGAATGAAACATGGAGGATGTATTAATGCTAAAAAGATACATAGATAAAATTCCAGGAATAATTTGTCCTCGTCATTTCTTCTATATAAATTAATTCTGCACAGCAAATTACTGTTCTTGGTGTATGTCGGGTTATTAAGATGTTCAAAGAATAATTTTTAACAACGTACGGTCTTAAATCTGTTGTTTTTTTTCTATTTTAATCATCAAAAATAATTATCTGTTGTGTTTTTAAGAGCTTGGGAGCTTTAAATAAAAGTACATGACAGAAATACTATTATTTGAATTGATATTTTATTTCTTAATCTGGTTGATACTTCCATTACATTTATTTCTGTGAAGGCTATGAGTTACAGAGTCCATTCGGTTTTGAGAATATATAATTTTGATCACAATGTTTCAAGATTTGCTGTTTAACTATAAGTAACTGAAAGATATTAAAGCGCATTCACGAGATAGATTTAAAGTTACAGCCAAATCGTCGCCTGAGAAAAAGAATGTCGTATATCACAAAAATGGTTTTTTGAGGTTTGAATGCAGTTTTGATAAGAAAAAAATAATCTTTCGAATGGTGCAATCCGCGTTTTGATATCTCCTTTAGTTTCGGAGATATTTTGTATTATTTTGTCGTATGTGCAAGGTCAAATGCGTTTTGGGTATTTATTTTGTCGTATGTGTAAGAATTTTTCACATACGACATTTTTTCTATGTAAAATCGCGGTTTTTGTTGGTTGCGTAAATGATTGTCGTATGTGTTTGAAATCCTTCACATACAACAATTTTTTACCCAACTTACGGTAAATTATTGTCGTATGTGCCATAAGAATGTGTATGCAGAAGAACAATTTCAGTTGACTTCAGAATGTCGTCGAGTGCGGACGGGTCCCCTGCGCCGGAGTTACCGCCAGAACTTTTAGCGTGAGTATTATAAAGTATAAATCAACTTAAATATTTTTTTAATAAAAAATATATAGGTAATAACTAGCATGAGTGTTGATATACTAAATGACACTAATTCTGTTGACTTTTCTGTTGACGACGAAGAAGACGAGCCCACCTTTTTACCCACAACTGAAAACAACGAGCGCTCAGCTCTCAGGTCGTTCTATGAAAATGCACCAAACGCAATAGAAACCCCATCGACATCGAACCAAATAGAGAGAAGTTTACCGTCCAACTACACTTAATTTATATATTAGTTTTAAGTTAGTATTTTTATGTTTTTTTTTTTTTGTTAAATTGTTTTGGTATTTTGTGTTCATTATACTTTTATGCATAAGAAAATGTCATTAATTTCGTAATTTATGTATTTTAGTTTTAAGTTAATATTTTTATTTTTTTTGTTTCATTGTTTTGTTAAGTTGATAAATCACCATGGATGTATTTATGTTTTTTTTTTAGATTTAATGTTTATTTTTTTAAGAAGAAGAAGACTGCTTATTTTTATTTTATGTGAATTAAATTATTTTTGTTTCAAAAAAATATTGAATAACTCGTAGTTTTATTTATTTGTTTGAATAAAAAGTAACTGAATTGGGTAAAAGTTTGTCGTATGTGCAAATTTTTTGTCGTATGTGTATGGAATAAACATTTTAGTTAGCAAAATGTAACATACGACAATGGTTTATTGGCTTTAAAATCTGTAGAAATGGAAGCTGGGTTTTAATTTTGATTCTAAAATGAAGTTCAATCAGCTCTGCAACTATAGTTAAAGTTTTGAAAAATTATTCGTAGCCGTTTCGGAGATATGATTTTTTAAACTTTGATTGCGATTTCCCAAAATCAAAAAAATGTCGCTTACGACATTATCATTCTCGGGCGACGAAATTGATTTTTTGAAATTTTGTGTTTTTAAATACATTCGGTAATAATGCAACGATTCTATTCAAGGAAAGTCTGTCCAACTACTGGTCTTCTATGCACATTTACTCTTTTCAGCCGCAAGATAGTAGTAACTTTTATTACTTCCGTAAGATATTTTACGTGTCACAATAGTAGGTAGTATTAGATCTTAGAGTTTTGGAAATAGGACATATAAATTTATCATTTCTGATTTTTGTACTACCACTTGTGGGGCCGTAAGAAATCCATTGATATCAATAGAAGTAAAATGCTTTTCATCTTTCCGTTCTCATGATGGAGAAAAGAAGAAATGTTGTTAAAAAAAATATATATATAGAATTATTGTGGAAGATATTTATTCATTTGTTGTTCAAGTCTCTTGGAAATACCTTTGCCCAAGTCTCAAAATTATGTTACTGTCTCAAAGTAACTAAACCATCAACAAATTCTGTGCATACACACATTTGGTACCACTAGTGGTGGCCAGAGCAAGGCAGACGCTTTTTGTTTCACAGCCTCAGCTAGAATATGAATTATCTACATTTTTTATATTCGGTCGCGAAAGCCTGAATTCTCAGTTCTCCTGCCATACTACTAAAGTTGAACAACTGTCCTGTACCATGCACAGCATTTGGCATTCGATTTAGAATTTTTCAAGAATGCGCGTCACGAAGGCTTTCCAAAAAATGGTTCTCTCACACATAAATTCCAGACATAAGCGAGAAGAAATGAGAACCAAACCCTCATTTGATTTCAGAAACATTTTCAGTTAAATGCGGTTTGCCAGTGAGTGTTTGCATTTTCGATAGCAAGGGGCCACTTTTGCTACATTTTCGTTTTATTGGAGCGGTTCCAGTTCCACAGCTGTGAGTTAGATGAAGAATATTACTGGCAGGAGAATGCTTCTTTTTGCCTCACAACCTATAAGTTAAGATCGTTCATTATCGAAATACATGAGGATGACAACATATTCGTGGTTTGAGTAGAAAGGGTACGAGTCAGTAAACTTGTGAAGGTAGTTGCTGGCTTTAAGAAAATTTCATAGCAAAGATTTGAAGGAGTAAAAACATTGTGTTTATTGGTTGTTCTTACTTCTTGAAAGGATTCAATGTAAAATTTCCTCACTTTTCTAGGTCAAAGTCAGTGCCGGGTGTAATGTTTTGGTTTTTCTTTTCTAACACAAAACAAAAGGGAAATTGAGTGACACTAATGAGCTGATTTAATGTATTTTTAATTTGTCCCTGATTTATTATTTAATATTTAAGTTTTCACTCACAGAACATAGATTTTATTGAGACTCTACGGATCGAAAATCAATTAGGGGCGTTTATTTATTGAAGCTGGATTTTAAGTCAAAGAACATGAACTTGTTCCTTGCGGAAGTTGATTTATTCGAAAGCTTTTGGAATTCAGATTAAATAATAAATAGAATAATAGCATTTCGAAATTACAAATTAATAGTGGTCCTTGTTCCGGATCTCGGTTACTAGTCTTTGATTTTTGGCGTTTTGGTAAAAGGAATATTTATTTATTTTTTTTCAGTTGCTTATTAATGCCTTAGGCTATGTTTATGACCGAGCGTAAACGCATCTCGCGATGCGACGATTATCGCTCCATCGCTTGTTACATTTTCGCTTGCGTTATCGCTAGCTATTGAGTGGTTATAGTAGAGCTAAACTTCGAGCGATTGAATGTTTGAAATATTAAAACTTTATTTAAGTTTTGGCAGTGAAGAAAGCAAAATGCGCGCATTGACTAGGAAAGTTTTATTATTAGAAACCAGCAATTTATTGCGTAAAAAATATTTAACTAATAAAAGCATATATAAGAGGTTCCAAGTGCATCCAATTGTAACAGAAAGAAGAACTTACGGTGAATTTCATCATCTTCATTCACGACTGCTTAAATTTCCTGAAAAAATTTAAGGAATACTATCGCTAGTAGAAAACTGCTTCGGGAAAATAGAATGTCCCCATTTTTTTGGTTGGAAACGATTAAAAAATTAAAGTAATAAAACGAGATGGACTATGTTTGGATGGATCGAATTGCATGTTCTTACTGTACAATTTAAGCTATGTTATTTAATTTGACTTACGGAGCTCACACAGAGAAATTTGTAGTGAAATTAACTAAAAACTGTAGTGAAATTCACTAAAAATGTAGTGATTTTTCAACCTACTACAGCTGTAATGAAATTCACTACACCTGTAGTATTTCAATTGATACTACAGATGTAGTAAATTTTATTACACGAAATTAGTGAAATCTATTACCAATGTAATGAAATTCACTACAGATTTTTTAAATATGGTTGTTAAATCTACTGCCGATGTAGTGTAATTCACTGCATCAGTAGTAAAATGTATTACACAATGCAGTGAAATTTACTGCAATTGTAGTTAAATCCTCTACAGCGGTAGTGAAATAGATTTCCCGCCACAGTGAAAAGCAACACAGTTGTAGTGAAATTCACTACAGCGGTAGTGAAATCCACTACAGAAGTAGTGAAATCCACTACAGTGGCAGTGAGATTATTTACAGCTGTAGTGAAATCCACTACAACGGTAGTGAAATCCACTACAGCGGTAGTGAAATTCACTACAGCGGTAGTGAAATCCATTACAGCTGTAGTGAAATCCACTATAACGGTAGTGAAATCCATTACAGCGGTATTGAAACCCACTACAGCGGTAGTGAAATCCACTACTGCGGTTGTACTTCAGTTGTAGTAAAATCCACTTCAAATTCAATACAATTACTGCAACTAAAAGTGAAATCTTCTACATATATATTAGGGTGTTCGTCAATTTTGACCCCAAATAACGAACACCCCAATATATTGTAGATTTCAGTTTTTGATGCAATAATTTGTATTGCATTTTTGAAGCAGATTTTGCATAGTATCAGCAGACTCCAAAGTTTTTAGAATACTTTTTGCTTCATCTGCAATAGATTTTAAATTTTTATCATTAGAATTCATTTTTAATTAATAATCTAGATTTTATATGAATGTCTCGGTTTAAAAAAAAGTAATATACTTACAGAAATTCAAATAAAATTCTGAAATAAAATCCAACTTTGAAATAATAAACGAAAAGCATGTATCTACATTTATAATCTTCTTTTTTATTTCCTAGAATTCAAATATTTTTAAATTTAAGTGCCAATCTACCAGCAGGGAGATGGTGTGGCAAAGCAGGATAATATTCAAAGTCTGTTATTGATTTAATGCTTAAGACATTTGTGTTATCTGTTATAATAAAAGCATTGATATTTATATCATATTTACACTGTCAGAATTGGTATTTAAATAGATATTTAGTGGAAACAATATATACTAATTTTTTGGTAACCACTATTTCGGAAATCTTATAAATAAAATTACTTCGCTTATGAAATAAATAAAAACCAGAAGTGTATGAAGTTCCGATTAATAATTATATGTTTTCTGAAAATGTTTGGATGCCATCAAGCCCTAGTGCTTGAAGGTCTTTGAAATATGTTTTGTCAGATATACATACATTTTTACTTTTAAAATCTTTTAAAATGTGCTTCCTTTTTTATAAAGATCTTACCTTCAAAGATCTCCATTGAGTTAACCTTGCTTTAAACTTTATTCGCAATCCCATGAATTCTCCAGGAATCAAACGGTCTATGTCAGACTCTGTTATGTGTTCCAGGCAATATAAATCGATGTTTCTTTCTAAACAATCATTATATAGAATAATGTAAAGAAAATGTAAAGGAGAAGATACATATAATATGTATTATAATTTACCGTAAAACAATTGACAGAGCTCTGGAAGCTCCCACATTTTCAATAGATCGGCAACAACTGTCTCATTTTGGACTTTTTCTTTCTCTTTTTTTTCTTTTGTTTACTTTTATGTTTTATTTTATAGTTTTCGATTGAAAAATTGAATCGCGTCGCAGCACAGAACACACTTCTAGAGATGGAACTACAAAATGGCTTCCATTTCCAAGTATACAATGAGAATCAGAAAAAGAATTTTCTTTAAAAAAGGGGGAAAAGAATTCACTACATTTGCAGTAAAATTCACTACACGATGTAGTAATATTTCACAATACTGATAGTGAATTTTATTGTATGTAATGGTGAATTTTACTGCATTTGTAGTAATTTCGAAAGAATTTTCTTTAAAAAAAGCGGAAAAAAAATTCACTACATTTGCAGTAAAATTCACTATACGACGTAGTAATATTTCACCATACTGATAGTGAATTTTATTGTATGTATGGTGAATTTAACTGCATTTGTAGTGATTTCCCAAGAATTTTCTTTAAAAAAAGAGGACACAAATTCACTACATTGGCAGTAAAATTCACTGCACGACGTAGTTGATATCACTATACTGATAGTGAATTTTATTGTATGTATAATGAATTTAACTGCATATGTTGTGATTTTCACAAGCGTATTCTGAAACCAAATATGTTGAATGATTACTACCATTGGCAGTGAATTTAACCAATGATCGTTGTAAATTTCATTACACCTATAGTCAATTTCACTGCACTGATAGTGAATTTTATGTTTTAATGCAGTAAATTTTATTGTTTTGTGTAGTGAATTTTATTACATTCAATGTAGTTAATATCACTACAGGTGCAATGATTTTCATTACATATTTTGTTTATCTGTAGTGAAATTTACTACATGTACCACACTTTCGTGGTTTTTGTAGTGAATTTTACTATTTTTCAGTTTAGTAAAAATCACCACACGTTTTAGTGAATTTTACTACAGAAATTTCTGTGTGTATGTATTTCTCAATAAAAATTTATTATCTACATATATAAAAGAACAGCTGTTTTTTGTGTTCGTTCGCCAACCGGCCACACCGGTTGACCGGTTTTCTTTATTGTTTTTCTAAACTAAAGAGGCAAACAAATGGTGCCAATGTTAAAAAATAATGCTTTTCTCACCACAGCAAATTATATCAATGTACGAATACTGAATTTTGTTTGAAATGTTTGTCAAATTTTTTTCATCGTACAAAATATAATGTCAATGAAATTAAAAAATATATTTGTCAAATATTAATTTTTATCGACAGAAAAAATTTCAGTGAGGCTAAAAAATATTTGTATACTATCCACTGATCTCTATTATAACTGGATAGTGGATAGGAGCAAAAAGTTTGACTCCCATAGAAGACTGTTATAATTGTAAAGGTACCATCCAGGTATAACAGTTATACCAAAATATAACACTTCCCCACCACTGATATCTATAATAGAGATAGAGATAATAGAGATCAGAGATATAGACAAAGGAGATCAGTCACTTTTTTTGTTGAACATCACTTCACTTTGTCTCACTTTTTCGGTTTATATATAAAGAGATGCACAAGTGTAAGAGTACCATGTCAAAATCAATAGGAGTCAAGAAAAGTGTTATAATTTGTATGGAATCCACTATCCAGTGTATTATAGAGATCAGTGATACTATCTGACTCGGAAAACGTTGGTTATTTTTAGTGTGTGCGTATCTGGTATTTGTATGAGTATATAAGAGAAAGAGGCATAGAACTTTTGGAACGTTTACGGAATGTCTTAATTGTATGTAATTTAGTGAACACAAACAAACTGGAGGTTATCCACGTACATTTATTATCCATGTTAATAACATTGTGTGCTCAATAACTTGAAATAAGAGAAAGTGTAACTCAGTGACATATTATAATATATTATGTCAATGGTGTAACTAGATGGATGGAGAATTCTCGATGCTTAATACCGCCGCTGAAAGGGCAAAAAAGAACGATCGGAAGAAACGTCAAAGCTGACAGATCTGCCACTAATGGCCTTTTCCAAAACTACTTTTGGCATTCAACGAATTTGGAATTCATTTTGGGAAAGGGAGTGTTTTGACGTTTAGTTGCATGTATTGTTAATCACTCCTTCACTCCAAGAAAAAGTAGGGAGTGAAGATTTCACTCCCTGAGGGAGTAATGGGTAAGCACTCCTTTTCTATTTTGGAAAAGGCCATAAGATTCAAAAAGGAAAGAAATCAAAATTAGAGAAGAACAGAACGTATGACTTGCAGAATGTCAGTGAAGGAAAATAAAAGAAAAGAAAGGAATAGAAAAGAAGGAAATATAGTTGAATTATTGGTTGTTCGAAATAGTGCAGCTCAACTGCTCAAGATGTTTTTCATCAAGCAAAACTACGCGAAAGACAATAAAATTGCATTGAATTAAGAATTTTCGTGCAAACTAATGAGTCGAAGTTGATCTATCAGCAAACTACCTATGTGTTTGGCGCCAAAATGAAAGGTGTGATCAGAGTGTTACCAAGACAAAGTGCCAAATAGTATTTGGCGGAGACATGAATCTTTGTCTTTACCGATTATACGACGGTCAACGGCTACAGACGAATTGAGATATTAAAAATCTTATATTTTGTGGCGGTATGTCAGGAAAGTTACATTGACCACAAATGTACGTTAAAAACCGATTTATCAGCGGAAGAATTTTCTAAGCAGTTATTGGACATTGGAAATGGTTTAATTTCATTTAATTCTAAAGACAATCTACTTTCAAACTATTTATATTGCACCGCAAATTCAAGGAATCAGTTGATTTAAGGTGTTGTGGTAGGCTATGTTTTATTATGAAGAAAATAAAATAATAACCACCAACGTTTCACTTCAGAATTATTGTTTTTAATAAATCCAAAAAAACAAATGTTAATTACAATTTTAAACTGTTACAAATACTTCAATTGAATAAATCAAATTATATGTTAGCGAAATGTCCGGAAAGAACTATGACTTGGATGAGTCGAGCGGTTTGACGAATATGTTCTCGAAGAAAAAGGAATGTATTGAATGTGCTTGTTAAACCCAACTTGTCCAATGTTGCCGTGTTGACGCTTGCGAATAGGGTTCGCCACAGGGCCCCCCTTCTAATAGGTCAGCCGATCTGGAAAGTTGACTCTTCGTCCGGAGCGGGTTGTTCTGATCGGTTGAGCTGGCGAAGCCATATCATCAAGTTGTGTTAATTGCGAAAAATAGTTTCTTGGTCGAGTTTGATGCGTATTGTTTTCGTTCTCCGATTGCTTTGCCTTCGTTGGTGTGTCAGTGTCAGCATACGATTCAACAAACGCTGGTTTGAGACGATCGATCGAAATGTTTTTTTTCTTGCCGTTGACGTCGACTTTGAAGAACTTGTCGCCATGCTTGACAACTTCGAATGGTCCGATGTATGGAGCTTGCAGAGGTGTTCGGTGTGAATCGATTCGAACAAACACAAACTTGGCTGTCGGTAATTTCGGATGAATGAATACTCTGGGCTGGTCATGGTAGATTGGTTCGGCTGGTCGTAATTTACTCATCATTTCCTTGAAGTCCTTTACAAAATTGACGTCCGATGCCTTTTGTTTAGAGTCGACAAAGAACTGACCTGGCAACATTAATGATTTGCCATAAGTCAACTCAGCTGGTGTTGCTTTCAAATCATCCTTCATACACGATCGAAGTCCAAGCAAAATCATGGGCAACTCGTCGACCCAATTTTCGGTAAATTTTGCTTTTAACGAGACTTTTAATGAACGGTGCCATCGTTCAATCATGCCGTTTGATTTTGGGTTGTAACCGGTTGTGCTGAGGTGCCTACAGCCAAGCAATTCGTTTAACTGATTGAAAAGCAAGGCGCTGAATTGTGTTCCCAAGTCGGTGGAAATACGCTGTGGTACTCCAAATCGAGCAATCCATCCAGAAATCAGGGCTCTTGCGACAGTCTCGGCTGTGATGTTTGAGATTGGTATCCCTTCGGTTCAACGGGTGGCTCGATCAACAGCGGTTAGTAGATGTGTGAAACCTCTTGACTCTGGTAGCGGTCCAACAAGATCGATGTTGATGTGCTCGAAACGATCGCTTTGTGAGTCGTACGGGGTGATGGGTGCTTTCGTGTGTCTATGCACCTTGGCTCGTTGACACGGAATGCAGTATTTGACGTATCGTTTGCAGTCTTGTCTCATGTTTGGGGAAACAAAGCGCTCCTGAATTAGTTTTAGCGTCGCCCTAACTCCGGGATGGCTCAAACGGTGCAATTTATCTATAACGACTTTGCGAAAAACATTAGGTACAAATGGTCGAATAATATTACCTGAAACGTCACACATGAGACGGATGTCAGTATTTGGCATGCAAATGGACTTCAACTGAAGCGATGTCGTTTAGCTCTCCAAAAATGATTTCAGTGATTCGTCTGTTCTTTGTGCTTCGGCAAACGCACGGAAATCGATGTTATTACTTTCGATCGCTTCGATTCGTGATAAAAAATCTGGGACAACATTTTTCATTCCGGCTACGTGTCGTATTGTTGTTGTGAACTGGCTGATGTAATGCAACTGAGCAATTCTCCTTGGAATTACTTTTTTTTGATTGAGTGGTGAATGCAAAGGAAAGCGGTTTGTGATCAAATAAATTTCGAATTCGTGTCCTTCCAAGATATGTTCGAAATGCACTACAGAGCGGTATATTCCCAACAATTTTCGGTCATACGTTGGATATGCTGCTTCGGACTTGCTCAATTTCTTGGAGAAAAATCCAAGCGGTTTGCTCTCCCCTCGTTCGATTTGATGTACAACACCACCAACAGCTACATTACTCGCATCAGTTGCTAGCACAAGTTTGGCGTCTTTCGCTGGATGAACCAACAACATTGCGTTCGCTAGCAGTTGCTTGTATTCGTTGAAAGCTTCACGTGCATCATCGGTCCAGTGCAAAACGGTTTTGTCTTTTTTATGTTGCCTTTGATGAGTGTTCGTAGTCGCATTTCGATTTCAGCTGCTTTCGGTATGAATCTACGGTAAAAATTCACCATAGCGACAAATCGTTTCAACTCCATAGTGATTTTAGGTTTGGGATAATTCAAAATCGCTTCGACTTTCTCAGGCATTGGTTTTATTCCATAGGCATTGACCAAATGTCCAAGAAACTTTACTTCGGAGACACAAAATTCGCATTTGTCGGCATTAATTCGAAGACCATAGTCTTTCAAACGTTGAAAAACAGTTCGAATGTGTTCGATGTGTTGTTCGTACGTTTCGGAGGCGATGAAAATGTCGTCGACATAAGCGAAAACGAAATCCAATCCTCGTAGAACTTCGTCGATGAGTCTTTGGAACGTTTGCGCTGCGTTCCGCAACCCGAATGCCATGAAAACGAATTCAAACAATCCGAACCCAAAGGGTGTAATTATCGCAGTTTTTGGTATGTCTTTCTCTTCAATGGGCACTTGATGGTACGCTTTTCGTAGGTCGATACGAGAAAAAATCTTTTTTCCATGTAAATTCGAAGTGAAGTCTTGCAAATGTGGGACTGGATATCGGTCAGGCACTGTGATCGAATTTAAGCGACGATAATCTCCACACGGTCGCCAGTCACCATTTGACTTTGGCACCATATGAAGTGGCGATGCGTACACAAGTAGCACAAAATGGTATTATATTGGTTGTATATTTCTTAATTCATTCTTATTTTGTTCTTAAATGGGTCTCACCGCTTTTACACTTCTTAATTCGGTATTTTTTCCTACTTAAATTGTCTGTTTCTTTGACTTCTTAATTCGTTCTGCTTGTTCCTTCTTAAAGAATTCTTAATAGGTTCTTAAATCGGTATTTCTTATATCGGTTTGATCCGCGCTCCTTAAATCCTTCTTTAAGACTACTATTTCCAGTGGTTAAATTTTTTTTCATTTTTTGTGATTTTTAGAGTTCACAGAATTTTTTTCGTTACTGTGCTTGTATAAATACGAATGAATTTGATTGCCTAAATAACAACTAAAAGTGCTAGAAGTTCAAGGAATTTAACTAATCAAGCAAAAGTGTAGGCGCGCGGCGGCGGCGGTATGGGAGAGAGAGGGACTGTGTATATCGAGAAAATACACACAAAAACACTTACAGAAGAAACCAAAACAAAAATATTGACAAATAAGAATAATATTAATAAAATAAAAAAAAAAATAATAAAAAAATAAGAATAAGAACCAGAGAAATAAATAGATACAGAATTCTCTGATTATGTTTTTTTTTTGGAGTTTTGTAGAGAAGGAGTTAAGAGTGCGAAAAGAAGTATTTAAGTAGAAAAATATTCCGTTTTAAAACCTTAATAAGAACCAAATTATCCTCTTAATTCCTTCTATCGGACCGCCCACTTTCGCCTTTTATGTACTTAATAGGTACCTACTTAAAGAAGTCTTAAAGAAGAGGGATGAGAGCTTATACTACTTCTTAAAGCCTTCTTTAAGTAATTTTGTGCTACTTGTGTAGTTGGATTTCGATGGTCGACAAACGCCAAGTCGAATCAATTTGTTGAACTCGGTTTTTGCGATGGCAAGTTTGTTTGGGTTCAAACGTAGTGCCTTTGTTGTAAACGGGCGTCCGAGCGTTTCGATGCAGTGTGTGACGTTAGCCTTCTCTTTGACCCGGAATGACATATTGTCATCGAGCTATTCTTTGAATTCCCTTAAAAGAAAACTAAGCTTATTGTTAGAGTCGATAATTGTTACCTGTGGTACAATACCAAGAGCCCAAATGCACTCAAGAAATCAGCGCCGATTATTGAGGTCGTGACATCAGCAATTGTAAAATTCCATGGGAATTCGCGTCTCAGTCCAAGTGATAACTTCAACAATCGTTTTCCGAACGTTGCTATCGGTGTACCGTTTGCTGCGTAAAAGTTTGCAAAATCGTCGTCGTTCTTCGTTCTTGTGTTTCTCCAGCAATCTTTCATTCGTTGCGACGAGCGAAGTACAGAGTGGTCGGCTCCCGAATCGATGAGAAAATCGTGCTCTGTATTTTTATCGTGTATGAAAAGTCGTTTGGTTGCTGGTTGGAGTATCGAACTGACTGTCGATACTCCATTTACAAGTTTTTTGATTGAGCACATGGTGAACGGCACTTTGTCGCCCGATCACGGAACTTACGATGGTACCAACAAATGCTTTTATCTTCGTCTCTTTCGTGGTCGGCTGATTTCGATTTGCTTTTTGATCGGTCTCGATTGCGATGCGGTGTTGACTCGCGGCGTGGCATTCGTTCTAATGTAGAAAATCGTCTCGTCAAATCTTCTATCTGTTTTTGTAAGGCCTTTAAGGGTTTTTCCATTGGATTACCTTGTGACACGGCTAAGATCGAACCACGATCCGTTACTTCCCACATTCCATCGGCCATCTTACTCAATGTATCCAAGTCGTTACCAGAATTTGCCGCTAGAATCGTCCTCATCGTGTTCGGCAAACGTTTCAACCACAAATTTTTGATGAAATCGGCTGGAACGTTAGCATTTGCAAGGGATTTGATTTTGTGCAGCGCCATCGATGGTTTCATGTCACCAAGCGGTTCGCTGGAAATTAATTTTTCAAATCGTTCGGTCGCAGATTCGGCGTAGATCTTGATGATTTCTGTCTTCAATCGTTCGAATTTTCCATTGGTATAATCCGAGACAATCACATCTTTTACACGAGCAGCTACTGAAGCCGGCAAATGCACAACGATATACAGTATTCCCCGCTTAATTGCACTGACCATTTTGTCAGATTTTTCGGTCAATTATCCGGGTGGTTCAATTAACGAAACCCCGCTTAATTGACATATCTGTTCAATTAAGTGAAACCCGTATAATTCCGCGAGTAGGTCAACTAAAAAATAAAATATTCATCCCAGAAATTCACTTTATAAACATTTCAGAAAAATATTAAAAAGAATGCACACGCAAATATGTTAAAATATTTCCTATGACACAAAACCATTGGATAAGAAGTACAGGAAGCGGTAGCTAACACCGCTTCCTGTACAGTGTACGTGAGTGAAGCAACAAAATTTTCTGATAGTGTCAAATTTTTCTCCTGTACTGTCAAAATTTTTCCTGTGCTGTCATTTTGCCGAGCTGTAAAAAAGTTCTTTTGAGATTTTCGTTGTTAAATTTAATAAACGAATCTATAAAACAAAATTAAATGTTGAAGTTTTTGCTAATTTACTATTCTTAATAAAAACACCATAAGAGATAATGAAGTGCTGTGTGAAATTGTGTAGAAACGTTTCTACTACGGACTCAAGAAAAATTTCTTATCACAAGTTAATATGTCTTATTTTGTATTATAAATGTGTGTGAAGTGAAGTTATTTAGTTAATTTAAATATCGTAGAATTTTTAAAATGTATTTGTCATAGCATTTATCAACCCAAATAATAAATTTCTCAAAAATAAAAATCCTTTTTCCATGGCGAATTTGTTTATGTTGGTGATCGTAAGGCGCTGCACAATTTCTGAGTTTCTTAACACTTGATTAAGTTGTTCATAGAATGCGCTTTCAAATACCACCCAAGAAGGTGCAATAAATGTGATATATTACTGATGAAAAATTAATAAAAAGTATTGAAGAATTAAAAAAAAAACAATACAAATCGTGCGTGTGCACCTTGAGCGTAAAAACACCATATAATCCAAAAGGATTGAAATTGAAAAAATTAAATTGAAGCACAATCGATTATCTTGATTCGATCAAATTTCGCTTGGCGCCTACGAGATTAACCATTCAACTACAGGCCAACCCTGTTGTGATGCATTTGTGTTTGTGAAACTCACACTGAAAAATGTTTCACTTCTTTTTCATAAGACCCCTTCCTGTACTTCTTATTCAATGCAAAAACCAAAAACAAACAATGATTAGCTGTCATTTGTTATACAGTGAACAGTTTCATTTTGTTTCATTATAATTTTTTTGTCCGTCCAATTATCTAACCGGGGATTACTGTAATTGTATTTGCTTTTGTCTGATGTGATTTGTCGATTGGTGAACTGTGCTTCGACCATTTTAAACCATAGTTCTGGATCACTTTCGATAAACGGGGACAATTTAACCCCGGCTATTGCGGTAATAACCTGATTTTCATTAGGTTGAGAACCGCTCGTATCGTCGCCTGAATTCGTTAACTGACGAAGATTGTCTAAAGTGCTATTCAATGCCGCAAAATCTGCTTTTAATTGGTTAAATTCAGTTTCGTCGACTGGCATTTTTTCAATTATTTTTCTCGTTGCAACACGTTTCTCGAGTTGGACCTGAATTCGTGTTCGTTGTCGGAGTCGGAAGACAATTTTTTTGCGTACAAAGACAAAGAAAAAAACTGTCGTGGAAAAATACTACCGCGTGGCAAAAATGTTGGGTGCGTACGGTATTATTTCTATCTCGTTCGTACAATTTTTTTGTTTGACGTTCGGGGTCACCAATGTGGTAGGCTATGTTTTATTATGAAGAAAATAAAATAATAACCACCAACGTTTCACTTCAGAATTATTGTTTTTAATAAATCCAAAAAAACAAATCTTAATTACAATTTTAAACTGTTACAAATACTTCAATTGAATGAAATGACTTGGATGAGTCGAGCGGTTTGACGAGAATGTTCTCGAAGAAAAAGCAATGTATTGAATGTGCTTGTTAAACCCAACTTGTCCAATGTTGCCGTGTTGACGCTTGCGAATAGGGTTCGCCACAGTGTGTTTTCAAGCATAAAGAAAATTACAAAAATCACCTTTGGTTGAATGTACTTATGTCTACCTGGCTTGCTGTGAAGACCTACCTCTTTCCAGGAAGGGTTAAATTTGGGGTATGAATGTTTAATGGGTAAACTAACAAACAAACAAAAAAAATTTGAAAAACCATCACATTATCAAATACAGTCACAATATTTCCATTTCTGCCTATTCTTCGATTACCTACCGTAGTCTTCTTCTTTAACTTCGCGACATAGTGGGCCGTAGCCCTGCGAAGAGGGCGGGAGTTTTGCTATGCTAGTATTTTATAAAAAAAAAAAACAATTGAGACTTACAGAACCTACGTTAGAAATATACACAAATGCATCAAATAATATATCCCGAATACCGATATTAATCCAGCCTTCTACTAAATTGAAAAAGGAATAATCTATTTTATTTTCGCTTCTTGCACATCATCAATACTTTTGCTTCAGTTTGAATTTAGAAATCCATTGTTTTAATACTTTATATTTTCTGGTTGAAGATAGATTAGATTAGCAACAATGAACATTCAATTTTATTTATTGACGAATATTTGTTAATCGCATTTAAATAACAACGAATTTATTTCCATTTGTGTTTTAATTGCATCAGTGTCTGCCTACCAATTAATAATTTCTATTGATATGAGACAAAAGAAAAAAAAACTTCAGTTAATTAGTTTAATTTATTAATACGGCATATTGTATCTATTCAGTGCAATGGAAACAAGCTGGCAACGCAATTATTTATGTGTTTACTTTATTTACGAACCACAGTTCATTGGAAAAAAATTAAAACAACACAAACGCTGACGCTTTATTTATTTGTGAATTTTTGTTTCTATTTTTTTTTTTTATGTTTGAAAGACAATATTTTGTATATATTTTAGTATAACTTAAAATTTGCATTATTCATTTTCTTAATAGAAATTAAATAACTCGTTGATGTTCAACTAATCCTTAAGTTATTTATGCATACAATATTGAAACTGCTTAATTAGTAGCATACATATATTTATTTATTTTTTTATAACTTTTTGGTTTACGAGTGTTTTCCATGTGAATTTATTTTGTGAGTATGTATGTTCCGAGCAGTGTACTTGGTATGTTAATTATAAGATCATTTTAGATTGCAGCATAATTCAAAGCCTTGTAACCTTATAACAATCTCAAATAGATTTTAAGGTAATTTTTTATTTTCAAAACAGTTTATACATTTGACGGGAATTCCGAACGCCTGTGAGATTAGCGTTCTAAATTTTGTTATAAGTAGATAAAAAAAACACTCAGAGAAGTGCTGGTATGTCATCGAGAACCAAAAAAAAAACTCACTTTTATCGATTCCTTGATAGAAAATAAAAGTAGATATCAATGTCGATAGAACCGCATATCGTACATCTAATTTGCCATTACGGTAATAATTGAATACCGAAATATTCGGTAAATGATTTGAAATGACATTCGAACTTCTAAAATTTATTGTCGCTGATGTTTTACATACCGGACGCCAAAATAATGTTTGTAGATTTATACCTGTAGGTATCGCTTTTTTAAAGAACGTGTTTACCTTAATTCCTCTCCCACAAGTAAATGAAAGACACCCCAAACAAATCTTTATTTCACAACAGCTATCGTGTTTTTCTCAAAGCTTTCATACATAATCCAATCTTACAGTTCAACAATCATTTTGATCAAAGAAACACTTACGTACCATATTGTAAGTTGTAACCTATCCACATACTCCGACCCTAACCATAATCTATCTAACCCGTTTATTCAGTTTGTTATTCAAAGTGTCATAAACTCAAAGAAACACAATCGTTTCCATGTCCCAATTGAAAATGATAAAGTCACAGATGTCTTTTCAAAACAAACGCAATTGTAAATTACCTTTATCTGAATTTTCTTATATAAGTGCCTATCATACAATATTTTATATTTCATTGAAATTTTACTAAAAAAACAAAAAGAAAAGAAAACAAGCAATTGAGCTTAACTTCCTGTTTAGATAAGAATTTCATGCCCATACATTTAAGATGTTCATCTTAAGTGCCACAACCAAACACTTGAATTGCTTGCGGCAGCAGCCGCATCGTATTTGTACAAAAGAGCTCATTGAAACTCTTGGTCCTTGGGGCTCAATCGATATGTTTTATGTTTTTTCTTTTCTTCAGCTAACAAAAAAAGTATGGAGATAGGTATTAGATAAATATAAATGCAAATGCGTGTGCATCAATTGAAACGAGAAAAAACGGAAACGGATTAAAAAGGAATGTACGAAGTCGTATTTGAATATTTTAAGGGTTATTTTATTACAAATCGTGTTGGATATTCAAATGCAAAAGCAAAAAGTTATTTTTTGTGTACTTTGAGAATACAATTCCTTCTCCACGCTGCGCTCGTGTAAATGCAAAACCAATATCCAATATTATATCCCTCAAGCAAATGTTTACAACTTTCACGACACGTTGCGTTGGTTTCTGTCAGTTTTGCTGGTTCTGGTTCAGAGACGGACTAAATGTAAAGGCAGCGGCGTTACTTGAAAATTGACATTCTTCCAACTGGAATTCAATTTAGAATTAAATTTAATTCTTTATTATGTGCATCAATGTGCATAGGTAAGGTATATTTTTTTAACTTTTAATTTTGTAACATTCTTTTTTAATTTTTTTCTTGAATGCATAAGCCTTTTCAATTATTTTTGTTTTAGAAAAAGTTTTTATTATAAACAAAGGACCGGAAATACAGAATTGTAGATTCTTATCTAATTAACTGTTTTAGTATATTGTAGTGGTAGAATAAAAAAACTAAAAAAGTTGATACCTACATGAAGAGTCGAAAGCAAAAAACTATTCCCCAATCCCCATCATCAATAACCTTCGATTCTCAAAATGGATAGGTACAGCCCTGCCTAAAACCATCTTTTCATTTCATACCTAAGCCAGAAGACGCTTTTTCCACTACAACACCATATCGGTGCAATGGAGCCTTTTTCCCTAGACAGAAAAAAATCGTGCTCAGTCCCTTATTGATAAGTATTTTGTTTTATAAGAATATACGCACTTTATACATTATACTACATTCTGCGTTCCTCCATACAGCTAAGAGATGAAGCAGTCGAATTGTTTCCAATAATTTTTCATGAGAGTTTCCAAATTATTTGACATCGCGATGTTTTTTTTTATAGTGGAACAGGGATATTATTATCCCATAACTGTTCACCTGGAAAAAAACATGAACGGAATTCAGTTTATGAACCAACCAATATTTGGAGGTAGATTTCATAATATAGAAATAGAGGTGCATGTGCCTTCATAAAAAGCAGACAAAAATCACAAAAATGGAACAAGAGCAAACAATATTTTCTGTACCATTTGGGTTTTTGCCGTAGGGACAAAGAAACATATACTGGGTAGTTTGGTACAGTGAAACGATTTTATTTCTTTTTTTAGCATTTTGTTTAAGCTTATGACTGTTTCGAAAGGGGAAAAAATACAGGATACGACAACGGCACAAAATATGAATAAATATCTGTATGTATATGAAAGTATATGTATAAGAAATAAAAATTGTTTGCAAAATATGTAAAATAAAAGTATGCTAATAGTGTGAGTTGAAAAAATTAAAACTGTTTGACATAAAAGGAGCAAGAGCTGAAACTAATTTGAGTCTTTTTCGAGGGTGGAGATTTTATTACGAATTCAAATAAAGATTTAAAATTTATATTAGTTACAAAAGAATGTTTACCAGCCCAATTGGAGACTGATCTCCTGTGAGCAATTATTATTTGTGGTGTTGAGGAATGCACAATTTATTATTTATTGCTATTATTTATTTGTTATTAACTTTACTTTTGTTAATTGTTTAATTACTTAATTTTTTATTGAATAATATTATTTATCATATTGCACATATTTTGTAAAAATGTAAATTTTTATAATGTTTAACTTTTCCAAACATACTAACTAGTACCCTATGTATATTTTCTATATCATTTGTCATCATGATATTTCTCGTATTGTAATCAATGCACTGTGTAATGCATACATATTTTTTTTTTGTTCTATGATAGGGTTAACATTGAATTTTTTTATGATCTGCCGTTGCAATTGAAATCAAAGCATATGCTAAATGCGATAACAGTAATTGCAATGCAGATCATTCGTACCGTGTGCAAAATTGGCTTAAGCCATTGGTAGCTTTGCATTTAAGAAAGAATTCAATGTTATTCTTGTAGCAACCACCAAACCAACCGATTGTAGTTCCAGCAAAATAAAATATTGTTTGATTATTAGTTTATAACGTTAATGAAAACTGATTGTTTTAATTTGACTTGATTTTTGGTAATTCCTAATCAAATTTGGTCCTTCGAAGCCACGGATATTTTGAATCGTTATTTTGTTTTTTGGTTGGTGGTTCCTACGCTTTTGGATTCCTTGAATACACAGATAAGTATATCGCAGAAATCTGATTTTGTCTGGTGCTCCACTGCGCATTTTATGGATGCTTTTTTTTTGTTGGGGGCTCGATTTGCTGCTTTTGTTGATCTGTCTGTGCGTTGTTGCTAGTGGAATCATTCTTTGAGAATTTGTGCATATTGTGCGGTATTGACTTTAAAATCTTGTGTTCGGTTGCTTTATAAAAGAACGGAATTTAAACGGTATTTCTAAACACCAAAATGGAAGTCTTGAAACAAGCTCGCGGACATTACAAAGGCTTCATTACTAGAGTATATACATACGCTCAAGACATTCCAGAAAATGCGAATAGTTTAAAATTGAATGTGCGTTTAGAAAGGCTTGAGAAGGCTTTTAAGGATATTTGTAATTCTCAAACGGCTCTTTTTGAATTCCATGCTGAAGAGGGATACGTTGACCCTGAGCCCGAGTTTGAGATTTTAGCATCAAAATACATAGTGGGGAAGTGTGCTCTGCTTAAGCGTTTGGAAGACATTACTCCGGTTGAAAAAAGTAGTGAAACGAACATTTCATTGAAGGAATTAGCTTCTTCCCCAGCCGAATTGTTAGATCGGTTAGGACATAAAGATGAAAACCCAATCAATATAAAGTTGCAACCAATGCAAATTCCATCATTTACTGGTGACTATCGTGGATGGCCAGGTTTTCGCGATGTGTTTTTGCAAACGGTAGACTGCAACACAAAACTTTCAAGTGCTCAAAAGTTCAGATACTTGAAGTCGGTTCTGTGCGACGACGCTTTCAACCTTTTGAACGGTGTTAGCATTTCGGATCCCAATTACCAGCTCGCTTGGGAGAAATTAGAAAATCGTTATGATAAACCACTTTTTATAATAAATGCGCTTATCGAACAATTTTTAAAATTTCCAAACGTTGGTTCGGGTGATGGCTCTCAATTACGTAATAAGCTAGTGGATAAAGCGGATGAGGTTATTCGTGGGCTGGAAGCGGTTAAGTCGGTAGGTAAGGATCCATGGCTCGTTTATCTCCTAATCAATAAAACAGACTCAGAAACTAAAAAGGCTTGGGCTTTAGAAAACCAAATGTCGGAAGAGTCAACGTTTAAAGACCTTCTTGATATCCTCGAAAAACGCTCTAATGCCTTAGAAGCTAGTGATCCGAAAACTACTCGTGTTAAGAACTCTCGTGCGTCAAATCCTTCGAATATAAAATGCCTCGCTGTTGTAAGCACCTCGTGTCCCAAATGTAAAGGTGAACATTATCTTCCGCAGTGCCCAGATTTCGCGTCAATTTCGGTAAGTTCGCGTCGCAATTTCGCTCGAGACCAACGATTATGCTATAACTGCCTCGGTACTAAGCACTCCTCGAATCGATGTCGAGTTAAAGCACGTTGTACGTATTGCAATTCTCGCCATCATAGCCTGGTACACTTAGATAACCCAAGTCCAGCTAATGCCGTTGATCCAATCCAAAGTTCAGCTTCCGTCGTAAGCAACCATATGAAAAATGATTGGCGTTCGTCGGTTATATTACCAACAGCGGTTGTACAAGTGTTCGACGCTTCTGGAAAGACTCATCTCGTGCGCGTCTTGTTGGATAGCGGTTCTCAGGTTTCGTTCGTGACCGATTCCTTGGTGAAAAGGCTTGGACTTCGCCGTTCTCATGCTCGCTTACCCATAACCGGAATTTCGTCTGTTGAAGCTGGTGTGACTCAAGGTTCTGTTGAGTTACGGATAAAATCTGGTATCACCCCACATACTATGCAAGTTGAGGCATATATTCTCAATCAAATCACTTCCTCAACTCCATCAATTTCATTTGAAGCAAACAATTTCACTTTCCTTGACGATCTTTTGTTAGCCGACATAGAATTCAGAAAACCCGGTCCCATTGATGTTTTGTTGGGGGCTGACAAGGCTTGGAGTATTCTGCTGATACACCGGGAGCCCTCAATCCTGAAAGTGCACTTACACGGATTTCAAAATTTTTTACATATATTAAAAGATAGTTTATAGAAATACCAACAAATTAAGCCCGGTATGACGAGGCCTATCCTGGCACCAGTATTTTTTGCAATTTTTTGCATTATTAATGATTATTGATAATTTGCACTTATCTCGGATTTTAATTTTGACTATCGCATATTATTGGAAATTTAATGTGCTTTCAGGAAAAAATGGTATGACAGCTGCCTTCCTGGCACCAATGTCTGTCATACCTATTTTAAAAACATATGAGTGACAAAAAGATGAGGTAGATGAAAAGTTTTCAAAAACTCTTAGTCGTACCTACTCCGGATAATAAGTACATGGTAGAACTTCCTTTTCGACAGGACAACGTTAAGTTTGCTAACACCATATCTGGGGCCTTGTCAAGACTTTTCGCGATGGAAAGTCGGTTTTCGCGTAATAAGGACCTCAAGGTAGAGTATTGCAAGTTCATGCAGGCTTACTTGGATCTAGGACATATGGAGCGTATCCCAGATGATCAAATAGAACCTACATCGGGAAGTGTTTTTTATTTGCCACACCATGCTGTTGTAACAAATAAAATTCGTGTTGTCTTCGATGGGTCTCATAAGGATTCCAACAATTGTTGTCTTAATGAAATGCTTCACGTTGGAACTCCTCTTCGACGTAATTTGGTAAACGTTTGCATTCGTTTTCGTCTTCATCGTTTCGTGTTTTGTGCTGACATTACGAAAATGTTTCGGTAGATTTGGGTGCATCCAAAGCACCGGGATTACCAGAGAATAGTTTGGAGAGAATCCCCTGATAGCCCGATTTCGCATTTTCGTCTGTCTACGGTGACGTATGGTACTTCACCAGCTCCATATTTGTCCATGAAAGTTCTCCGTCAAATAGCGTTTGATTATAAAAACCAGTTTCCGTTAGCATCCCATGCAGTCTTGCACGATATGTATGTTGATGACCTTATGACCGGGGCTGATTCGTTGTCAGAGACTTTAGAGCTAAAGAACCAGATCGTCGAGATGTTATCGTGTGGAGGTCTTGAGCTCAGCAAATGGAGCTCTAATTGTTGGGAGATACTGCGAGGGGTTAACTGCAAGGAAGCTGTTTCATTGGATCTAGATAGTTCTTCGGAGTGCACCAAGGTCCTCGGGTTGGTTTGGAACCCGTACCACGACACCTTTACCGAAGATATATTGCCAACGAAGAGAAAACTACTTTCTGAGGTTGCAAAGATTTTCGATCTTTTGGGTTTTTTGGCTCCCTCCACTATTTTGATGAAAATACTGTTTCAGGAGCTGTGGACCGCAAGGACGAAGATAGATTGGGATGATCCCTTGCCCTTTGAATTCGCTGAAAAATGGAAGCTGTACCGGGAAGATTTGTCCTATTTCGAAAACTTTAGGATTTGTCGAAGGTTTACCCAAAATTCTAAAAGCTTGGAGTTAATAGGTTTCTCGGATGCTTCGGAAAAGGCCTATTCTGCGGTGGTTTACTGCCGAAGTTGTTCGGAAGATGGTGTTGAAATCCAGTTAGTTGCTGCGAAGACTCGTGTTGCTCCAGTTAAGCAGTTGTCGATTCCACGTCTGGAACATTGTGGGAGTCTGCTCTTGTGTCGGTTAATAGAACTTATTCGGTCGTCGTTAGATGTAAAATCGATTCGCGTATCAGCGTTTTGTGACTCTAAAATAGTCTTGTCATGGCTTGCGTCGTCCCCGCGAAAATGGAATACGTTTGTGGCAAATCGTACGTCTGAAATCTTGTCTTCATTGCCCCGTTCGTCTTGGAATCATGTCGGTTAATCTGAAAACCCCGCTGATTGTGCTTCGCGGGGTCTCTCACCTAAGGAGTTGATGGATCACAAGTTGTGTTGGAATTGTCCAAAGTGGTTGGCTGAACCCCTTGATAAGTGGCCAAATTGTTGTGAAGCTGCTATGGAAGATATTCCTGAGGAGAGAAAGAAGGCCCTTACAGTTCACGTTTCTGGTGTGGCTGAGCATTTTATGGGAAACCTTTCGCGTAAAATTTCGAGTTGGAGGAAAATTGTGAGAATAGTTGGCTATATTCGTCGATTCATCTGTTTTTGCCGTTTGCCTAAAAGCTATAGAAGATATGGATATCTTTCGCTTTCTGAGCTTCGCCTTGCTAAAATTGTTTGTCTCAAATGGACTCAAATAGAATTCGTTAGTGATATCCAAACTCTTAAGACTGATCGTTGCGTTGAAAAGAGTTCAAAATTGTGTTCGCTTTCACCTTTCCTTGATGCCGTCGGTTTGTTGCGTGTTGGTGGTAGAATTTCGAACGCTAAAGATGTTCCCTTCGCGATAAAACACCCTATAATCCTGCCCAAAAATCACCCTATAACGCAGTTAATACTCTTAGATGCCCATAGAAACTTCTTACATATCGGTGTTTCGGGACTTTTCGCGTTGATTCGTCAGGAGTATTGGATCCTTGGCAGCAGAAATCTAATTCGAAAATTAGTTCATGACTGTCATACGTGTTTTCGTCAACGAAAAATTACTTCAACGCAGCTTATGGGAAATTTGCCATCGTCTCGTTTGAATCCTTCTTTTGCTTTCGCCCATACAGGATGTGATTACGCTGGCCCAATAACTCTTCGTTCAGCTAGAGGAAGGAAACGAACTTTGTCGAAAGGGTATATTTCGTTGTTTGTCTGTATGACAACAAAGGCGCTGCACCTCGAATTGGTCTCGGACCTGACCACGGATGCGTTTTTGGCTGCCTTAAAACGATTTATCGCCCGGCGTGGTAAATGCAGCGTTATGTACTCCGATAATGGTACTAATTTTAAAGGAGCGGCCCGTGTTCTATCCGACATGCATAAATTGGCGCAGTCCCAAGCCCACAACGAGAAGGTTGCAGAAATGCTGGCTGGAGAAACCATCGATTGGCAATTCATCCCTCCTCACAGCCCGCACTTTGGTGGGCTTTGGGAAGCGGGAGTTAAGTTGATAAAAACACATCTTCGTCGCGTTGTTGGGGACAGTGTTTGAAGAAATGAGTACCTTGTTAGCCCAAATCGAAGCCCCTTTGAATTCTAGGCCCCTTTGTGCGCTATCAGATTCCGATCTTAATTCATTAACACCTGCTCATTTCCTTATAGGTAGACCGTACACGGCGATTTCTGAGCCCAGTTATTTGGAAACACCTGTCAACCTATTGGGAAGATGGCAGCACACCCAAAACATGATGCAAGGTTTCTGGCGAAGGTGGTATACAGACTACCTGACATCGTTGCAGCAACGCCCAAAATGGAGACAAGACAAACGAAATTTTCAGTTGGTGACCTCGTAATTCTGAAGGAATCCAATAAGCCACCGTCACAATGGGTGATGGGTGGTCACATTGCGCACCAAAAGTGGCATATTTAAACGCCCCATCACAAAGCTGTCCTTCTTGCCATGTCCTGAAATTCCTTCAGGGGGGGCGGCATGTTGAGGAATGCACAATTTATTATTTATTGCTATTATTTATTTGTTATTAACTTTACTTTTGTTAATTGTTTAGTTACTTAATTTTTTATTGAATAATATTATTTATCATATTGCACATATTTTGTAAAAATGTAAATTTTTAAAATGTTTAACTTTTCCAAACATACTAACTAGTACCCTATGTATATTTTCTATATCATTTGTCATCATGATATTTCTCGTATTGTAATCAATGCACTGTGTAATGCATACATATTTTTTTTTGTTCTATGGTAGGCTTAACATTGTTTTTTTTATGATCTGCCGTTGCAATTGAAATCAAAGCATATGCTAAATGCGATAACAGTAATTGCAATGCAGATCATTCGTACCGTGTGCAAAATTGGCTTAAGCCATTGGTACCTTTGCATTTAAGAAAGAATTCAATGTTCTTCTTGTAGCAACCACCAAACCAACCGATTGTAGTTCCAGCAAAATAAAATATTGTTTGATTATAAGTTTATAACGTTAATGAAACTTGATTGTTTTAATTTGACTTGATTTTTGGTAATTCCTAATCAGTGGTGTTCAGTATGTGTAAGTGGACTGTCTGCTCTATCCATTTAAAATAATTAATTTTTACTATGTTCATAATGTTTTCGTTCAAAATGAAAAAAATCGAAAACTTGATTTTCATCACAAACGGACATTACGTTGGCAGAGAAATCGAAAGAATCTTTGAATTCTTACTTACCCTGCGGCCACACGAGCAAGTTCTGGCCAGCAAGTAGCGTACATATATTATTCGTCAAATCTCTATCGGTGTACTTGGTGTGACGTAGGTGGCAAAAAACTTGCAAGTCAACTTGCCAGCAAGTTCACATATTTTTTCCACTTCAACGATTTTTTACAAGCTTACCTGCTTTTAACATCCAATTTTGATTTTCCAAGATGTCGCCAGCAAAAATAGTAATAAAAATCCTCGTTTCAACTAATTTTCTAATTTAATTTTGTTCATTTTGATACATTTGGCAAAACCTGTCAAATTACTTGCCGTTTTACTTGCTCGTTTTACTGGCTGGAAAATTTGCTAGCCAGTTGACCAGCCAGTACTAAAGCAAGTACTAAAAGTTTGAATGTGTGAGTAAAATATTTGATTGTATGCCAACTTGCTAGCCAGAACTTGCTCGTGTGGCCGCCGGGTTACCTACTATTTTATGGTGGCGCTGCAGTCCAGGTCGGAACAGGACCTCATCTAACAAACGTCTCCAGCCAGCGCACGCCAAGTTGGTTCAGATCCTCTACCACCTGTGTGCTCCACCTGAGTCGTGATCTTCCTCTTCTGTGACGCCCTTCCGGGTTGGATTGGAAGACTGTACGAGCCGGAGCATTATTATCCATTCGCTCTACATGACCCAACCATCTAAGTCGTTGGACCTTAACTTTTCTGGCTAGGTCAGTGTCGCTGAACAGCTCGTACAGTTCTTGATTGAATCTTCGTGTCCATTCTCCATTTATGCAGACAGGACCAAAAATCACTCGAAGAATTTTTCTCTTAAAGCAGCCCAAAGCGTTTTCATCAGATGTTGTCATGGTCCATATCTCTGCACCATACATTAGAACCGACATGATAAGGGTTTTGTAGAGTTGCTAGGGAGAGGATTTTTCTACTCAATCATTGCCTTCTAAGTCCAAAGAAGCAGCGATTGGCAAGAGTGATTCTTCGTTTGATTTCAGGTAGACGAAGTCCTTAAGTACCACGAAGTTAAATCTGTCTATGTTGAAGTTTGCTCCAAGACGACGATCTTGGTTGTCCTTTGTTGTTGACAGTAACCATAGAATTAACTTGGTCTTGCCCTCGTTAACCGCTAGACTTTGAATTCTTAATCGAATTTTTTTTCGAATGATCACCCTATAAGTGATATGAAACATTAACATACGAAAAACTCATGCATTTACACTGAAAAATTTTATTAGTAAAATTGTTGCGAATACCATTCGTAGAAAAAAAATTCGTACACTGAACGAATATTCGTTAATGGTCCGAATTTTTTCTGTCATAAGAAAATTAAGAATTTATAAGTAAACTAGCAGTTGCCCGCGACTTCATCCGCCTCTCCCTCGTCCACCGGCCAGAGTATCGTCTCGACTTGTGCATCATGAGCGCGTGGGAATTTTGTTGAGATGTTATTGTAAAATTGCATTGCAGTCAACTCTCCCTTAGTCGCAATTCTCTTAAACTTGAAAAATTTGAGCATTTTTTATGATTCCCTTCAGTTTTTCATACTTAAAGCATTCCCTTGGTTGAACCCTCCCTAATTCTAATATCTCTCTTACTCCAACACGTTTTTTTACTTCTGCATCGTTTTTTTCCCTGAGCAAATTTTTTAGTTAAGAAATATATAAAATGATATTGTTTAAACACAATAATCTGCACAAATAACGCAATCAATCACATTCACAAATCAATTGAACTCTCAACTGAACTCAGTTATTAGGCCAGTTCCACCTAACAACATCAAAATGGAGCATAATTCTCAGTTATCATTGAGATAATAATGGTTGCCTTACTAATTGTTGTTCCACATTTATGTTATCAACGTCAAAATAGCTGAGTGAGAAATCGAATCTAAAATAATTTCATCTCAGAGATCTCAGAAAAAAAATCTCAGTTCTCAGCTGAGATTTTTTGTTCCACTTATAAAATCTCTAAGATCTCTGAGATATCAGTGAGATGTTGTTAGGTGGAACTGGCCTATTTTATATCATTTGCTTGGCCAGCCTGCATTAAGTGTGATACAGCCATCACATTATTTTTCGTTCTCATCTTTCTATTTTCTATGTTGTTATTGAATTGAAAATTGACGACAGCGCGCGGGGTAGCGCTATGACAGCCATTGCTACTAAATGGGAAAAATAGTAACACTATGTCCACCTATACACGCTCGTATTGTTTTTTGTTGAAATTCTGGTACTTTAATTCTAAAACCAGTTGGTGCTGAGCAGTGCACACTGCACAGTAATTTGTTCAACACATGCCAAGAAAAATTAATATTTTTTTTGCCGTTTTTTTCCACATTTTTCACCGACGCTTCACTCTTATTGGTTGCAGCGTTTCAAGCCTTCTTCGATAAATGGACCATTCAACATTAAAAAATTGTTCAATTTGATTAAGAAGTTCCTGAGATAAGCGCGTAAAAACGCAGAAAAATTAATATTTTTTGCCGGTTTTTCCACATTTGCCACAGACTCTTCGCTGCTATTTGTCTCAGCTTAATGTTAAGGTAGCCTAAAGCCTTCCTCGATTAATGGACCATCCAACACAAAAAGAATTATACCATTCGAACCAGTAGTTCCTGAGATTACTGCGTTCAATTGAACAAACTTTTCAGCTTTATACAGGGTGATGCACGAGCGTTGTGCCAAAAAGCTAGAGCGTGTAGGTTGAGTTTAGACAAGAAAAAAATCGTATGGGAGGGGGGGTCTATTCCCCCCGTTTAGCCGGGAGGGGCAATTTTCTGAAAAATTGACTTGTTTTGTAAAAAAAAATATTAAAAATCAACGGCTCCGTTTACAACACCGTGCTATACCTTTCTGAAAAGCCAAAAACTTCTTCTTTCACTTTGTTTTTAAATTAAATTGTTTTAACGAATAGTTTAAAAAAAAAAATTTTTCAAACTCAAAATTTTCAAAAAAAAAAGCAAAAAAAAACATTTTTGAACTAATTTTTTTCAAAATTTTATGTAATTAAGTACTAATTTTCTTTTCAAAATTCAATGTCTTTTTTAATTTTCAGTCGAAAACAGAAAACTGGATGCGAAAATGTCTTTTCGTTTTTGAGAAATTGAGAAAACAAAAACAAAACCACTTTTTTCAAAAAAAATCTTTATTTTTATTTTTACCTATCTGGACTTTTAGTTTAATTTATTAGTTTAATTTATAAATTTAATTTTTTGTAACTGGAGTTTTATGAGGACTCAATGAAGTAGAAAAGTATTACATTTTCCCTGGATTAACCATTTTGTTCATTGATAACGTCTGAAAACTAACCTGCAATATTTTCTTACTATAGCTGGGGCCGTTGACACTCGCTGGCGAAGGGTTCTACCTGCTAGGGGCTTAAGATAATTAAACCGCAATTTTTCTTGAATGAAAAAACAATTAACAACCTAAAGGTAAACAAAAGGCATCGCATATTTACTAAACAACCATTTACAATTAAAATATTAACTCATCAAAACTCATACGCTCGAGAAGAGTTAGTGGACAGGAGCTTCTGCTACGGTTTAACTTGTTGTCGAGATCGGGAAGCCAAAAGACTTTACGCTGAAAGATAACCCAATAGATGGCGCCCAAGTCGTAGCATGTTTTCAAGAATCCGCCGACGAGAGCACGGAGAGCTAGAAGTGAAAGGTCAATGGCAGACGTTATCAAAGAACAAAATGATTAATCCAGGGAAGATCCAATACTTTTCTTCTTTATTGAGTCCTCATAAGACTCCAATTACAAAAAATTAAATTTATAAATTAAACTAATAAATTAAACTAAAAGTCAAGATAGGTAAAAATAAAAATAAAGATTTTTTTTGAAAAAAGTGGTTATGGTTTTTTTTTTTAATTTCTCAAAAACGAAAAGACATTTTTGCATCCAATTTTCTGTTTTCGACTAAAAATTAACAAAGACATTGAATTTTTAAAACAAAATTAGTACTTAATTACATAAAATTTTGAAAAAAACTAGTTCAAAAATGTTTTTTTTTGCTTTTTTTTGAAAATTTTGAGTTTGAAAATTTATTTTTCTTAAACTATTCGTTAAAACAATTTAATTTAAAAACAAAGTGAAAGAAAAAGTTTTTGGCTTTTCAGAAAGGTATAGCACGGTGTTGTAAACGAAGCCGTTGATTTTAAATATTTTTTTTTACAAAATAAGTCAATTTTTCAGAAAATTGCCCCTCCCGGCTAAACGGGGGGGATAGACCCCCCTCCCATACGATTTTTTTCTTGTCTCAACTCAACCTACACGCTCTAGCTTTTTGGCACAACGCTCGTGAATCACCCTGTATATTAGTTTAGATATAGGTATAGATAGATTGTATTGTATTGTTTGCCGTTTTTTTCCACATTTTCCGCAGATTCTTCGCTTCTATTGGTCGCAGCTCAATGTTATAATAGCCTTCCTTAATAAATGAGCTATTCAAATTCAACACAAAAAGAATTGTTCGATTTGATTTAGTAGTTCCTGAGATTACCGCGTTCAAACGAACAAACTCTTCAGCTTTATATATTAGTATTGATTTGTACTAATTTTATTCCTTATACAAAATTATGATAAATTGTACAAATCTATACGCGAATCGAACTACACTAGTCAAAACAATTAAAGGAACACTTGAAAAAACTAAAAAATGGAGTGGTTTTTTATAAGGCTTGTATCTCAGTAGAAAAAAGTCGGATTGAAGTGAAACAAAAAGTTTTTTAAATGTTAACATTTTTTCTTTTCAAATTATTTTCAGTTAAGAAAGTACCCTTAGTCGTTTTCACTTGAGCGTAAAAAATGTTCACTCAATTTCAAAATCGAAAAAAAAATAAACTTTGATTGTTCATAAAATGAGCGGAAATATTTTTTTTCAATCCAACCAATCTAAGATTCAATTTGAGAATTTTATTGGCTTTAATTAACTGTTTAATTCGGATCGCTACAATTTTTTTTTCTAATAAAAAAATGGGTTTACATGCAAAAACACAATTTTGACTTTGGACCCTAATAACTCTGCTAAATATTTATTTTTAAGAAAAATAAAGGCAGATTTGAAAAACTTATTAAATTTTCTACACAAAAACATTTTAAAAAAATAAAAATATTGTTTTTTTTTTCAATTTTTTCTATCAATTTTAAAAAGGGTCCAAAAAACGCATTTTTCAACTTTTTCATAAAAACTACCGTTATTTTGTGGTTTTCAGTGGTACAACTAATCTGAGGCTTAATTATTAAAGCTCATAAAATTTCCTTGATTTTGGTGAAAATTTCATATCAATACGATTAACCGTTTCTCTGCTTCGATCTATCAAACTTACGAAACACTTTTTTTTTCAATTTCAAGGAAAGTGTTGTTTTTTTCTTATTTTTCTGTTCTTTTGAATTTGTTTATTTTTTTAATTTTTTTTTTATTTTTTCCATTATCATTATGATTATGATCATTATGATTAATGGTAAACGGTAGTTTTTATGAAAAAGTTGAAAAATGCGTTTTTTGGACCCTTTTTCAAATTGATAGAAAAAATTGAAAAAAACAATAATTTTATTTTTTCAAAATGTTTTTGTGTAGAAAATTTAAATTTTTCAAATCTGCCTTTATTTTTCTTGTTAGTCAATATTTAGCAGAGTTATTAGGGTCCAAAGTCAAAATTGTGTTTTTTTTTCATGTAAACCCATTTTTTGATCAGAAAAAAAAATCGTAGCGATCTGAATTAAACAGTTAATTAAAGCCAATAAAATTCTCAAATTGAATCTTAGATTGGTTGGATTGAAAAAATATTTCCGCTCATTTTATGAACAATCAAAGTTTATTTTTTTTTCGATTTTGAAATTGAGTGAACATTTTTTACGCTCAAGTGAAAACGACTAAGGGTACTTTCTTAACTGAAAATAATTTGAAAAGAAAAAATGATAACATTTAAAAAACTTTTTGTTTCACTTCAATCCGACTTTTTTCTACTGAGATACAGCCTTATAAAAAACCACTCCATTTTTGAATTTTTTCAAGTGTTCCTTTAATTGTTTTGACTAGTGTATATCAACGAGCATAGTTTCAAATTCATTCGTAAGATTTACTCATTTACTGATGCATTTGTAAAATGTTCGAAGCAAAAAGTTATGTATTCGTAAGAAATTTACTAAAGAATAAATAAAGTGATGCGACAGGTCCTGAAGAGTCAAGGCCTTAGTGGCTTAAACTCATCAACAATTATTTTCTGTGTGTGTGTGTGTGTGTGTGTGTGTGTGTGTGTGTGTGTGTGTGTGTGTGTGTGTGTGTGTGTGTGTGTGTGTGTGTGTGTGTGTGTGTGTGTGTGTGTGTGTGTGTGTGTGTGTGTGTGTGTGTGTGTGTGTGTGTGTGTGTGTGTGTGTGTGTGTGTGTGTGTGTGTGTGTGTGTGTGTGTGTGTGTGTGTGTGTGTGTGTGTGTGTGTGTGAAGAATTGAGGAGATCTAAAATTTAACGCCAATTCCGAACGGCAAAATTGAGAAGCACTTTTTTCATGACAGATGATACTCTTGGAAGTGCTGTCAGTTCTTCGCTGTACCCGTTGAGGATGAAAAAAAAACTTCAAAGGCATGAGCAGGATTTGAACCAACGCACAAATCACTACGCCACGGGCACTACTTAAAAATTATTTTCAGTTAAGAAAGTACCCTTAGTCGTTTTCACTTGAGCGTAAAAAATGTTCACTCAATTTCAAAATCGAAAAAAAAATAAACTTTGATTGTTCATAAAATGAGCGGAAATATTTTTTCAATCCAACCAATCTAAGATTCAATTTGAGAATTTTATTGGCTTTAATTAACTGTTTAATTCGGATCGCTACGATTTTTTTTTCTAATAAAAAAATGGGTTTACATGCAAAAACACAATTTTGACTTTGGACCCTAATAACTCTGCTAAATATTGATTTTTAAGAAAAATAAAGGCAGATTTGAAAAACTTATTAAATTTTCTACACAAAAACATCTTAAAAAAATAAAAATATTGTTTTTTTCAATTTTTTCTATCAATTTGAAAAAGGGTCCAAAAAACGCATTTTTCAACTTTTTCATAAAAACTACCGTTATTTTGTGGTTTTCAGTGGTACAACTAATCTGAGGCTTAATTATTAAAGCTCATAAAATTTCCTTGATTTTGGTGAAAATTTCATATCAATACGATTAACCGTTTCTCTGCTTCGATCAATCAAACTTACGAAACACTTTTTTTTTCAATTTCAAGGAAAGTGTTGTTTTTTTCTTATTTTTCTGTTCTTTTGAATTTGTTTATTTTTTATTTTTTTTTATTTTTTCCATTATCATTATGATTATGATCATTATGATTAATGGTAAACGGTAGTTTTTATGAAAAAGTTGAAAAATGCGTTTTTTGAACCCTTTTTCAAATTGATAGAAAAAAATTGAAAAAAAACAATAATTTTATTTTTTCAAAATGTTTTTGTGTAGAAAATTTAAATTTTTCAAATCTGCCTTTATTTTTCTTGTTAGTCAATATTTAGCAGAGTTATTAGGGTCCAAAGTCAAAATTGTGTTTTTTTTCATCTAAACCCATTTTTTGATCAGAAAAAAAAATCGTAGCGATCTGAATTAAACAGTTAATTAAAGCCAATAAAATTCTCAAATTGAATCTTAGATTGGTTGGATTGAAAAAAATATTTCCGCTCATTTTATGAACAATCAAAGTTTATTTTTTTTCGATTTTGAAATTGAGTGAACATTTTTTACGCTCAAGTGAAAACGACTAAGGGTACTTTCTTAACTGAAAATAATTTGAAAAGAAAAAATGATAACATTTAAAAAACTTTTTGTTTCACTTCAATCCGACTTTTTTCTACTGAGATACAGCCTTATAAAAAACCACTCCATTTTTGAATTTTTTCAAGTGTTCCTTTAATTGTTTTGACTAGTGTATATCAACGAGCATAGTTTCAAATTCATTCGTAAGATTTACTCATTTACTGATGCATTTGTAAAATGTTCGAAGCAAAAATTATGTATTCGTAAGAAATTTACTAAAGAATAAATAAAGTGATGCGACAGGTCCTGAAGAGTCAAGGCCTTAGTGGCTTGTGGCTGTGTGTGTGTGTGTGTGTGTGTGTGTGTGTGTGTGTGTGTGTGTGTGTGTGTGTGTGTGTGTGTGTGTGTGTGTGTGTGTGTGTGTGTGTGTGTGTGTGTGTGTGTGTGTGTGTGTGTGTGTGTGTGTGTGTGTGTGTGTGTGTGTGTGTGTGTGTGTGTGTGTGTGTGTGTGTGTGTGTGTGTGTGTGTGTGTGTGTGTGTGTGTGTGTGTGTGTGTGTGTGTGTGTGTGTGTGTGTGTGTGTGTGTGTGTGTGTGAAGAATTGAGGAGATCTAAAATTTAATTGTACAAAATTGAACTTACGAATTATTCGTAGGATTTACTCATTATTAGTAGATTGCAAATTCTGTTCCAGTGCTTTTTACTAATACCTGTATATTTACCATTACCAGTACATTCTAAATACTAATGACTCAGAAACAATTTCCTTCATTCGTACATTTATCAAAGGCATGAATATTGAATATGTACATTTTACAAAAGCTTCGTAGTATCTAACCTCCATTCGTATATTAACTAAGAGCACTTGTACACTCTACTACTGCTACGAATTATTTGTAAAATGTACGAATGGAGGGTAAATATTACGAAATATTTGAAAATTTTATGAATGGAGAGAAAATATTACGATGTATTTGTAAAATGTATGAATGGAGGGTATGAAGGGTTTGTAGAATGTAATAATATTTTCGGTAAATATACGAATGATGATGAAAAATATTACGATGTAATAGCAAAATGTACAAATGGTCTTGGTAGATGTACGAATGAAAATGAGACTATGGTCAATCCATTCTTTGAAGAAATACGAAAATGAGTATATTGTACGAATGTACTCGTGGCTTAAACTCATAATTTCGTCCTATTTATGCATGAACATTTTTCAGTATACTTATCCAAAATCACCCTATATACCTACCTACTTATACCTCACCTATAAGCATGCGTTTCTATTTGTCGTTTAGCAAAGACAAATTCCTTTGGACTAACACGAGAGCCATCATCAAAAAATTTCTTAACCCAAGCTTATTAAACCGAAAATCCCTTTTTTTGGAGAAAAAAAAGAGAAGTTTACATTTTATCTCACTTAAAACCATCTTGGAAAATGGAAGAACAGACAAAAAATATGATAGAAAAGTAAAATAAGACCCCTTCCACTCGGCAGCAAATTTACTATATGTAGGTAGGTATACCGACAAAATATCACAATCTCATTTTTTTAATAAACAGGTGCTTACATTATCCTTAAGAGGGTTCACTGTTATCATTTTTTTTCTCCTAATATAAGAAAATGAAATTTCTCTCCTTGCAGATTTTGGTTATTTTATTTAGATCTCTGTTTTGCTACTTCTTGTTTCTAAATCTTCTTGGGAAAAACGTGTTTCAATATTGTTGACATATTTTTGGGTTTGTAAGTTTGTATTGGGGGGAACAGTATTATGTTGTTATTAGGTCCTTATAAAATCCTGATTTTTTCCTGTATCTAATAATATACAAAAAAAATTTCCTACTTTTATCTATTTTCATGTTTGACAAAAACTTTTTACGTTGATGTGGATGTGGATGTGGATGTGGATGTGGATGTGGATGTATATGCGCTGAATTCTAAATATTACATGCAATCTATTCAACTTTGAAATCGATTTATTTGCCGCTATGCCGATGGATTAAACACACATCTTGCGGTTGGACACAAAATACCTAAATTTGTATGAAAACATTGATGCGACATCATGTTGGCATGGATCTTGCATACAAATATCCATCTGACTGGAACGAATTTTTTTATATCGATATAAATTACTTCACTATCACTATAATAATCATCCTTTATAAATGGCATCCAATGCGAAATCAATGAAACCTACAAAACTATTTAAAATCATATCCGTGTAAATACCTGATCTCTGCTCGTTTATACATGCTTTTTAATGGACACATGTCATCGTTGGGACTATATGACTGCATAACGTCTGGTGCACTGACAACGACTCAAAAATTATTTGTACTTCGGTTATACAACTATTTATGGGAATGATTTTCACGCTCGGTAAAATCACCGAAATTCTGATGTGCATTTTCGAATTAACGAAATTAAATTCCCTTAATAAAAATATCTATATGAAAAAAAAATAAAATAATTATGGAAATTGAATACATATATTTCGAAATTTGGACTTTTATTATCCATTTACATTGACTGCCGACCTTATATCATGCGTCGTCGCCGCTCTTGCTCCTGGTGGTAACGCCATTGCTCGGTTGTCGCCATTGGCCCACCAATGCGATTAATATCCTGTGAATATTTTGTGCATCGTCCTGTTAATTTTTGTTCTGAAGCTCTTTTATCGGCCACATTGAGGACATATCAGAAGGCGGCTTGTGACTCGGATCAAGTAGTAATCTCATGCCCCAGAGGAACAAGCATATCCATTGAATTCGCCCAATACAATAAGTTCATAGCTAGAGGTGGGTGAGTATATTCAATTGATAAAAGTATAATTATGTATAGTTGTGTGTAGATATGTTTAATGTGCATTTTCGTTGCATATATAATATTTTATATCAGTGCAGGAGGCAATGTTGGTATTGAATAGTTTTCAATTATTAATCTCCTCAGCATCAGGAAAAGATCAATGTAGTCAAGCGAAACTGGTGTCTGTGAAGTGTGGAGGGGACAAAGGGAAAATTCGTGTGAAGGAAGATTGAAAAGTTATGTGAGAGAATTGTTTGTATTTTTTGTATCAAAAAAGTAGCTTAAGCGTAGTACGATGGATGGCGAGCCCCTGGTTATGCAGAAGTCCATGTATAATAGTGAAAACAACAGTTTGTGTAACCTTTTGTGCTATTGCCGTTTTCGCTGAGTTGAAAATTTTCTTTTTCGTAGGAAGGAATATGTATTATATTAAACTCCTTGCTCCCAATGTCATTAAGAGTCAAAAATGAAAGGAATTTTTATCAATTCAACGAAGATTCCTTAGTTTTGCAATTCAACACCTTCCCTGGGAAATTCCGAAGGGCGTGTGCCCCTAATCGTGACCGCCTACAACTGCTCAACCTAAATTCGATACAGGAACGTTAAGAAAATGCTTACATAAATCGGCTTCCCACTGGCTATGTTGTCTGCTCCTCTCTTTGTAACTATCGATTTCTTTCAACACTAATACTCGTAACGTGAGAAACCCTCCACTGTTCTATTTACCAACACACCACGACCACACCTCCTACGGCCTTAACGAACCTCTAAGACGTATGCTACGTTCATACTGATAGATATAATTTTAGATTTGAGTTAGTTTTTAAGATAAACTTATAGCTTGAATTCGGAATAAAAGGCGATCATGCCCCCACCAGATTTAGTCCAGCCAATTTTGACGATTTTCTTTTGTGATTTTGATAACATTTTCATCCAGACAGAGCCTGTACAATCTTTTTCTGCATTTGCCCGGTCCAGTTAGAGCCTTTTCAACATAAGAATCAAGGCTTCGCGCGATGACACTCGGTTGTTTAACATAACAGCTTAAGAACTAGGCAACATAGTATTCATGCTCTATAAATAAACAAGCATTAATAAAAAATCATAGCTCACAAATTGATCTAACACATATTATCACTCATCATCCTGAGATTACCGCGTTCAAACGTTCGCTTTCTTCAGCTTTATATATTAGTATAGATATATGTATATAGATATAGATATAGATAATATATAAAGAGGAAAGGTTTGATTTTTTGTTTGTTTGCTTGAAATGAATAGGCTCCGAAACTACTGGACCGATTTAAAAAATTCTTTCACCGTTGGCAAGCTACACTATTCCCAAGTAACATAGTCTGTTTCATTTTCAAACTTGGGATCCTTACTAAAACTTGAATAATCTAATAGTGGAGTCAATGAAGCTTTTTTCAGAAAGTCCTCAGAAACAGCTCGGATTTTGAAAAAAAAAATCCAATTTTTTTGTTTTTTATATTCTTTAAAGTCTGAAACAAATCATTTGGGGGAAATAATTGCTTATATTGTTTAAACAATTTTTATATTGTTTATAAAGAGAGATCCAAAAACAATGTTTTTGATAAATTGGAGTGTTTAGGTTGCATTAAGACAAGAAAAAAATCATATGGATATTGTCTATTGTCCTCCGTTTAGCCGTGAGGGGCGATCTTATAACAAAAAAAATATTAAAAATCAACGGCTTTTCCCTTAATGCCGCGTTATAACTTCTTGCAAAGCTAAAAAATGCTTCTTTCATTTTGCATTTAAATAAAACTGTTTTCAGGAATAGTTTTCGAAGAAATCATCTTCAAAGTCAAAATATCGAATTTTTCAACTTTTTTTTTTTACCTCGAACTAATTTTTTTCGAAATTGTATGTAGTTAAGTTTTTTTTTCCACAATTAAATGCGGTTACAAGTTCTCAGTTCGATCCAGAAACCGCATGGCTTAATGTCTTCTTTTTTTTTTGAGAAATTAAGAAAAAACCAAAAAAACTTTGATGATATTTTGTTCTATTTATTCGAAAAAATAATAGGGTAGACTGGGGAGCCTTTGCCATGATTTAGGAAATTTGACCGTAGGCTTAGGTTTTTAATCTTTCCAAAAATTGTTTATACCTAAAAGTTGAAGTACCTTACTATCTTTGTTTTGTAAATAATTTCTACCTCATATCATTTCATTTAAATTTTTTAAAATTATTAAAAAAAATAAAAAAATTGCTATGGCAAATGTGTACTATGGGGGATGATATGCCACTAGGGTGGGGAGCCTTTGCCAGGTAACTTAATTCCAGAAATAAGAAAATAAAAAAACGTTTTTAGTTTTTTTTTTTTTAGCGGAACAGTGAACATCTGGTTGCTCGCAAATTCGGAGTGATATCTATACCTACTTTGGAAACAGCTATATCACTTTCTTTAAAGAGATCTTAAGCGATACGCCATTCCGTGCAGCGTTTTCTTAGGGTAGTTCTTTTTAACCCAAAAAATTTAGCCGCTGCGCTAATAGTTTTCCTTACTTAAACCGCTTCAACGGCTTGCATCATTTTATCTTCATTAATCTCGTCGCGGTTGGATTTCTTGATATAAAAACGCGGCATCTTTCGATCTGAAAATCATTCACCCATCAATTCAGTCATTGCCTGTGGTAAGGGCATTTTATGGGTGCTTTTGCCAATGGCAAAGCCACTTTGTAGCGTGGGTTTGCCAGTGACAAGGCCACTGTGTGGGGTGGGTTTGCCAGTGACAAAGCCACTATAGGGGTGGTTTTTCCAGTGGCAAAGCTACTTTGCGGGTGGTTTTGCCAGTGGCAAAACCTCCACACAAACACATGGCAAAGGAAACCACAAGCTACTTTATGAAAAAATTTTTTTTAACTTTTTAAGATCGCACACTAGTTACACAAATAACTTTTTTAAAGACAATTAATATGTTATAAAATTGAGAATTGGCGCGAAAAGTTTGTAAAAAAATTAAACCACTTGACTTTTTTGAAAATATTCACCTTCCATTTTTTGTTTCCGGTACCTGGAAAATAAAGAAAAACGTCCTGCCACTCTCGCGTTTGACTGAGAACTTTCAAACTTTGTGGAAAGTTTCTACCTAGAGATGTGCAATAAAAATCAATTTTCCGATATTTTTAATTTTCTTCGATCTATAAGAAAAATCGAAAAACAAAGCCTCCCCTCTGGCAAAGGGTCCCCAGTACTTACAAGTAATTTTGTGAATTTTTTTCTGAGTGTTTTTTTTCTTAATTTCTCGAAAACAAAGAGACATTTAGGAATGCAGTTTTCTGGATCTCACTAAGAACTTGTAACCGCATTTAATTATGAAAGAAATTAGTACTTAATTACATAAAACTTCGAATAAAAATAGTTCGAATTTGAAAAAAAGTTAAAAATTTCAATATTTTCACATTGAAGATAAATTTTTCGAAAATCATTCCTAAAAACAGTTTTATTTAAATGCAAAATGAAAGAAGCATTCTTTAGTTTTGCAAAAAGGTATTACATGGCATTATGGACAAAGCCGTTGATTTTTAATATTTTTTTTGAAAAATAGGCTTTTTTTGTTATAAGATCACCCCTCCCGGCTAAACGGGGGACAATAGACCCCCTCTACTACATGATTTTTTTCTTGTCTTAATGTAACCTAAATACTCCAATTATTAAAAACATTGTTTTTGGATCTCTCTTTATAAACAATATAATAATTGTTTAGACAATATAATTGCGGGAAATTCCAAATGATTTGTTTCAGACTTTAAAGAATATATAAAACAAACAATTTGGAATTTTTTTTTTTCAAAATCCGAGCTGTTTCTGAGGACTTTCTGAAAACGCTCTTTTTTTAGCTTCATTGACTCCACTATAACACAAGATGTAAAAAAATAAACAAATCGCACTCGAGTAAATCTACGTTTGAAAATAATTTAAAATGTCAGTGAAGAAAATATATTTGTTGTTTTTGAGATATAATGGGCGTGGGAAGCGGGTAGTGGATTAGCAGGGAAGTCGGTAGCGGGTAGCGCATAGCGTGGTGATGGGTAACGGGAGTGAGTAGCGGGTAGCTTGGTAAAGGGGTAGCGGTTAGTGTGTTGAAGTAGTAGGTAGCGGGAAGCGGGTAGTGGGGTAGAGGTTAAGCGGGTAGCAGGTAGCTCTGGAGGGTAGGAGGGTAGCGGATAGTGTGGTAGCAGGGTAAAAAAGTGAAAGCACTGCGAGAGTGGCAGGGTACAGCTAGTCATTGATAAAACATTTGAGCTGGCCTATTTAAGTTTATATAGAGATCTTTTATAGGTACTAAAGAAATTGTTGAAGTCAATTAATATTATCTTTAATGTTAATTTATACTTTAACATAATTTGTACTTTGTTTATGTTTGTTTAAACTGAGAATGTTTTTATGTTTATATCAAAACTTGTTTTAGAAAATTTATTATTCTCGATTCAAATCTTTTTCAATATTGTTTGTTCATTTTTAATAAAGAATATTTTCTTCAATTTAAATACAATTAATCGAATATTGATTCCATTGAAAACAATAGGTTATGGGCCTAGTATGCAATATTGATTAATTTGTATTGATTTGAATTTAATTTTCGTTATTTGTGAACCGTGAGATATAGTCTATTTGAAGATGGACTTAGCAAAGCATATGAAGCTTTTGGCTGGTGAGACAGATTGGCCGATATGGAAAAGAAAAATTCGAGACTTACTTGACTACCATGAGGGAGCGCTAGATGCAATAGATGGAATTCTGAAGAAGCCAGATCCTTTATCAGCGACAGCTAAAGCAGAAGAAATAAGTCAACATAAAGAAATGAGCAACTTATATCGAAAAGCGAATAGCTACGCTAAATCGATGATAACAAGCTCGGTCACAGAAGAAGTTTATCAGAAAATAATGGATAAAGAGACTGCACATGATGCGTGGGAAGCTTTAAAACAGCAATTTGAAGCAACATCGAAGGATCAATTGTTCAAGATATGCACTGATCTCTTTGCATTCAGTTGGAATCCTTCTCAAGATGTTTCCACACACATTGCGAAGCTCAGAGGTTTGTGGAACGATCTGAATAGTGGTCTCAAAGCTAAGAAAGAGAACACGTTACCAGACTTGATGTTGGTATGCAAAGTCCTGCATATTTTACCATCAAGATTTGAGACTTTCAGATCAAGTTGGATGTTACTCACAAAAGATGAAGCCAAGACATTTGATGAGTTGACCACGCAGCTTTGCATGTATGAAAGAAATTTCAAGAAAACAGAAGAAAATGATAATTTAGCTCAAGAGGCGCTAATTGCATCAAGATTCGACAAAAAGAAGCAAGAAGTTCGACCAAAACAAAATTATTCAAGAAACAAGAAAGAAGATATTTGTAATTTTTGTAAGAAAAGAGGTCATTGGGTTCGAGACTGCAAGAAGTGGTTAGCTGAAGGAAAACCAGCAAAAGACGTGAATTTTAGCAGAAATCCAAGCAACATTGTTGATACAAATGCATCCTTAGTGTCTGTTTGCAATAATGCCTATGCAACTGAACTAAATTCAATGGATTGGTGGATCGATAATGGTGCTACAAGACATGTCACCAACTGTCGAGACTGGTTGATCGATTTTGAAGTATTTGAGAGTTCATGTCAAATTCAAGCAGCTGGAAAAGAAACTCTTACAGCTGTTGGAAAAGGGAAAATCAAAGTCCAATCAACTCACAACAATGAAGAAGTGACCTTGAATGATGTTTGGTATGTACCTTCTATTTCGAGAAATTTATTTTCTGTTCTAGCCGCTCAAGACCGAAATCGAAACAGTGTTTTCAAGTCCACAACTACACAGTGTTGGCTTGATGTTAATGGCAAGATAGTGTTACGTGGATATCGTCATGTGAACGGATCTTTGTACAAGGCAGCGATCACACCAATAGTTTCGAAAGTGAAGTCAGATATGCAGTTCAATGTAGTGGTTGGAGATGATACGACACTACAACTGTATCATGAGCGGTTTGGACATCAAGACAAGAGACACGTCAAAAAGATAATAGAAAAAGAACTAGGCATCAAAGTTAAGATTGACCAGAATTTGTGTGAGCCGTGCATATATGTCAAAGCACATAGACTACCTTTCGGAACGAGAAGAAAAGCGACAATACCAGGAGAGCTTATGTCCACTGACGTATGCGGACCCTTTAGCGATTCTTTTAAGAAGAAAAAGTATCTCGTTGTTTTTAAAGATAGCTTCTCTAAATTCCGGTACGGTTTCGCCATAGAACACAAATCTGACGTCAAGAATGTATTAAAAGAAGTGATTGCTAATGCCAAGATCTTGGGTCATCCGATTAAAGAGTTATTGAGTGACAATGGCGGTGAATTTGACAACAGAGAAGTCAAAGAGATTCTTCGATTAAATGGAATCACCCAAAGACTGACAGCGCCATACACTCCAGAGCAGAATGGCGGCAGTGAACGTGAGAACCGAACTTTAATTGAAATGGCAAGAACTTTTAAGTATTCAAGTAGAGAAGCTGAGTATCCAGAAGCAATTTGGGCGGAACTTGTTAACACCTCGGTGTACATCCTGAACCGAACTGGGAAGTCATCAGTAGATGGAGTTTGCCCATATGAATTGTGGATTGGAAAGAAGCCGAGAATCAAGCACTTAAGAATAATTGGTTCAACTTGCTACACCCATATTCCAGTTCAAAAGAGAAAGAAAATGGACAGAAAAGCAGTTAAAGGCTATATTGTTGGATATGATGGTGATGAACGATACAGAATTTACATCAAAGAACAGAACAAAGTTATCCTGTCAAGAGATGTTAAATTTCAGGAAAATCCAATACTATGTGAAAATGCAATCAAGTTACCCTTCAAAGATGTTGGACCCAACCGGGGAAGAGCAAAATGAAGAACAAATTGCAGAGAGTAGCATATATTCGGATGAGTACGAAACTGCGAGTGACAACAACTGTGAAAATCAAGAACTTGATGAAGATGTAATCCAACAAGACCAAGAAGACCAGCAAAACCAACAAGGCCAGAGAAATCTAAGAAACAGAACAACTTTAAGAAGACCTAAAAATCTGGATGATTATGTCATGGCAGCGGAAGATTATGTCAATTTTTCTTCGATTCCTGAAACATTCCAAGAAGCTATCAACAGCAAAGAAAAATCAGAGTGGGTGAAAGCTATGGAAGAGAAACCTGGAAGTTGAAAACATTGCCAAGAGGAGCAAAAGCAATACCTTGCAAGTGGGTATATTGTCTAAAGAAAAATCCAGATGGCAGCATTGACAAATACAAGGCAAGACTAGTGGCCAAGGGATTTAGCCAACGAGAAGGTATCGATTATTGTCAAACTTTCAGCCCAGTAGCAAAGATGGGGACTATAAGATCAGTTCTGAGTATAGCTGCTAGCGAAAAGATGCACCTCATTCAGTTTGATGTTTCAACAGCTTTCTTGTACGGTGATTTAGAAGAAGTCATCTACATGAAACAGCCAGCTGGATACGAAGATGGAACCGATAAGGTATGCAGACTAATGAAAAGTTTATATGGTCTTAAACAGCCCTCTAGGTGTTGGAACAAGCGTTTTGGTAGTTTCATATCTAAACTAGGATTCAGAGTTAGTGAAGCTGATCCTTGTTTATATATGAGGGAAAGAAACGGAAAGAAACTTGTTCTTGTGCTGTATGTAGATGATGGGCTGGTTGGTTCAACTGATCAATACGAATTAGAGAAATTTATCGAAGAACTGAAAACCGAATTCAAGATCACCTCGAAGAAAGCGACGTTCTTTTTGGGACTAGAAATAGAACAGAATGAAGAAAGAATAAAAGTCAGCCAAAAAGCACACGCAAGAAAAATCCTCGATCGTTTTCAGTTTTCTGAATGCAAGCCAATTTCTACACCAATTGTGAAAACTACAGAAACTTCAAAAACAGGGAAAGTAGATGATGAAAACCACAATTTTCCGTATAGACAAGCAGTTGGTGCGCTGATGTATTTAATGCTAGGAACTAGACCAGACCTAGCATACACAGTAGGATTTTTATCAAGAAGCTTAGAGAATCCATCCAAAGAAGATGTATCTAAAGTTAAAAGAGTGTTCATGTACATAGCTGGAACTTTGGATCTAGGAATTGAATACAAGAAAAATGACAAAACCAGAATCCTACAATGTTATAGTGATGCTGATTTTGGTGGATGCCAAAGCACTGGGCGTTCAACTTCTGGTGTTGTTATAACTCACGCAGGTGGAGCTATTTCCTGGCTCAGCCAAAGACAGGCCATGGTTGCAACATCAACAACTGAAGCTGAAATCGTTGCAGCGAATGAAGCAGCTAAAGAAATAATTTGGCTATGCCGATTATTCGAAGGAATGGTCAAATTAAAACAGATTCCGGTTCTCCAAGTGGACAATTCTGCAGCTGTAAGATTGGCTCAAAACCCAGAATTCCACAGAAGAACTAAACACATCGCCACGAAACACTTTTTCATCAGAGAAAAAGTAACCGAAGGAAAAATTAAAATCCAACAGATATCAACCAAAAAACAAGTTGCAGATATCATGACTAAACCCCTTCCATGTCCAAGACTGAAACTGTTATGCAGCGAAATGGGTTTGTTTTGAAATGTTAAAAATCAATTAACAAGGGAAAGTGTTGAAGTCAATTAATATTATCTTTAATGTTAATTTATACTTTAACATAATTTGTACTTTGTTTATGTTTGTTTAAACTGAGAATGTTCTTATGTTTATATCAAAACTTGTTTTAGAAAATTTATTATTCTCGATTCAAATCTTTTTCAATATTGTTTGTTCATTTTTAATAAAGAATATTTTCTTCAATTTAAATACAATTAATCGAATATTGATTCCATTGAAAACAATAGAAATGTCAAAGCATATAAGTAAAAGAATGTCTACTTCCACTGTTCTTAACAACTTCAAATTTGTAATTTAAATCGAATTTCGTCTGTTGTTCTTTTTTCCGTTTCTTAAATAAAAAACTTCGATTACTTTCACAATCGAAAAAATCTATGTGGCTCTGCTCTGATCCTTATTCTCCATCATTCCAATCACACTCGATTTATTGATTGAAAATTAAAAATTAAAAATAAATAAACAAATTTTCTGAGTTTTGAACTTAGCTCCAATTGAAAAGTTCATTGAAATATTGGATTTTGTGTTCATTTTATTTTTTGTTCTATTTTCCATTTACAGACGGTATCGCAATCGATGAACTTTGCCCCACAGATAATCACCCAACGCAAATACGATCGAAATCAAAGTATTTGCTTCGCGGTTCGACATTTGGCTCGCCGAAACAAGTTGTTCCGGCGAATCGTTATGTCGCGTCGGTGCTATTGCAAGTGCTATGGGCTTGTCTATTGTAACTAATAGCAACAACACTTCCACGACTACCACTGTTACCGAACAAGAACAGCATCAGGATGAGGATACCAACAGTCCGGAGAACTGCGTGTGGCCCAATGCCCTTCAGGTATGTAAATTTTGATTTTATTATAAACTGGACTAAAGTGGCAAGTGGGTTTTATGTATGGTTGCTGTGGGAAAATTTCGAAAATACAACGGTAAGAGGAAAAATGTTATTTCAAGGTTTTACTGTAGAATAGGTTTTACGTGGAATACTATATTAAAGCGATGACGCGTTTAAAAAACAAACCAATTGAATTTCACATGAATTGTGGCTGGTGTTTTATGAAAACGTAACGAATGTAGTCATTGTTGTCACTTCGTCGGTCATGTACAAACCTACAATCAGAACCAGGCACGAAGAGCAGGCAGACAGCAATGTAATTCTGATAAATGCGAATTACAAACACCAATTACGTGATGACAGTTTGTGTATCCAATTTGCAAGAAAATTTATTTATTGTCGATCGCGTCCTGTCGATAGCGTACACGAATATAATAGTAGAAGCAAGCGGATTGGGATACATGGAAAATACTTCGAGATTTTTTTTTTCGTTATAACTCGATGGCTTCATTCAAATACAAGCCTTCGAAAACAACCAGACCACTGTTGCAAGCCTATTTTGAAAAGGGTAAGAACTTGAAAGTAAATGCCTGAACAGATTATTATGAACTTCTGTACGATTGTGTGAAAATTTGCATAAACAAAGTGCTTGCATAGATTTAGTAGTCACATAATTTAGTCGAACGAAAATATTTTTATCAATTTTATAAAATGCAAATCAGGTCAACACCTTTGTTCGCAAACAATAACCCTTTTGTGTGTTTACTGGTTTACACTGGCTGGGTCAGTGCAGCCATGTAAAAAGGTGTTATCTTCTTCTGTATTATATATGTCAACTGCGAGTTGGGTAGTAATGAGCAAATTTTAACACACTTGAAGCAGAAAACTTTATTTAAGAATACTCTTTCAATACCCAATTTTTGACCATTGTATTGAATGCGTGTCCGACTTATATTTTCAAAATAAGACTTTAAAGAAGAACTTAATTAACAATATCAATATTAACTCTTTTAAGGGAAGTCGTTTAAACCTCTATTATTGGTCGGATTTTGTGTTTTTTTTCTTTTATTAAGGAAATTGAAAATAAAATTTAAACTGTCTTCAAAAATTGAAAAAAACTGTTTAGTAAGTTGATTGATCAGAATAGAGAAACAGCAAATCGTATCGATGCGCAGAGCTTAAATAATGAAGCCTCAGATTAGTTGTATCATCAAAAACCGCAAAATAACGGAAATTTGTATGGAAAAATATGGAAAAATATGGAAAATTAATTTTCTGGACCTTTTTTTTAAATCGATGGAATGCATTGTGAACAGCAATATATTTTATTGTTTTTTTATTTTATTTTTTTGTAGAAAACTGAATAAATGACTGAAATGAATCTGCCCTTACTTCTTTGGAAAGTAATTTTTAGCCGAGTTATTGGGATCCAAAGTCAAAATTGTAAAGGGTCCGCCAAATTTTTTGAAAATGCTATAAAAAAAACTACTGAATATTTTCTCAAATTTCTTTTTTTATTTGAAATTACAATCCTTCCGGTTAATAATGAAAAATAATTTCATTCAAATGGCTGCCTCGACTGGCCATGCAGTAGCCTACACGATCGTTCCAATCTTTAACCCTCCAGTGGGCGCGTGGTTAAAAGAGACACGAGTGGTCGCGTGGTCTACGACTGTAGACCATTTTGTTTTGCCAAAAAATATATATACTATAGCGTTTTAAGTATCCAAATCGTGGTCAAATCATAGAGGAACATATTTTGTTTCATATTCATCACTCAAAGATAAAAAGTTATTGATACACTGAAACAAATAATCGGAATAAAAAAACAATCCCAATTTTACGATTTTTCGTAATCATTTTTTATAAAAAATAAATTAATACTTTAAAAGAGTTAATAACAAAAAAAAAACATATTTTTTTCAATAAATGAATAACCAAATAGAGTAATGAATAAGAAAAAAGGAAAATTGTACACAAAACAAAAGAAATATAAGACTTGAAAAATTCAGTTTTTCGTGTTCACATTTTTTGTCTTTTTTCGCAAAAAATCAAACAAAACAGTACAGCAAACATAAAAAAACTATTCAAAAAACATAGAACGCAAATTCATTAATAAGTTTAAAAAAAAAAAATTAAAATGTGCACTACAAATCACAATAAACGCATATACATTTCAAGTGGTACCTACAAGCAAATTTAACACTTTTTTCGCACCTCACCCTAGAGGTCATCTCACGGACCCAAAAATAGGTCCCTGAGATAGTAGAAGCAATTTTCTTCACTAAATAATTATTTTTTTAATAAAAGTAGTTAAAAATCTACAATCCCTTACCTATAATAATACAATTGAAGACAACTTTTTTTGTTACACGAGTGGTCGCGTGGTCTACGATGGTAGACCAAGAGACTTTGAATACCTTTTAAGCTTTCGTATGCCCCCTCCGAAGAAAAATAGCATAATAATTAGGTAGAGCAACTAATTACACTGGTCAACATGAATTTTGAGTCTGAGTTCGGTACCGCGGATTTTGATTTCATACACCTAACTAAAAAATATAAAAATATTTTTACATTATAAAGTTTGCTTTTGTAGCTACCAGAACGAAATTTCAAATTTGCTGGAAAACTTCTATTTTCAGGTTTATTTATATTTTAAAGGAAAACAAGTTATGAATTATAAATATTTTTTAAACTTTTACTATAGAAAAAAGATAAATAAATACAAAAATTCAAAAATAAATGTAAAAACAAAGTCTAAAAATGAATATTTTTTGTATTTCTCTTGTGAAAGTAAGAACTTTCTCGTATGAGGCCCCAAATGTAATCACCCAGCGCGTGCGGTATCTGGGGGGAAAGAGGCGTGGGAATTTCAAATATTTTCATTGCATTGTCCTTGATAACGTTGTTCGAAATTCGTTATATCTTGGTGGAAGCGTTCCCCCTGCTCTTTTGAATATTTACCCAAGTTATCTTTAAATTTGCCTAAGTGCACATGAAGCACGTTCACTTTAACCCATGACTTTGAATCTTACAAGAATATTAGAAATCAGCTGACCCGAAGACTTCCTACTGCCTCAATCGATAAAGAAAATACCTAAGCTTTTGTAACCCGTTACCCTCTACCTGCTACCCCACTAATTTCTACCCGCTTCCTCGCTACTTCGCTACCCAGCTGATACCCTAGTACCTGCATCCCACTTCTTCTACGCGCTACCCGCTAATTGCTATCCGCTTATCCGTTACCCCGCTACCCACACTCCGATACCCATCAACCCAATTCTCCGGGCAATAAAGGGCTTGGTCGATTTTGTAACCGAACATTCCCTCAAAAATTGGTGCAAAATACTCCACTGGTAAAATAGAAGTAATTCCTTAACGAATTTGCATGAAATTTGTGTATATATATGAAAACAATGTTTGCTGGGTCAGGAAGTAAGATCGTAACAGCTCAGAAACCTTTGCTGGCTCATGAACAACAACTATGTTGAGGGCCATCACATGGTCAAATGCATATAGTTAACGTTCTATAGGGAAAATGGGGTTTAGACATTTTTTACCATATCTCATGAACGGCTTGGCTGATTTTGTACAAACATTCCGTCAAAATTTGGTGCCAAACGGTCCAAGCGTTCGAGTTTTCGCTTGCCGCTTAGCCTCTTCTTACCTACAGGCCCCCACATCTCTCTCTTGCATCATAATTTCACAGGGTCTTGCAAAAATCTAACAAAGTACGAAATGTAAACTTTTCATGATATTTACCACAAAAGCAAACTTTAATAATCATTATTGGAGTTTCTATTTACTTTTCGATGCACATCATCAGAAAATATAGTTTAAATAACAGACTCAAAAAAATTTTTTTTTTTTGTTGACCTGTGTTATCTACAGCTATTGTGAACGATGGCGGAAAAAAATTGTTTTTCTGCGAACGGCGGCGTTTTAAAAAAGACTGGTCTACGACCGTAGACCACGCGCCCACTGGAGGGTTAAGCACATTATCGATTGTGTGCAGCTGTATTTCACCAATGGCTTCACGAATATTGTCCTTTAAAGCGTCAATTATCTCTGGTTTGTCGGCGTAACACTTGTCTTTTACGGCACAAACAGGGAGCAAAACATCGAGTGTAGCTTCGGCTGTGTGGCACGTAGCGCCGTCCTGTTGAAACCAAATGTTGCCAATATCCTCCTCTGCAATTTTTGGCCCGAAAACATGGCCCGACAACGATCGCCATTGACTGTAACGGCCACTCCTTGCTCATTTTCGAAGAAAATTGGCACAATTATGCCTCTGGAGCAAAATCCGCACCAAACAGTTTTGGATGTATGGGGTTTTCAATGTATGCGTGCGGGTTTTCTGTGCCCCAAATGCGACAATTTTGCTTGTTTACATACCCGCCAAGATCAAAATGAGCTTCATCTGAAAAGGTGATTTGTTTGGCAAAATCCGCATCTTCTCTAAGTCGATCGCAGGCCCGCTTAGCGAAGCGAAAACGCATTACATGGTCAGTTGTTCAAGCGTATGTACAACCATATTCGTTCAGCGGAAGGATAAAACTAATATCTGTCAAATCAGACATGAGCTTAGTGTTACCATTCACGAAATAAGCGCTAGTTGAAAAACGTTAGATGGCGGACCCTTTATTTTTACATTCTTATAACATAATAGGCGGGGAGCCCCTATACAAGAAAGTTCCGTCATCGCGCCCACTAAAATTTTCAATAAGAAACAAAAGATAAACCCAATAGGTATAAGATTCGCTTGGTCGGCGTGAATTTATATAGCCGGAAGTATTTTTAATAATTTTTAGGTTATCAACATCACGGGAGATTTTTCCCGTCATCGCGGATTTTAACCAAACAACCATAATTCGGTGCGAAATAACATTCTCTTTGAGAAAAAGTCCGGCCAACCAAAAATTTTTAGCCGGAAAGGCCGCGCAAACCTGTTTCAATGGGGTGTATGACGGAGAAATTTCTCCGTCATCACGGATTCCGTTATTTGTTCTTTCATTGTACGTGTCATTATGTAAGATGAATAAATACCTTGGTTTGCGTGCTTTCAAGCTGCCGGAAGTGCCGCGCAAACCAGATTTTTTATGAACTAAACTACTGTAGTTCATAATAAAAATACAGTAGACTTCGCTTCAATTGAATGAGCACACAATTTTTCTGAGGTTCGTTGTCCATTTTTTCCTAACTTTGAGCTTCAATGAAATTGATGATGCAAACTGATTCCTTATGGTGAAAACAAATCACACAGAACAATTTAAGAAGTACAGCTGTTTGTCTCCCGGTTCTCCTGCAAAGCTTTTCATATCGAAAAACTAAGTTTTTTTGCGTCTACTGAATAAGCACACGATCATTCACAGCCATTATCTTCATTGGTTATGATTATGAGAGTTTTATGTGGATTGGTATATACCAAATCAAAAGTTGAAGTATTCTTAATGACTAGGGCAACCAAAAATATGCTCGAGCATGTTTTTTTTTTGGAACGTCGAATTTGCTAATTGACAAGATAGAAATACGTTTCATGAGAAAACAAACATTTTGGACCCTATTCGTTAGAGCATATTTTAGCATATTTTGTTATAAATGCATATTTTTGCATATTTTGCTTTAAAATTCATATTTTGGCATATTTCATCTTTATTTGTAATTTTTGTTGCAAATGTTAGAGTAAATACTTTTTTTAAACTTTTTTTTTCGAAAAATTCGCGATGCTATTCAAGTATTTTATCCAAAAGTAACGCATGTCACTTATGAGGCCCACAGGCTCCATAGAACTTGTGAAACACTTCGAGGTTAATTTCCAGAAGTTGATATTTTCATCGCAAACGTGAAAAAAGTGTTTAAAAGCTCCGTCAAAAATAAGGGTATTCAAGGATATTGCACCGGAAACACCACTTCCCTTGCAAATGATTACGACTCGTTGGGTGTCTTGGAGGGAAGCAGTTTACTGTGTAGAATTTTTTTTTAAAAAAGTGGAAAGCCTTTTCGAAACACTACATGAAGAGGAATCAGCTGCAATACGAGTTATTTAAAAATTGTTTTAATGAAGTGGCATTCAACGTGACTTCTTGATATTTCTATCATCCAATTACTTATACATTTTTATTGAAATGTATTGCACTGCTGGAAACAAGCGGCCTTCAGCTAACATAAAATTATTGATCGATGCCCTAGTTAAAATTAATACCATCGACTCCAATATTGAATAAATAAAAAAAAAATTATCAATATCTCGGAAAAATAGAGAGCTCAAATTGTTTATTATGGCAGAATTTATTCGTAGAAAAAAAAAACTGAATCTGAAATAATGGTATTAAAGCTTGCACGTATAACTGGCGTATGATTTACCTACAAAAATGTTTTCAGAGAAAATTTTTTAAGTAAAACTGTTTTCCTTTATTGCAACAAAAATTTTAACAAATTTTTTTTTTTCTTTAATTATTCTGGTTTATATTTTCATTTTTGATTTTTGGTATTTATTTAACTTTTTATGTTTTTGTTTTTTTTTTGTTCTTTTATTTGTGTCTAAGGATATTTTGACCTCTGTTATTATTATTTTTTTGAAAAGTCAATAAAAAGTTAAATATTTTTGGCTATTTCAAAATTTTTTAGGGCATATTTTTAGAGCATATATTTGGCTTTTAAGAACATATTTAAAGCGCTATAAATGGTTTTTATAGAGCATATTTTTGGTTGCCATTTAGCCGTTTAATTAAAATTTAAAAAAAAAATGGTTAGATTAGAAGCTTTGAATAGTGTCGAAAGAGCTAAGATTGATTCGTTAAAAGAACAAAGACTGACCGTGTGTGCTATAGCTACCAAAATTGACCGGAGTCTTCGTGTTGTCAATTCGTACCTCAAAAATCAAAGTTCACACGAGAAAAACATGAAAGGAAATAAAAAAAAATGGCAACATTCGAAGTTGATCCACGAGCGATTTTGAGATGTGCTTCCTATTCATGTGCCTCTGCCGTAAAAATTAAACAAAAAGTTGGTGTACCAGCAAGTGTTTCAACAGTCTGCGGAGTACTAAAAAGTGTTTACAATTTTCTAAACTCCATGTTAGTTGAAAAAATTAGTGGCGCAATGCGGTTTTCTAGGATTAGAAGACTTTCAAGTCTGTTGGACCTGATGTCTTTGATTATTACTTTCATGATGTGAGGAAAGAAGAACTATTTTTAGCGCGGCATCATAGTCGAGAACATGGAGTTATGATAATGGGGAGCAGAAAGCTACTATGGAACTATTAATCTTGAGTTTCAAACTTCAAAAAGGACTGCAATTACCTACAAAGGTATATTGGAAAGAATATTTCCTTCATTTTCGGATATTTTTGGACCCTTAAACTTGACTTTCTAATGGAACAAAGACCCCATCCACACGTTACGCACTGTCAAAAGTGGACCAGAATGTTGCCCTAATTTACTCGACCTGATCCGTATAGAAAATGAATGGCGATGGTTGGTACGAAAAGTTAATGAGTCTATCCGTCAGTTTGCAGATAGAGAATTTGTTATTTTAGCCATTAAATAGGCGTGGAGAGAAATTTTGCTGGATTACTTAAACAGCCTTTACGATTCCATGCCAGACCGAATTAAGAATAAAGGTGGTAGTACCCACTACAAGAAATAACCAATAAAACAAATATTTAAAAAAAAAACTTGTTCATTTCATTCCGTTACATTTTATTTCCAATTTTAACAGTTGTGTCTATTCAGTTGACTCATAAAAAACTGAGTTTTTCGATATGGAAAGCTTTGCAGGAGAAGCGGGAGACAAACAGCTGTATACTTCTTAAATTGTTCTGTGTGATTTGTTTTCACCATAAGGAATCAGTTTGCATCATCAAATGATACATTAAAGCTCAAAGTTAGGAAAAAATGGACAACGAACCTCAGAAAAATTGTGTGCTCATTCAGTTGAAGCGAAGTCTACTGTATTTTTATTATGAACTACAGTAGTTTAGTTCATAAAAAATCTGGTTTGCGCGGCACTTCCGGCAGCTTGCAAGCACGCAAACCAAGGTATTTATTCATCTTACATAATGACGCGTACAATGAAAGAACAAATAACGGAATCCGTGATGACGGAGAAATTTCTCCGTCATACACCCCATTGAAACAGGTTTGCGCGGCCTTTCCGGCTAAAAATTTTTGGTCGGCCGGACTTTTTCTCAAAGAGAATGTTATTTCGCACCGAATTATGGTTGTTTGGTTAAAATCCGCGATGACGGGAAAAATCTCCCGTGATGTTGATAACCTAAAAATTATTAAAAATACTTCCGGCTACATAAATTCACGCCGAACAAGCGAATCTTATACCTATTGGGTTTATCTTTTGTTTCTTATTGAAAATTTTAGTGGGCGCGATGACGGAACTTTCTTGTATAGGGGCTCCGTTCTTATTTTTCGATTTTGGAGATGAGTTAACATTTCTTACGATACTGTATTTCCACCATATTAACAGATTAGATAGCTTAAATCAGCTTTGTTCAACGGTGTCAACACTGCAATCTCAACAATATGCATTGCATAGCTTCTCAGTAATCAAAATCTTTGAAAAACTGGAAGTAGTTCCCTCAGCCCATATGAACGTTGAAGTAGCTACTTTTTAAACACCTGCACTCTCCTGGTTAATAATTCTTTGACAAATCCATTAATTTGGGTCAGATTTGGTTCGAGAATATTTTTTTACTAGCCGACCCTGCGAACCTCGTCTCGCCACCCTTCACAGCAACTCCAGAAAAATTATAAATTAACACAGATATTGTTTAAATGCAAGTTGATTTGCTTGAATCCAAGTTAAATAGAGAACTACATACCTGATTTTTTCCAAGCCTTACAACTAACTTTCTACTTTCATTTAAGCATGCAGTTAAATGCAAATTTCGTTGAAAAATTCAACAAATCCTCGTTCTTCCGGTGTGTTTTGACTATTCCACAAAAATTAGAATTCCATACATCTTTCGATTGTCCTCCTTATTTGCTGACTTTCCCGTAAGATTGTTTCAAAAATGCATACCTGCAACCTGCAATGCAACTCAAATTCTATGCAAAAGCTTGAGTTTTCCAAGTTCAAAATCCAAAAATTGAAATTTGAAAATCAGTGCACCTACAAGTTTCGAAAACTCATTTTGAAATATTTCAGTTTTCCATTTGAAAACCAATGCACCTACAATAACATGCAATTTTCCCTTTGAAAACCAATGACGTTTACGAGTTTTTTATCAAGAACTGTCCATTTATCCATTCGAAAACTCATTTTGAAACAAAAAATTCTAAGCGACCTTTTTATTGGTTTTCCAGTTTTCCCACTCTTCTATGAGGTTTTCCATTTTTTTTTTCACAAAAACTTTTACTTAATACAACGTTATTAAACATTAATATTTCGGTGCGGGGAAATAACTCCACGGGAACTAACTCCACTGAGGGATTTACTTCCCACTAAGTGAGAACTTACTCCACTTTTGTAAAGTGTAGTTAGTTCCCATGTACGGTGAGAACTTAGTTCACTTTCTAATGGGAATTAAGTTCGCACATTTATACATGGCGCAGGGAAACTGTTCCGGAAGTCAGAAGTCCCGAAAATGTGACCACTATGGTGGGTCATTCTTGTATACATACATAACTACAACTTCAAAATGTCTTATACATAAATAAGATCATTTTTATTTACTACCTATTTGTCGACAAAATGGATAGAGCAATTCATTTTCAAAGCTGTTGCCGTTTCCTTTAATTTGGGAAAGCATGCTAGTGTCTGAAAAGCACTTCTGCACTGCAATGATTCATTTTGAGTATCTTTTTTCACCTTGGTCTGAGGATGATGACTATCTGTAACACTCAAATCAATTTGGTTTGATTGGGAGCGAAGCGAGCGGAAAAAATTTTGGCCAAAAGAGAATCAATTTGGGGTGTGAAAATAAAAAAATTCGCGCGAATTTTTTTATTTTCACACCCCAAATTGATTCTCTTTTGGCCAAAATTTTTTCCGCTCGCTTCGCTCGCTTGCAATTTTTGGTTCAAGCTCCAAATCCTTAATAATACAATTTTTTAAAACATTTGAGAGGGATTGTAGAGTTAATAGAGTCAGTAAAAAAATTTCTTTCTGATGGAACTTTTAATGTTATTGAAATAGCTCAGTTATTTAAGGGGACAAAAAGATGCAACAAGATGAAACTGGGTTCAAGTACAGTGTGCTTGTAGAATGCCCTACTCTCTCCGAACACCAAACTTCAGAAGAATGTTTGCATTGGAAAAAGTTTTCTTTATGTCACATAAACTTACAGCATGCGGTATATTTCAATTGTTATATACCGTTTTAGAAAATGTTTAAAATTAATAGCAAAGGTCAGAAACCCCGAATTTGATTTCTGGACTAATGAACCACCATATAGGGGGTCAGATTCTTAAAAATGGGTTTCCGAATGCTTAAGTTTCTCAATATTTTTGTACATGCGATTTTTTTAAATTATTTTCAGTCTTCAAAAATGAATTTCGGAATGACTTCGTTTCTAAGACATTTATTTTAATTTCACAAATTAAATTGCTCAGTATACTTGAATTCTTATTTTAAATTTTTCTCAATTAAAGTGACAAATTATTTCAAATTTGAAGGGAACTAGATCCACTATTTTTTTGAAGAATTTAATTCCCACTGTACATGGGAACTAACTACACTTTACAAAAGTGGAGTAAGTTCTCACTTGGTGGGAAGTAAATCCCTCAGTGGAGTTAGTTCCCGTGGAGTTATTTCCCCGCACCTAATATTTCACGAATATCTTTTGGGCCATTTCGGAGTCGGACATACAAACATAATTATTCTAATTATTAAATTTTTTGACTCAAACAACTAAATTCTCTATAGCATATTTTAATTTAATATAGAATAAACACAAAACTTTTCCCTTATTTGAGGAAGCAAATTTGAAGTAATCTTTTTGACCCCTGGAATATCTGTAACTCCAGGAATATCCTTCTCCTTTTATTTGTTAGGGAAAACCTAACAAGAATTGGATTTCCTTAAATTTATAATTCTTTTATCACTTGGTCCAAATAAATCTCTCAAAATTAATGTCAAGCTATATCAAGTTATATAATGCAAATTAATTCAAAACATTATTTTCTTTCTCTCAGACAACAGTTACACTACACCATCAATTTAACCCAACAAAAACCACTCTCAGGAAAAAGTGACACAATTAACTAAATCACCTGCTAAAACATCATTGCTCTCCTACTACCCAATTGCCAACGGCAAAAAATTAAGCTCTCACAGATAAAAATATGAATGGTATCAGCGTAAACCTCCATTTTTTAAATTATTCATGAGTCCACTTAAGAATTCCGTCTAAGGCCATAAAAGAAATCGAAAGAACCACACACCAGCTGTCAAAGGTTGCATAAATAAGTACGACATCGTCTTAGGGAAGCAAAAAAAAAGGTCACCTAAAAAGTGGGGTGACTTCTTAAGCTTAAGCTTTTAGGAAGTTCAAGAAGAATAGGGAAAAGGAAACGAGAACATGTTGAATTTATGGTCAAGTCTGAGAATAGTTAGGCAGGTTAACAATTTGGTCTGCTTTTAAAGGATAAACTTTTCAAATGTGGAAAGATATTTGCCACAGGCTATCCCATTTATTTCATCTATTAGATAACATTGTATCACGAACTTTAAGAAAAAAAAATAAAAACATTCATTCGTACCCACAAGTCCACTACATGTCACATTTAATAAGATGGTGAAAGATACAAGTCTATAGATCTGGTCAGGTTTTCAACGCTTATATTTAAACATATAAAACGAGCCGACCCGCGGGATGTTGTACCCGCTGCCGCTGTAATGAAATGTTCAATGGGAATTTAAAGGTTGAGTGTGCCGTTTTCCCGTCACTTAACAAAGTTGTCGCGATTCCGTAAGGATTGTCTTTCTTTTGCCAATATAAAATTTGTTAATTTTTTTTTTCATTTTTGATTGTTCGAAGGACTCAGAAATGCTGCTTTTTTTCGTTGTTGTACTGAATTCTAGATATAAAGGGTCCGCCAAATAACTCTTGTTTTTTTTTCAAAAGGCTACACATAAGAAAAAACTACTGAATATTTTCTCAAATTTGAAAGTACAAACCTTCCGGTTAATAATGAAATATAATTTCATTCAAATGGCTGCCTCGACTGGCCATGCAGTAGCCTACACGATCGGTCCAATTTTTAAGCACATTATCGATTGTGTGCAGCTGTATTCCACCAATGGCTTCACGAATATTGTCCTTTAAAGCGTCAATTGTCTCTGGCTTATCGGCGTAACACTTAAATTTTACGGCACCCCCCAAATAATAGTCCAACGGTGTCAAATCGCAGCTCCGAGGTGGCCAAACGTTATCAGCTCTGCGGCTGATAATGCAATCTTCAGAAACAGGGCGCAAAACATCGAGTGTAGCTTCGGGCCTTAGGCTGTGTGGCACGTAGCGCCATCATGTTGAAATCAAATGTTGCCAATGTCCTCCTCTTCAATTTTTTTGAACAATAATTCGTTCAACATGGCCGATAACGATCGTCATTGACTTACAGTCACAGGCCACTCCTTGCTAATTTTCGAAGAAAAATGGCCCAATTATGCCTCTGGACCAAAATCCGCACCAAACAGTGACTCGTTTTGGGTGTATCGGCTTTTCAATGTAGGTATGCGTGCTGGTTTTCTGTGCATAAAATGCATTTTGCTTGTTTACATACCCGCCAAGATCAAAATGAGCTTCACCTGAAAAGATGATTTTTTTCGCAAAATCGGCATCTTCTCTAAGGCGATCGCCCACTTAGCGAAGCGAAAACGCATTGGATGGTCAGTTGGCTTCAATTCCTGAACTAATTGGACTTTGTATGGCATCATACCAAGGTCTTGCAAAATTCGTCTCAATGATGTCTCCAAAATGTTCAATTGTTGAGAATGACGGTGGATTGATGTTGATAGCGCTTCACGCACACTTTCTGCCACAACAGCAATATTCTCGGGCGTACGCACTGTTTTTGGCTTTTCACGCTTTGGTTTATCGATGAGGATGCCAGTTTCTTTCACTTTTTTCACAAGATAACGAACATACGGAGCTAACGGTGCTTCTCTTCTTCCAAAATCCGTACGCAATTTTTGCACACATTCTGCAACATTACCATGGTTTTCATAGTAATGTCGCAATATTTTCCAGCATTGTTCAAGCGTATGCACAAACATATTCGTTCAGCGGAAGGATAAAACTAATTATCTGTCAAATCAGACATGAGCTACGTATTACCATTCACGAAATAAGCACTAGTTGAAAAAAACACGTTAGATGGCGGACCCTTTAGATACTTATGATAGGTAATTAATATCATGCCATGTTGATATCAGTAAAGTACCTATTATTTTATTGACACAATAGTATCACGAATAGAAATGAAAATAACTAAGATTTTAATATTTTACCCGTTCCTTAAATATTTTTGTTAATTGTTTTCAGTATAAAGTTAGAGTTTATTCAAAGCATTTGTGCATTTTTCGTTTGTAAATATTTAAATCTAATCGTGCGCTGGAAGTTGTATAGTGTAAAAAAAAACGTTAGAACTTCTCATTGAAGAGAAAGCAAGTATCATTTTTAGATTGGAATCTGCCATGGAATATTCCGTTTTACGCTCCACCATAGCAAGAACCCGTTAGAGGAGTCAAAACGGTCGATTACAAAAGTAAAAAAGTTCACTGCACCCTGACGTTGAAGAGGCTCTGCTTCTGTAGTTTAAAGAAGAAGAGAAGTTGCGGTATACCAATCAGTGGGTACAGCGTTTTCGTCAACGTCAAGGAATTGTTAGCGGCCCAATAATGGGAGAACTTAATAGTGTTCCTCAAGGTGCAGTGGACAATTGGTTACAGCTTGCTCAGTCCTCGCAAAAACTATTCAGATGAAAACATTGATGAAACCGGTAGATAAATTTTTAAAAATAACACTCACCAAAGCCCTTAACCCTTGCTGCATATCTAGCAGTGGAGGGCTTGCAAGCCATACGGCTTTAATTCCTTCCACCAAATACTACCTCGTTTTGAGAAGTTGAAACACAGATCATTGGAATTGTACTAAATTGAAACGGAAATCATTGGAACGATTTGTTTCATTTTTTGACATAATACAGGAAAATGAATTTACAACCGATTAAAAGAAAAACACATTTTAATGAAAACCTTAGTGTGTAATTGAATGTGGCAATAGTTTAGAGTTCTACCCAAGCCTCAGGTTCATAAATGAGTAGGTACTAGAAGGGATACCGTCCGGTATTCTAGCGTCTCCTTGTTTATTTACTGTAATGTGTATACACTTTATTTATCTCATACGCTCTGTATCTCCTTCTATTGTAATGTCAAATGTGTATACGTTATTATCCCTTACGCTCTGTACCTCTTTCTATATTTAATGTACACACTTTTCTTACTCTCTTTATTTACTCTGTATCTCTTTAACTCTAATATCGTTTAATTGTAGTAGTAAACACTTGTGAGGGGCAATACCTATACCTAGTGATTAAGAGAAACTTTTTGTTTAGCATTAAGAACGTTAGCCCCTACAAAAAAAATCCCAGTATTTTTGTTTGTAAGTGTAAGCTTCTGGAACATTCAAGCTTCTCCAAGAACCAATATAGTAGTTTCTAGAACCAAGTATTTTTGTTATATAAAGAGCCCGTTTGGCGGCGAAGAATTAATTGATTGTGAACTGCGATAAAGTAAAGATACTGTGTTCAAAAAGTAATTGAAAGTGTTGAATAAATAAGTTTGTGAGTGATTTGAACAAAGTGAATTTGTGTTTTATTTGAAAAGTAAATAAGTTTTAATTGTCGGACCAAGCCGAATATTACATTGGTGTCAGAATAAGGGATTAAAACTTATTGAGAATAAAACAGTGAACAGTGATAATATTTTGTGTGAAATAGTGAAGTTCAAAATAAAAAAAAAAAAATGAGTAAAGTTTTGAAAGACTTAACTGTCTTCGAGCTAAAGGCCGAACTAAGCAAACGTGGCTTAAGTGGGGCAGGATATAAAAACTAACTCGTAAAACGGCTACAGGAATATCTGGAAGAACAAAATGAAGACCCAGATACGTTTGCTTTCGAAGTGGAAGCAAAAGTGCAAGAGGTAAATACAACTGCCATATCTAACATGATGTCTCTTCTTTTAGCCAAATTTGAAGAGAATCAAAAGAAGCAAGAAGCTCAAAACAAGAATGTGCTAGAGCGGTTTGACGCACAGAAGAACGAGCAAGAGAACGTACTCAAGCAACTAGAATCTCAAAGAAACGAGCAGAAGAACGAGCAAGAGAATGTCCTCAAGCAATTAGAAACTCAAAACAAGAATGTTCTGGAGCAACTAAAAACTCAAAGAAACGAGCAGAAGACCGAGCAAGAGAATGTCCTCAAACAACTGGAAACACAAAATAATGATGTTCTGGAACAACTACAAGCTCAAAGGGATGACGTTCGAGATCGGTTTAATGCTAGAAGGCAGGTTTGCGGACTTCGAAGACAAAATCAATGAGCGTGTCGAAAAACAAAATTCAACGACTAATGCACGTTTCAAGAAAATAGACCACCAGATCGAAACCATTACAAGCGAACTAGAAAAAGTGCGAAAGATGGAAGCTCGAGAACCTTCTGGTGAGTGCTCAAGAAAGAGGGAAGTGAATCCTCCAAGCTTTGATGGTCAGATACCGTGGTCAATCTACAAGAAACAGTTTGAAGCAGCAGCGTTAACAAACGGCTGGGATGATGACGAAAAATACATTGCTCTTACGCTTGCCTTGAGAGGAGCAGCTGCTGAACTGCTACAAACCATCCCAGCAGAGAAGAACGGTGACTTCAAAGTTCTGGTAAACGCAATCGAACAGCGGTTTGGGGATAGCCACATGCCAGAAGTCTTCCGAGTACAACTAAACAACAGGACACAGAAAAGAGGTGAAACTCTGCAGCAGCTTCAGGCAGATATCGAGCGATTAGTTCACCTGGCATACCCAACAGCTGGCAACGAGATAATAAATCAACTTGCTGTTGAAGCCTTTGTAAGAGCTGTGGGCGACATAAATCTCCAAAGGGCTATTCGCACTGCCGGAAAGCAAACAGTACCAGAAGCATTGGCTTTCGCTCTAACAATGGAAGCCGCAGAACAAGCTTCCCAAAACGTGCATCGCGTGAGAGAATTGGAAGTCCAAGAATGCTCTTGTCAGAAGGCTACTCTGGAAAGGAGTCACCGAGACGGACGAGCACGATGCTGGAACTGCAACAAAACCGGGCATCTTCAACGACAGTGCAGATTACCGCGAAGAGGAACCGCATGCCAACACTGTGAACACAGAAATATGTCAACTGGTCAAAGTTACACCTACAACAATGTTGCTTCCCAAGTTGTTTCCCACCCCACCAACTTCGAGGGACAGAAGCTGGCTTCTAGTGCCGATAGCAACAGAAACACCATCCAGGTTTCTCAAACGAAACGTGACAACAAGAGCCTGACCGTGGAAGCAAGTATAACAGCAACAACTGTTTGGCTACGATCGACACCGGTGCCACGTCGTCCATTGTACGGCAGGACCTCGTTAAGAAGACATGGCTCCACAACACCAATAGCTATCGTCTAAGAACTGCAACTGGAGAAGCCGCAAAAGTCTATGGTGAGGTACGTCTTAAGATCCGGATGGCATAGCTGGAATTCTCTCACCTGTTCCTGGTAGCAGATATATGTGACGAGTGCATTGTCGGCGTTGATTTCATGAAAGATCACGGAGTGATATTGGACATCGGGAACAAAGTCCTGAAATATTGAAACATCGAGATTCCGATGATCTATGGGATTCACTCATATGAGACCTCGCTATTTGTGAAAACCGTCATCAAAGAAGATCTGACTTTGCCTGCTTCTTCAGAAGTATTCGTGTGGACGAAATTGAAGGGTAAGCCTGGAAGCCATCGATACTTCATGGTCGAACCAGCATCTGTAGAGTCCTCTCAAAACGTCACCATTGGGAAGACTCTTGTTAGACCTGTAAAGAACATTGTTTCCGTACGAATACTGAACATCAAGCCGTACGAAGTGAAGATTAGAAAAGGTGAGATTGTCGGACAATGCGAATCTGTATCAGCGATAACAAGGATCAACGAAGAAGAGCCAAGGCAAACCTTGAAGTTAGAAGAGCTGAACTCCATAAAGGCCAACATTCTCAAGTCATCTAATCTTGGTCACCAACAACGAAGAACTGCAGAAGGCCTCCTCGAAGAATTTGCAGATATCTTTTCGTCATCGCAAGGAAAATATGGCAGAACACAACTGGTTCAACATCGAATCAACACCGGAGATGCAAAGCCGATCCGTCAACCTGCAAGACGCCTTCCACTAGCCAAACAAGGTGAGGTTGAAGAACTGATAACCACCATGAAAGAAGAGGGTCTGATCGAAAACTCTAAAAGCCCTTGGGCGTCTCCAGTGGTCCTGGTAAAGAAGAAAGACGGATCAACCCGCTTTTGCGTAGACTATCGAAGGTTGAATGATGTGACCAAGAAGGATAGCTACCCTCTGCCTAGGATCAATGATACTCTGGACGTAATGGAAGGAGCACAATGGTTCTCAACGTTGGACCTGAAAAGTGGATACTGGCAAGTAGAAATCCATCCTGAAGACAAAGAGAAGACAGCGTTCTCGACAGGAAACGGATTGTGGCAGTTCAAAGTGATGCCTTTTGGACTGTGCAATGCTCCAGCGACTTTTGAGCGCCTAATGGAATGCGTCCTGCAAGGACTCACTTGGAAATCTTGCCTGGTCTATTTGGATGACGTCATCGTATACGGGAAAACATTTGACGAACATTGTACAAATCTGAGAGCCGTGTTTCAAAGACTTCGAGAAGCCCACCTCAAGCTCAATCCAGAAAAGTGTTCACTCTTCAAAACCGAAGTGAAATACCTGGGACATATCATCTCATCCCAAGGAGTTAAGACGGATCCTGATAAGGTTGACACCGTGAAGAATTGGCCAACACCACAGGACAAACACCAACTCCGAAGCTTTCTGGGTCTAGCCACCTACTATAGGCGCTTTGTAAAGAACTTTGCTGAGATCGCCAAGAGTCTTCATCAGCTAACGGAAAAGGGAAAGCAGTTTAAATGGTCAGGTGAGTGCGAGCGCAGCTTTCAAGAGCTCAAGCAACGCTTGTGTAATGCACCAATGCTGACCTACCCGACTCCAGGTAAACCGTTCATCATTGATGCTGATGCCAGCAATGTCGGGATTGGTGCTGTATTGTCACAGGTAGATGATGGCGAAGAAAAGGTGGTTGCCTATTACAGCAAGGTACTCTCGAAGTCGGAAAGAAACTATTGTGTGACCAGAAGAGAACTTCTTGCACTGATTTTGGCAACAAAGCACTTCCATAAGTATCTCTATGAACAGAAGTTTCTTCTCCGAACCGACCATGGAGCACTAAACTGGCTTTTGAATTTCAAGAATCCAGAGGGTCAAGTGGCGAGATGGATTGAGAGGCTGCAGACGTACGATTATGAAATTCAACATCGTAAGGGGAAGCTCCACTCAAATGCTGATGCACTGTCTCGGAGACCATGTAAGCAAGACTGTAAGCATTGCAGACGCCAAGAAGAAAAAGAAGTGGTCACTGTCCTACGAACCAGAACCGATCCCATTTATGGCTGGAGCAACGACGAGTTGAGGAAGGCTCAACAAGAGGACCCAGATATTGAACCCATCCTCGCATGCAAGGAACACCAGGAAAAACCAGAATGGGCTGATATCTCCGACAGAAGTCCGGCTCTGAAGGCCTATTGGGCACAGTGGGACTCGTTGCATGTCCAAGAAGGTGTCCTTCGACGTAAGTGGGAATCAGCAGATGGAAAGTCCTATGTAATGCAGCTAGTCTTACCGAGATCGAAGATTATGGACGTTCTGCGAGAGATGCATGATGGAGTTTCGGGAGGCCATCTAGGAGTAAACAAGACGCTAGAAAAGGTTCGACAACGATTCTATTGGCTACATGCAAGGGAGGATGTCGAGAAGTGGTGCCGAAAATGTGATACCTGTGCTGCCACCAAAGGCCCAAACAAAAAGAATCACAGCCAAATGCAGCAGTATAATGTCGGATCACCCTTTGAAAGGATTGCAATAGACGTGGCGGGTCCATTTCCGGAAACAAATAATGGAAATCGTTATATTCTGGTCGTCATGGATTACTTCAGCAAGTGGCCTGAAGCATACGCCATACCGAATCAAGAAGCCAAAACAGTCGCAGACTAAATTGTGTTCAACTGGGTGAGCAGATTCGGTGTTCCATTAGAACTGCATTCCGACCAGGGAAGGAACTTTGAATCAAACATATTCCAGGAAGTTTGTGGGCTTCTTCACATCAAGAAGACAAGAACAACACCACTCCACCCACAATCTGATGGCATGGTCGAACGGTTCAACCGAATCCTTAAGGAACATCTTTGCAAAGTTGTGGACGACAACCAGCGAGATTGCGATCGACACATTCCACTGTTTTTGATGGCGTATCGAAGTGCAAGACAAAGCTCAACTGGCCATACACCGTCTGAGATTTTGATGGGAAGTAACATCAGACTGCCGAGCGAAATCAAACTTGGATGTCCCACGTCGGAACCGCAAGCCGAGGATGTCTACTTGGATGACCTCAGAAAAAGACTCCTTCAGATCCACGACGATACCAGGTCAAAAATAAAGATTTTCAGTGACCGAATGAAGACACGCTACGATATACGAGCGACAATAACAGAGTTCCAAGCAGGAGATCGAGTGTGGCTTTACAATCCCCATAGACAAAAAGGGTTGTCACCGAAACTTCAACGGGACTGGGAAGGTCCATATACAGTGATTAGCAAAATCAACGACGTCGTGTACCGGATACAAAAAGGAGTCAGAGGTAAACTTAAAGTCGTACATCGCGACCGACTACATCTCTGCAGTGGTGATGAAGATGATGGATTTGTTCGGGTCGATCAATCCTTAGGAGGGGGCAATGTAATGTGTATACACTTTATTTATCTCATACGCTCTGTATCTCCTTCTATTGTAATGTCTAATGTGTATACGTTATTATCTCTTACGCTCTGTACCTCTTTCTATATTTAATGTACACACTTTTCTTACTCTCTTTATTTACTCTGTATCTCTTTAACTCTAATATCGTTTAATTGTAGTAGTAAACACTTGTGAGGGGCAATACCAAGTGATTAAGAGAAACTTTTTGTTTAGCATTAAGAACGTTAGCCCCTACAAAAAAAATCCCAGTATTTTTGTTTGTAAGTGTAAGCTTCTGGAACATTCAAGCTTCTCCAAGAACCAATATAGTAGTTTCTAGAACCAAGTATTTTTGTTATATAGTTTGGTGTTATGTTTTATAACCACCATTAGAAAGAAAAAAAGTCACCATTAAAATAAACTTGAAAGCGTTGGCTTGGTTTTAATTAACTTTATTTAATTTTCAAACAAAAACTTGAACTAAGTACTTAACATAGACGGAGATATCAGTCGAATGTACTTACAGACTAAACTAGACTCAGAAAACATAATAACATCGTTTACGATAAAACAAAACATAGCTACGATATTACGGTAAGATTCTCTTTGGTATTATCTTCTTTGAAAGATTATGCCAAAGAGATGATCTTAATAGTTTTTTAAATGCATTGCTATCGTATGCACAGCATACGAAAAACAGTGTTGTTAGACCACAAATACCTTGCGGGTGGAAAGGGTATTTAGCAACATATTCTCTTATGAGTAATATAATTATTATTAATTGGTGTGCATTATATTACACCTCCTCCCGCAAAGTAATTTTTGGTCCCCAAAAATATTAACAAACTAATATGTAACAATGTGTACAAATCGATCATTTTTTTTTTAATTTTTCCTTAATTAAACGTTTACAAAACTTTATTTGTATTCTTTTTTCAATAAACTTTTAGCTTAAAAATCAATTATTTCATTTAATAGTTAAATAAACTACAAGGTTTTCAGTTTCAATTCGTTTTCAGTTTTAACCCAACAAATTTAAGTTTTAGCATATTTTCAATTCAAGTTTTAACATATTTTCAAATTTAAGTTTTGACATATTTTCAATTTTAACTTTTGACATATTTTCAATCTCAACTTATTTTAAGTTTTCCTCGTTTTCATTTTTTCTTTTTATTTTTATTATTTTATCTAAATTTTTACTATTTTAACATTTTTCTAAATTTGTTTTTTTTTCGAAATTCATTTTTTTATTGTTTGAAACTTAAATCTACTTACATGCTAGACAAAAATGGAAACTAGCCTAATTAATTCTACTTATATATAACTTACTGGCCCAAATCGGGCGCTCTAAGCAATTCATGTATCTTCTTAAAATTAATGCCTTTCGGCCTACGAACTACGTTAATTTCATTATATATATTTTTTTTTTATTAATAAATTGAAAAAAAAAAAACTAATGACATTAACTTTTTTGAGTGGTTAACTTACAATCTAAGGTCCTTAAAATAAAACTTAAAATTACCTAATCTACCTACAAACTACTTAAAACTAGAACAACCACAGCGGCAAAACAACTATGTCTTTTTATGTTCTCCTGTTGGAGTTTGTAATTGTTTTTTTTTTTTCTTTTTGCATAAATGTACTTTTAATATCTCTTTTTTTTTGTTTATTCACTTCGTTTTTTTTTCCATTCTTTTTTTTTTTTTTTTATTGTGCCACCAATCCTGCTCTACTTAAACCTAAAACCTAAGACTAAAACAAGTATGTAAGCCGGCCAAGGCAAAAATACCCCACCCCGGATTACCCATTGTCAGATGCAGTTTGAAGCCACCAAAACTGGTTCTCCTGCTTCACCCTATCAAAACGGTCCTTTTCGGACACAGCCCTACTGAACCGAAGCAGCTCCGCTCCATCACGAGCGAGGATGCCTCGTTCATACAGAAGCCGCCAGTCTACGGTTCTTCGCCTGACGTGGTAGATAAGCGGTACTGCCAATCTATCCTGTATCATGCCGCACTGGTCTAGATAGAGGAATGCCTCTGGTGGGATGAAGCCGCTCAAGCGTGCATTGTCGAAGTAGTTGTCGTTCGGATAGAACGGCCCGAAAATCAAGTTGTTGGTCGAAGTCATAGCTCTCGCAATATGGCCCCGAACAAGTTTTATCACGAAATTGTCAATTCTATTAATTCGAGCGCCGTTGTATAGAACCTCGTTTGAATAATAGTGCAGATAAGAAGATTCCGGTGTCCGATACAAACCGAGACAGCGCCGAAGACACTGCCTCTCGAACACCCGAAACTTCTCCATTTGGGAAGGGGCAATATTGAACCACACTGGACATCCATAAACGATCACCGGCCGTACGAGGGCCATGTAGCAAATTACCTTCACTCTGGGGTCAAGCCGACTGCTGCAAAACAGCCGTTTCGTTAGAGCGAAGGCTCCTCTGGCCTTAGTCAGAGCAGCCTCTTTATGTCTGTCGAAATACAGAAACTGGTCCAACCAGATACCGAGGTACTTCACTACACTTTTGTTCGTCAATGGCTGTCCGTGAGGATCAACAATGACCATCTTGCGCCAATTCTTACACGTATCTCGCGAGGCTTTAGCCAACGGAGTCCGGAACAAAATTGTCTCCGACTTTTGGACATTTATTTTCAGTTTCCAATCGTCGCAGTATCGCTGAATCTTCTCGAAGTCACGCTGCAAGAGAATTCTAATAACTTCAACCTTTCGAGCCGTTCTGTACGCAATCAGGTCGTCGGCATACGCAATTGCGTTGGTTAAGCTACCTATCAGATCGCTGGTGTAAATGCTGAAGAGGATCGGCGAGTTCACCGCTCCCTGTTGAAGACCGTTTTTAATTTCAAAGGTGGTGGTAGAAGTAACATTGCCACTTTTGACAACAAACTTCCTACCGTTGAGCATATCATAAATCATATACAACAATGGTTTACTGATGCCTAGTCTGGTGAGTTTTAGGTACAAACCTTCTAACCATACGGTGTCGAAGGCCTTCTCTAAATCCACCAGAACAGCACCCGTGCATTGTTTCTTGGACTTGTTCCATTGGATATCAGAAACGAGCTTAGACGCGGCATGAATAGTGTCATGTCCTGCCTTGAACCCGAACTGATTATCCGGAATTATACTGTTGTCCTTAGCCCACTCAGCCAGAGCCCTATTGATTACCTTTTCGAATACCTTGCTGATGCTTGGAAGGAGACTTATTGACCGGAAATTTGAAGGATTGGAGTTGTCCTTTCCCTTTTTCGGGAGAGGATGAACCACAGCTGTCTTCCAACGAACTGGATAATATGCATTATTCAGCGCGTTGTTGAACAGAGTGGTATAAATGTCGATGGCTTCAATCGGTAAGTGTCTTAGTACAATGTTGGATATACCGTCGACACCTGCTGACTTCTTATTCTTTATTGAATCGAAGATGAGCTGGAGTTCTACCTTCGTGATGAGCAAGGGACTTGGGCCCGTTCGATCGGCGATTATAGCGTTTGCTAAAAAGTCGTCATCAAACCGTGTAAAACCACGGTTCTCGGATCGCCACTGTGAAATATCATTCCTCAGGTAGAAGTGATGAAGTAAGGCTCTGTTCTCCAGGTCGTGGTTCGGGCGAGTGCAAGCATTCACCTTATACACTTGCTGGAAAGCAGCACCAACTGTCTCCACTTTCTCTTGCGGATCTTCAATCACAAAGAAGTCATCGTCCAAGACGGCTCCCTCAGGATCGATTTGCGCTGTCAGAAGTACGTCTCTGTTCTCTACTGTTCTCTGGAGCTTAAGACACGGAAGGTCGTTCTGATTCTTGGACCTAAATATTTTATTAATCTTAGGGAACATACTCGGGTCGCTAGCATAGCCGTATTTAGGGGGAGGGTTACAGGGTTTAACCCTCCCCGAAATAATTTTGTAGAGCAAAATCAAATAACTATTGATTAATAACTTAATGATTTTTTTTTTGTCTTGCTAACACTGAATTTATAACTTTTCCATTGAAGCTTAAGGGTATTTTTCTATTTCCTTCCAGAAACTTTTGTATATTTATTCGATTTGGTATAATCAAGATATCATTTACTACTCTCGCCATCTAGTTACCTACAAGCAGAGATAACCATATTTCTTTTACATAAGTCGTTACATGACCAAAAATTAAAGCAAAAAATACTGCAATGTCCCAAAGGCAGTAAGAATTTTTGGGCTTTTGTAAAAAATATGAAGAATTTTTCTTCTTCTTCGGTCGCTCCGCTTGTTGGCAATAAAAAAAACTCCAGTTGTTAGCTCTATCGCGAAAGCTGCTAGAGAGTGTCATGATTCCCCCAGTTCTTGAGCGCGTCAATGATTCCATGGGAAAAATCTTCTTCCGCACTCGTGCTGTGGCGAGAGTCCTAGAAGTTCTCAACATAAATTAATCTGCTGGTCCGGATGGTATCCCTGCTATTAATCTTAAGAGGTGTTCTTCCACACTGGCAAAACCCTTGCGTAAGCTTCTCCATCTATCGTTCCGAGCAGTTGGAAAACAGCATTTGTCCGGCCAATTCCAAAAAAAGGCGAATCTTCTTCTCCCTCTAATTATCGTCCGATTGCACTTACGTCCCTTCCTTGTAAGGTCATGGAAACGCTGATAAACTATCATGTCAGGAAATATCTCAAAGACCGAAAACTTCTTAATGACAGTACAGTAACAGGTCCACTGGTGATCTGATGGTTTATCTCACCAAACATTGGAACAAATCTTTCGATATCGGTGAATCCCTTCTTTGTTGGATTAGAAACTTTCTTTCGAACCGTTCACTACAAGTTGTATTGGATGGATTCAAGTCTGAAACCCGTAATATAAATGCTGGTATACCCCAGGGCTCCGTTTTGTCTCCGACCCTCTTTCTCATTTTTATAAATGATCTCTTGTCTGTAACTTCTAATCCAATCAATTGTTTCGCTGACGATAGTACCCTTAGCTTTTCTTATTCATTTCCAGACTCCCTCCTCTTCGGATGTGGAACTGCAACGGAAAAATACGATAAGCTCATTAAACACTGACTTCAACAGCATTGTAGATTGTACAATGGAGAATACAAAATCGCGTAGAATTTAATGCTTCGAAAACTCAATGCTGTCTTGTATCGTTAAAGCGAGATATACCTCCCCTGCCACTGTCCATGAGTGGCACTTGCATCAATGAGACCGAACATCTCGAGATTTTCGGTGTGTGCATCACTGACCACCTTTTGTGGAACGATCACATATGCAATGTCGCCAAAAATGCCGCAAAATGTTTGGGTTTCTGAAGACAGTGCAAGAAATTTTTCTCCCCGTCTGATCTGGCTATTATTTACAAGACTTATATCCGTCCAAAGCTTGAGTACAATTCCCATCTGTGGGATGGTACTCCAGTTACATACTTAAGCCTCTTGGACGGTATACAAAAAAGAGCCCTAAGACTGATTGGTGACAGAGACATAACCAACTCATTCACCTCGTTAGACCACCGTCGTAACGTGTCGCGTCTCTTTCGGTTCTATCGTTACTTTTACGACAAGTGCTCAAGTCAAATAGCCAGTTGCATTCCTCCCTTTAAACAATTCGCCCGTAATACTCGCGCTTCTAGGAATGGCCATCATCGAGTCCAACTTTGGACGTTCTTTCAAGTATAGAGAATCGTTCTTTAGCCGTACTTCAAGAATGTTGAAAAAATTATCATTTATCTTAACCCCCCCTGAAACAAAATCCTAGCTACGGCTATGGTCGCTAGAGTTAACGGCTCGAATTTTCTTGTCCCAATACAAGTTAATAGATAACCTGTAGTTTTCCTTGATCAGGGTGTTGACGTTTTTAATCGACGACTTCAGTGTCCTAACCTCCAGGTCGTCCGGGTCTGTAAATCGTCTGTACAAGTTTTTCAGTCTTGTCAGTAGTCCGCTTTTCTGTCTGTGTAGTGCGTCTATAGTCGCGTTACTGTAGACGTTGTTTTGGTCGCGTTCCTTGTACTTCGGTATTGTCCGTTCCATTGTTCGTTTTATTATGTTGTCCATCTGTTCAAGGTGTTGGTCGATTTCTGTATTTGTCAAGTTTCTGTTGTTTGGTGGGGCTATGTCACTCGAACGAAGTTCTCTTGCAAGGACTTGGGTGAAACGCGGCCATCGCATCTTACCGTAATTGTAAGAATGCGTTGGAACGAATTCATCCAATTCCACAAGCTCGTTCGGAATCTGAATTACAGCAGCGAGCCCGCAGTGGTCACTGTCGTACTCGACTGTCTGTAAACAGTTTCGAGGGTGATTACCCACTTTGTCCGTAATTGTCAGTCTGGTATCGTACAGCAAAAGGTCTAGGAAGGAACCGCTCCTTGGGAACGATGGCCTTTCAGTAGCCAGCAGGTCGACACCATATTCAACACTGTGAAGATTCATCAAATTAAAAAGATGATAACCTCTTGGATTATGAGTTTGATTTCCCCAATCTTCATGTTTGGCGTTCAAATCTCCGGCCATAACGAAGTAGTTTTCTTCCAAGCTCAGTTTTAGTACCCTGAAAAGAATCTCAAGCTCTGAAATAAAGATAGTAGCCTGCGGAGCTTCAGCCGCATAAGCCGCAATCATATACATCCGCTTTCCTTGAGTGAGAGAGATGCATACGACGCAAACTTCTAGCGTCCTGAGCTTTCGCAAATCATTATTGTATATGACTTTATAATTAATGCCCTTTCGTATGAAGATGGCAACACCGCCTCCTTGAGTAGAGTCGGACGATATTGTAATTGTTGTTAGTCAGTTTATGTTTCTGGTTTAGCTTGGTTTCGCTAGCCATAAACACATCAGGACTGTGGTCTTTTAACAGCTGGAACAAATTGGCTCTACGTTCGATCCTAATCAATGAATTCACATTCAAACCTAGGATCCTAAGGCGCGTCTTCGGCAGCGCGCCCTTAACCCTGAAGATGCGCTTGGCCAGCCATCATAGAGTAGAGTTTATCTACTCTTCCGGCTTGCTCCCATATCTGACTTTGCAGTCCTGCCAACTGGCCTTGAATGCTCAGCAACAAGGACAGAATGTCTGGCTGCCCCTCCGGCGCCTTAGGCTCTTGGGCCTGTGGGGCGACCGGTGGTGGAGCCTGTCTCGCTTTACCCATTCCTTTCGCAGATCTTGCGTAAGAAACACCGGGTCTCACGAGTGAATTTGTTGTCGGAGCTTGTCATACGGGTCGATTTTCTGCGGCTTTTTGGCTGGCCTGTTTGTCCCGTATCTCTTGGACCTTAGGACAGCCCCGATAATTTGCAGGGTGCCCCTCGTTCCCGCAGATAACACACTTGAGCTGGGTCATGTCTTCGACCCGCTCAGTCCCTAGCCTACAATCCCCCCTATTGTGGGTTTCGGCGCATTTCACACAGCGCTCCTGCATTCCACAGTTGGCTTCAGCGTGACCGAACCTTTGGCAGCGCATGCATTGTAGCATGTCGTCGTGCCTCATTAATTTTTCCCAGTGTATGACCTGGTAGTCTAGGACGGTTATATTCCTGAGACTCTCCAGTCTACTTTGGGGCGACAGAGTAACTATGAAAATTGGCAGTTTATGCCCCTCCCGTCTGGACCTAACCGTAGAGAAAGGCTTGACTCCGATGAATTCGAAGTCATCGCTGGCCTTCTGACGGAGCTCAGCTAGGAGCTCTTCTGGTTCTGTGCAGGAACTGATGCCCTTCAAAAGGACCGTCTTCGGTTTTTCACTCGTAGGAGTGAAGCCGAAGAATTCAGCAGTGGTTTCTTTCAGATACTCTTTAACTAGTTTGTATTCGGCCAATGTGAAGCATTGGACCGAATACCGCTTCTGTTTTTCATTTATAATTTTAATGCAAAATTTATTATCCGTGGCCGACTTACATACCTGTTTTATGTCCTGTAGGTCGACCTTGTACGTCCTTATTGGTGGCACTTTCTCGGATTTTTGCCGTGGTTGTTGCTGGTGTTGCTGCTGTTGTTGCTGCTGCTGATATTGATGCTTCCTGATCTGCTGCTTGTGCTACTGCTGGTGCTGCTGTTGGTGCTGCTGCTAGTAGTACTGCTGCTGCAGCTGGTACTGCATCTGATGCTGCAGGCAGCTTTGGTGCTGCTGCCGCCATTGGTTTGGGGGCCCCCGATGAGCTGGGGCCTGATTGTGCCGCCCCTGTGTTGGGTCTAGGCTGCTCTTTTTGTTGTTGGTTGTTGTTAGTAGCAACTTGCTTTTGCTGTTTCAGTTGCTGTGGTTGTTGTTGTTGTTTTTGCTGCTGTGGTTGTTGTTTTTGGCTTTGCTGCTGCTCCCTCTGCAGTTGCCTCTTTTTTAAATCCGCTGCCTCTTCTTGCCGGCGCGTCTCTTGTTTTTGTTTAAGGCGTTGTAGAAGGGGCTTAATTTCCTCTTTAAGCGTATTAAGCATTTTCTCGCATTTATCAATGCTGGCCTGCTTTGTTAGGAGGACTTCCTCTACCTCCTCGTCAGTGAAATCGGTGGAGAGCCCAGCTAATTTATTGCTGCCGCCGGACCTGTACAGTCCCTCCCCTTCTCCGGACATGTACTCGATAGAATCGTCAGAACATGAATCTTCTTCCAATTGTCGTTGGATTTTTTTTGTTGCCGTTGTTTTTGCTGCTCTTTTGATGTCATCCGACTCAGCTTGCAGCATGGGTGAGGTTGCCTTTTGTTGTCCGAATTTGGCTTTGCTCTTTGACTCCGCCTCCTCTTCTTAACTTCTTCCTTACTTGCGGTGTTTTCTACCGCTAATCTCCCATCGGATGATTTAACAGAAGCATCTTTCGATGCCCCTGTCGGCTTATTGTTCATTTTAATCAAGTTAATCATAACCAAGAATGGTTATGAAAAAAAAAATGCACGCCCTGGTGGGGATTGAACCCACAACCTCTCACTTAAAAGCCGATACGTTAACCTCTGCGCTATCGGACACTTAGGTATAGATAACACTGGCTTTAGTTAGATTATTAGGTATAACTTGCTTTTTTACTTTTTTAAATTCACTACTAAGGCTTAATAAACACGTCTATACACCACTGAAGTCAAAGATCGAATTCTAAATTTGTTTCAAAGTATACATTCTCATATTATATCGTTTATGTATTCATTTACATTTCTCCCATTTTTGATACTATTTACATATTTTTATTGTCTTTTTATTGTTTTTCATGTTTTCGTTGACTTTCTTTATAGACTATATTCAATTTTTTTTTTCAATTTCATCTTCAACCCTTGATGTGAATAGACCTAACATAAATCCTATTTTAGTTATATTTTATAACAATTAAATCAATTTAGTATTGCAAGTTCCCAAACATCTCACTGAACATTGCAAATGCATCTCTAACTCCCAAGTGTAAACGCGCTCTACTTTCCGAACCTGAATGCGATCATTGATGTCTGAAAATAATATTCCCATTCAACGCACCCTGAAACTTGTCAAATTCTAGCAGTTGCCATTTTGCTTACATTGAACGCGCACTCAAATGACAGGAAGGGGAAATGAAGTGAAAAAGAAACATAATTCAAATTTGAACAACAGAAAAATTGCAGTTTCTGAATTCTGAAATAGACTTGCAAAATTTCCGAAAGCCTTGTGAAAATTTCAACAATTATAGACTAAAAACATCAGAAAAACAGTGAAAAATAAATAAGGAATGTGGTTTAAGAAGTTTTTTGCCAAAAAAAATACGAAATGTGACCATAAATACAGATCAGAAAGATCTCAAAAGTAAACCGAAGTCAAATATGGAAGACCCGTTATATTTAAGCAAACCTGTGTTTAAAGCGAATCTGTGTTTAAAGTGAATCTGTGTTTTAAGTGAATCTGTGGTGCATTTAAAGTCAGCAAGTTGATGGAACTAATTCCGGTATGATTTTAAAATCAATTATTTTGGTATTTATATTTTCTTTTCAACTGTTTTCTGTGATATCGAGTGTTACGTTTAGTTGATTTATCAACAACATAATGTCCATCTTGTGCAATATTGTTTAATTTCTTGTATTTTGGTCTGGTTTTGAAAACAGTTCTATTTTGGACAATATTTATGCATTGGTTCGGTTGTTGTTCTACGTTTAGGTTAGCTCTATTAATTTTTATTTCCTTTTGACTCTGAAATTGCTTCGAATAACATTCGATATCTTCTTTGGAAAATTTTTTTGTAAGAAAATCAATTGGCCTTAGCTTTGTTGTTGAATGGATTGTTTTATTATAGATTGTGACAATTTTGAAGATTTTTTCTTCCAAATCAGATGTATCTTTCGCAACATTCATGAGCCTTAAATGCTCGTTCAGTGTCCCATGTAGCCTTTCAACATCTGAGTTGCCAGTCTTTAAGGATGCTGTCGTTTTATGAAAAGCTATTTGGTTTTCTTTTAAGAACTGTTCCACAGCTGAATGTATAATACAACTTTCATTATCTGAAACAATTTTTCCTGGTTTTCCAAGGAATTGAATGCGTTGTTTGATTGCGTTTAGAATAGCAATCCAGTTTCTATCAGATAAAGGCTGGACAGTGGCATATTTGGAAAACTTGTCTATTGTTGTAATAAACATTTTCCCTCGTTCGGGAAACCAAATGTCCATATGTACTATATCGTTAAAATATTTAGCTGTTTCGGTCAATTGCATGGGTATTTTCAAGGGTTTGGGTTTCACAATTATTTACTAGTTTTTGAATCTCAACTTGTAAGTTGGGGAAAAAGTAAAGTTCTTTTAACTCCATAAACATTTCGTTTATACCCCGATGATTTTTGCTCAGGTGTTCGGTTTTAATAATTTCTAAAATTTGGTTTTTATCAACGATGTCTTCTAACTTCTTATTAGATTTAAGTATCTAATTTTAGATTTTTATTTGCGGAAAAGTATTTTACATACAAATTTTGAAATTCCAAAAACAGAGGTAGATCTTCACAATAGATACAAATAAGACCTTTTGAAATTAGTATTCTCTTCATAATCTCAAGTAAATTGCTACTACCATGTTGTAATTGTACAAGGTTACGAATTTTTTTGTGTATAATTTTAATTGAAATTTTTTCACGAGAACCATAAAACAGATGAATTTAGTTTTTGAAAAGATTGACTGGCTTGTCTGTGATAAAGATATAACGTGTTTCATCTTCCATTGCGCTATGGATTGTAGCATCAGTAGACATTACATCTTCGTTATGTCGACTGGCCGATGAAACCTGTGGTGTGACTTCTTCGTCATCACTCGAGTTATTTGAAACCGTTTCATTATAAAAAAAGATCCATTAAGTGTATTTCATAATTATCGTTTAAGTTGTTTTCTACCACAATTTTGTCCGTATATCTACTTAATCCATCGGCGACACGGTTTTGCTTGCCTTTCAGATATATAATCTCGAAATCATATTCCGTCAACATAATTTTCCACCGTTCATGTTCGAGCTTCTTGTTCGGCTCCTTGATTGAATCGAGCCATACAAGTGGTTTATGGTCTGTTTGGACAACAAAACGTCTACCATACAAATAGGTCCTGAAATATTTAATAGCCCAGACCACAGCAAGCAACTCTTTTTCAATTGTGGAATAATTTCGCTCGTGATTATTAAGAGTTCTTGAGGCAAAACAGATGGGGTGGTTGTCTTGGCTAAGAACAGCACCTAAAGCATAACCAGATGCATCTGTGGTCAGAATAAATTTCTTATTAAAGTCAGGGCTTCGCAATGCTGGGTCAGAAGTTAATAGTTTTTTGAGAGTTTCGAAAGACTTTATGTAATCTGGGTTCGATGTATTTATTTTTTGCGATTTTTTTAGATAATTTATCATAGGGTAAGCGACTGTCGAGTAGTCCTTAATAAATTTTCGATAGTATCCTGTGATACCAAGGAATTGTTTTATTCCTGTGACGGTAGATGGCAGTTTCATTTCAACGATGGATTTTACTTTTTCCGGATTTGGTTTTATGCCATTATTAACAATGACGTGACCCAAGTAATTGGTTGATAAACTCGCGAAAATACACTTATTCATTTGTATTTTTAAATTGCTTTCTTTGAGCTTTGCAAAAATTTTTTTGAGCGACTGTAGATGTTCTTCGAAGCTCGTAGAGAACACAAGAATATCGTCTAAGTAGACAACACAAATCTTATTGATGAAGTCTCTCAGAACGTAATTCATCAGTCTTTGGAATGTCGCTGGGGCATTCTTTAGCCCAAACGGCATTCTACGGAACTCGTAGTGACCAGTTTTGGTCGAAAAAGCAGTTTTAGCTCTATCGCGGGGGTCCACTTCAATTTGGTGAAAACCCTTTACGAGGTCTATAGTTGAAAAGTAATTACATTTGCCCAGTTTGTCAAACAAATCATCGATATTTGGCATTGGAAACCGATCTTCAATGGTTTGACTATTCAGTTTTCGGTAGTCAATTACAATTCGCCACTGTTTTTCCCCGTTTTTATTGTCCTTTTTAGGGACTACCCATATTGGCGAATTGTAAGGACTGTTGCTGGGAATGATTATTTTTTGTTGCAGCATTTCTGCAATTTGTTTATCGACCTCTTCGGATTGGATCTCCGGGTAGCGATATAATTTACTGTAGATCGGAACGTCAGTCTTTGTAATGATTTTATGTGTTATATCGTTCGTAAACGTAAGAGGATCACCTTCTTTGTAGATAATTGATTTGAAGGAATTAAGTAAATATCTAAGTTTCGAAACATCGTGATTATTTAAATGACTTGCAAAAGGATTGATTGGAATTTTAGAAATAAACGACTCGCTACAGAATACATTCAAAACTTCTTCGTTTTGATGTACGAGATTTGAATAAAGTTCTTCGTCTTCGTTTAAATAAATCGGAATAATTGCATCATCAGTGATAAGACATCTTGTTTTATAGTTTATAATTGGGTTTAAATCAGTAAGAATATTATTACCGATTAGTCCGTCAAACTGGTCATGAAAATCATACTCTAAGAAGTTAACATAATAATTTTCACGGTTAAATTCTTTAAAAAGAGGGAATTTTACTTCATTGCTGGTGGTGACTTTGCGGTTAAGAACTTTTAAAATGCGATTTTGGGATGGAATTTGCCATTTTGGGTGACAAAGATTTTTGTTTACTATGCTGTACTCAGCACCACAGTCTATAATAAATTTAAGAGGTCGAATTTCAGTTTGTATGGTTATATAGGGTAATTGTTTAGGTGACGCCTGGAAAAATTCGGATTACTGCTATTTTCACTCTCATTGAGTGTAATATCCATCGGTTCATAAGGATTATTGTGAGGTCTGTTTCTATTTGATCTTCGTGTTTGGTCACTTTGTGCAAAATTATTATTTTGGGTTTGTCTACTTCTATTACCATTATGATTTTGTTGAGGTATGAAACTACTTCTATTATTATTTTGGTGCTGTTGAGGTATGAAACTACTGTTTTGTCTGAAATTATTATTATTTGAATGGGACTGAAATGACGGATTATTATTTCTAAAATTATAACTATTGTTTCTGAAATTTGAATTGTTATTTGTGAAATTATGGTTATTGTTTCTAAAATTTGAATTATTTTGGAATTGGAAATTATTTCTTGTGTTTCTAAAGAATGGAATAGAATTTTCTTGTCTGGAATTTAAATTACGATTAAAATTTTCTTGTCTTAAACTTTGGGAATAATTTTGATGGAAAGTTTGAGATGCATTTGGCCCATACGATTGGTGATTCAATTCGAGAACCACCTTGTACGCTGCATCAGGAGTTTTGGGATCGCGACTAAGTACAACAGATTTTGTCGGTTCAGGAATATTGTGCTTGAAAGATTCTAAAGCGATTCTTTTATTTGAGTTAATTAATTCTGGTTCATTTTCATTTTTAAGTATGAGAGAATTATTAATTCTACTCAATAACGTGTTTATATGATTATAATAGTCTTCAATACTTGTCGTTACTCTTAAAGTTCTTATTTTGTCAATTAAAAGGTTAACTGAGCTTCTTTCTCCAAAACTATTAATCAAAATCTGTCTTATTATATTCCAGTCATTAACTTGTCCATGTTTTTGTAACTCAGATCGTGCTCTACCAACTATTCTATCTTTAATATAACCCGAAAGAATCGTTAGGGAATCAGCATCAAAGGTTGTTAAAGTTGGAATTAATGAATCTATTCTAGCAAGAAAATCAACGAGACAACTCGAATTACCATTAAACTCTGGGATTTTAGTAATGAGGTCTAAAACTACCTTAAATTTGTCTGCTCCGTTGAGTTGATCCATGATGAGCTGGTTATAGGTGTTGTTGTCTTCGAGATTGACTACTGGAACCTTAAGATAATGTTAATTTTTCCTTTAGTTTTATTGGTTATCGAATGTAGTGTCTTTTTTTATTTCATTGATTTGATTATAAAATATTATTTTGTTTTTGCTTTATATTTATTCAAAATATTTTCTTAAATACAGTTCAAATTTTTCAAAACATACAATTTTTCAAAGTTATAAGTTTTTCTTTTGATTGGTTTTCATTGGCTTGCTTTGCATGCATGAACAACGGTTTGGATCCATGCACAGTAAGTTGAAGGTAAATGTAGCGGGTTCGAAATGTTTTACGGGTTTAAGAAAGCGTCTTTTGGTGACTGTACCAATTTAATATGTGGTGATTGAATGTATAAACTTTTTGTTCTTTTTGAATTCCAGTGCTTTTTCGCTTTTCTTTTTAATGTATAAGTTTATTTTTTATAATCCTTAAACATTACTTACTTATTATTTAAGAATTTAGTTCAATTTTATAAGCATGTTTTACTACACACAGGTTTTAAGTTTTTTTTCCAATATATTATGCACGTAACGGTATGAAAAGCGGCGTCCCCTAGTGACTGTACCATAGTTAGAGTCTGATAGATGGATTTTTATGTTTTATCAATTGCTTTTAGACTTTAGATTTTAATTTTTGATTTTAATTTAGATTTTAATTTTTGATTCTAGTTTTTGATTTGTCTAAGCAAGATTTATTAGTTTATTGGTCTTCATCATAGATCACAGATTAATTTCTTTTATAAATCTCATTCAATGTAATTTCTTATAGCTTGGGTTCACTATTTTTGTTTTTTTTTACATCTACTTTCAAAAAACCCGGTTTTTTTTTAAATCGACTGCGCCAGTTTGGTGTTATGTTTTATAACCACCATTAGAAAGAAAAAAAGTCACCATTAAAATAAACTTGAAAGCGTTGGCTTGGTTTTAATTAACTTTATTTAATTTTCAAACAAAAACTTGAACTAAGTACTTAACATAGACGGAGATATCAGTCGACTGTACTTACAGACTAAACTAGACTCAGAAAACATAATAACATCGTTTACGATAAAACAAAACATAGCTACGATATTACGGTAAGATTCTCTGGTATTATCTTCTTTGAAAGATTATGCCAAAGAGATGATCTTAACAGTTTTTTAAATGCATTGCTATCGTATGCACAGCATACGAAAAACAGTGTTGTTAGACCACAAATACCTTGCGGGTGGAAAGGGTATTTAGCAACATATTCTCTTATGAGTAATATAATTATTATTAATTGGTGTGCATTATATTACAATATAAAGAGCCCGTTTGGCGGCGAAGAATTAATTGATTGTGAACTGCGATAAAGTAAAGATACTGTGTTGAAAAAGTAATTGAAAGTGTTGAAAAAATAAGTTTGTGAGTGATTTGAACAAAGTGAATTTGTGTTTTATTTGAAAAGTAAATAAGTTTTAATTGTCGGACCAAGCCGAATATTACATTACAATAAAATGTATATTCGCTTCAATATAAATGAACAAATAAGCTATTGCACATTTTTTATGCGTTTAACAACAATTAAATTTTTCAATCAAATAATATTTTCCTGTTCTGAAAAATCTAACTAGTTTTCATCACATAATTCATACTTGCAAATAAGGATATTGTTTTCATTTCCAAACTTGGTATGTAAATTTAAACTCTAAAGAGGCTTGCGCTTGATATTGAATTACTTTATAATGTTTTATTTTGTTTATTTTTGCTTGTTTTTTTTTCTTTTTTAATTTCTTTTTGTGTTAAAATTCCTGTCATTTGTTACTATCACTTTCATAGGTATATTGGTTGTCATATACATTTTATATTAATAATATTACCAAACTGTCATCCATATTCCCACATGTAACAAAGACAAATAGTTTCACATCAAAAATAATAAAATCATCCTCTCAACACTAAGTTTATCAACCTTTACTATACATAACTTTGTATACAAAGTATGCTAGGAAAAATAAATAGGAATTTATGAAAATGATGTTGGGGTGGTCAGAAGTTTTGTTTTCTGTATTAAACATTTTATATTGTAGATACCTTTCTCATCGGTTAAATCGGTGTCCTTACTTAACAGGTTTCGAACAAATGCTTGATAATAATTATTTGTAATGTGAATATGTCTGTTCCTTTGTGTTTCTATTATTACATTAATTCCGCTGATGATTATGTAGTTTTATCGATTTACATATTTAGAAATAGATGCACCCCGCTGTTTTACGTGCCTTTAAATTGTATGTAATAAGTACATTCTACTGTATTAATGAAACTTCATTAGATACAACATACACACAGAACAGTGTGTGACGATTTGGCATTTAATTGTAGAAATTCTATGTGCAATTAACAGTATGGCTTCATGCAAAAACGATACCATCACAAATCTAGCTTTGGAATATTGCTTGTATTTACGCCGACTTCAAGAAGGCATTTGATCTACTATCTCATTCGATTATGAAGTTTAACTTGATCACTTACGGTTTCCAACTTTTTTGATTACGTGGATTGTATCTTACCTTGAAAATAGGCCTTATCAGGTTTAATCAGAAATTGTTACTACTCTAAATCCTGCTTTGCCAAATAAGGCGTTCCGCAGGGAAGCCATTTGGGAACCTTTCCCTTTATATATAACTAGCCGACCCTGCGAACTTCGTCTCGCCACCCTTCGATTAAAATAGAGAACTTCATATCTGAATTTTTTCAAGCTCTACAACTAACATTCTTCTTTCATTAAAGCATGAAATAAAATTTCTTTGAAAAATTCAAAAACTTCTCTGTTTTGACTATTTCACAAAAATCAGAATTCCAAAATTTTATAAAAATGCATTGAGGATTGAGCGGATTAAGAGTCCAAACCGGACATACAAACAAACCAATGCACCTTAAATTCAATGTTGAAGTTCTTCGTACTCTCGCAGAGTTTTCCGAATTCCCAATCAAAAAATTTCCATTTTTCTATTTAAGAATCAATGCACTTTCTATTTGCCATTGGAAAACCCATTCCGAAATTTTCCAGTTTTCCATTTGAAATCCAATACACCTGCAATAATATGCAATTTTCCCTTTGAAAACCAAAGAGTTTTCCGAGTTTTTCATCAGAACTTTCTATTTTCCATTGGAAAACCAATTTTGAACTTTTCCAGTTTTTCATTTGAAAACTAATGCACCTGCAATAATATGCAATTTTCCCAATCAGTTTGCCGAGTTTTTCATCAAGAACTTTCTGTTTTTCCATTCGAAAACCCATTTTGAAACAAAAATCCAAGCAAAAAAAATCAAATTTCCGGCCTTTGTTTGGTTTTTCCAGTTTTCCCACTCTTCCACGAGGTTTCTCCAATTTCTTTTTTCACAGAAATCATCACTGAATGCAACAGTATGAACCATGAAAATTTCACAAATATCTGTTGGGCCATTTCGGAGTCTATAAGAGACATACAAACAAACAAACAAACAAACAAACACACCTCCATTTTTATATATATAGAGAAGAGATATTGATGATGATGAATTGATGATACAAATGTGTAAATAATGTGAATGAGAAATTCTGATCTTGGCGGATGATATGAAGATGTATAAAATATAACTTCTGCAAATGATCGTATTTGAAAACAAAATTATATTAACAGTTTTACATTAAATCTTAAGCCCACCCCACTTAAATCTTAACCCCACAAAGTGCCAAACGATGACTTGAAAAAAAGTGCACTTTATCTCATGACTATGTTAGGTTTTATCAAACGATGGTCAAACGAATTCCGCAATGCCAATGTCACCAGTGTTTTGGTTCGTCCCCATCCGCAGTATGCATCGCATGTGTGGTCTCCTCTTTATTATGTTTATATTGAAAGATTGGAATCTGTGCAAAAGAGTTTCACCCGTATTTTATTACAAGGGTCCCAGTTGATTGATCCCCGAAATATCCCTCCGTGTGACCAACGTTTATCAATCCTTAAGATGCAAACACTACAACAGAGAAGAAAATAATATCGATGACATTGTATTTTTGAATCAATTTAGCACTGGCGTTACTGATGCTTCTGAACATCTCTGTAAAATTCTGTTTTGCTATCACGGGGGAGGTTATAATCTCCGGATAGTCAGGAAATGATTAAGATGATTTGGCGACCAGATTGTGGAATGCATGAGCCTTTGTCACGTTTGGGTAAGCTTCAGAAATTTGTTTGATTTTAATTTTAGTACAACTCAACAAAAATATAATTTTAAAAACCAGTGTTCCAATTTCTTAAATGTTTTAGGTTAATTTTGTCTTGTTTTTTGTTTATTGTATGTTAACATCAAAAGACAGAAATATATTTACGATCGTTTAGTTTTTTTTTGTTGAACTTGGAAAAGAGAGCAATACCATCACTTCATGATTTATTTTTAATGCTGTCAACAGGTAACACAGCGCATTTCAAATTCACAGGATATTCAAAACGAATGACGGAAACATTTCATGTGCGCTCCAATTGGTTATAACGTTACGCCAATAAAAGGTTTTTCCCAAGAAATCTACTTTCCAACCAAAGATGAATTTTTTAATTCGCTCAACACAAAAAAAAATAAAAAAAATCAGTTCATTATACATACTATAAATTGTACAGGATGATTCAGGATTATTAACCCAAAAACCTAGACCATGTTGGCTTGAGAAAAGAAAAAAATAGTAGGTATGGGAAAATAGTATTCCTCATACCTTTTTGAAAAGCCAAAAACTTTGTATTTTAGTTTAAATTTATTTGGTGAATTGTACCTATAGTTTTTGAAAATTAATTTTCAAACTCAAAATTTTGAGAACACAAATTTCAAACTTAGATTTCAAACTTAAATTTTTCATAATTTTTCGTAACTAAGTACAACTTTTGTTTTCAAAATTCAAGGCTGTTTTTAATTTTAAGTTAAACACAGAACAGACAAATTGAGAAAAAATCCAGAACCACTTCCTACGTGGCTAAACGTTTAGGTTAACTTATTTATGGAATTATGGTAGTAGCGACACTAGAACTATTTAATTTATAAGTTTTTTTTATTGGTTTTCTTGATCCATTCTATACATTTTCATTAAGGCTGGGTTTCCCATTGAAAATTTCGTTGGTGTTTTGCGCAAAACTGTGTAGCTCCCAAAATATTCCGAATATTTAAATGAAATCAACGACTATAGATTATACATTTAATAAGCTAAGAAGTTAATAAGCTAAAAAAAATATTAAAAATTTATTTCATCCCAAAAGGGTCATGCATAACGAAAAATTATGAAATTTTTGGAGACGTTTGCGGTGGAACAGTTTTGTTGCCTTAAAAATTAATTTTTTATTCTTTTTATGTTTTTTATCTATTCTTTAAATGTCTCACGATTCAGTGACGTGGCTTTTTTTTTAATATTTTGTCCAGTTTCGTCAAAAAAAATTAACGAAAACACGAAAAATGGGCAAAATTTAGCAAAAGTAGGTGTGATTTATTTGGAATAATTTCTAAAGTAATAAAGATAAAAAATTGAAAATATGTTTTTTATACTGTCGAAATGTACATAATATCACATTAATTTTTTAATTTTTTTATAAATTATTTTACTAAATTTTTTTGAAGTGCAAAGTAAAAAATTGCATGTTTTTCTTAGAATATTCTGCGGTGAACAAGATTCCAGCCCCATTTATTTTTACTCAACAACAAAAGTATTTTTTTATGAAAATTGAATATCTCTTCGACTCAGTAACGTTTTTAGAAAAAAAAAGAAAAAAATTAAAACATATTTAAAAGTGCATTTAAAAATGTCAGTATTTGTGTATCAATTATGAGGAGAATGCAGCAAACAATATTTTCAAATATATTTTTTTAATTTTTTTCATATTTTTTATATAGAAATCAGAAACTAAAATAATTTTACGATTACGATTTATTTTATATTAATATTCGAAAATGGGTAATTTTTTTACATTTTTGCAAGGAATATCGCGTTTGCTCACACACACTAAGGTACTCAGTTCAAACGAATTGAACTAGGTGGCGTTCTTTTATATTTCATTCTCCTCTTCTTCGTTTTTTTTTTTGTTTTTTTTTTTCATAGGATAGAGAAAAAATTCCTCATACCAAACGTTCTCATAGAACTCGTTTGAGAATGAAAATTCATTTTTTATACTTCTGGAATGTTTATGATATGCAGACATATAGATAGGCAATAATTGTGATCACTTACTATGTACTTTGTAGGTATTTGATGAAAACGTTGTTTTGAGTACCTCTCTATATTTGTCATATTTGCATGCATTCATTTCGAATATGTGAATGCGCGTATTTTTTGTAAATGAGTCAAGTGCAATGGCTTGAGAAGTAAAATACCTGTTACGCAATGAGGAAACGATCTTTTTTTTCGGGGTGGTTTGTGCCATTTCTTATTATTATGACGTAAAGGGTTTTGTTTCTTTTTTGTTTTTTGTTTTGCTTCTGTTTTTTTGTAGCAATGACATTTTTTCCTCTCGTTTCTCTATGCTGGTGGGATCGTAATATCCTTTTAGAAGAAGAACAAACCTGTTACCTACGCAATGAAGAAACGATTGTTTTTCGTGGTGGTGTGTCTGTGTGCCTTTTCTTAGGATTATGTAAAGGGTTTTGTTTTTGCCGATGATTTGAATTATGGTTCTTTCTTTGAGATCTTTGTTTTAGAATTATAAGAATTATAAAATTCAATCTAATGTCTAATCTTGACCTAATCTTGTTTTGTTTTTATATAACAAAACATTGATTTTATTTTGCTTTAGTACATAAAGGTAAAGGTACAAAAAAATAATTTTTGATTTTGGAATCATTTTTCTTCATAATATTATTACTTTCGTAGGTAGGTTTTGAAAAATAAATTTTATTATATTATATTATATTCCTTGAAACCTTGAAGAAATAAACCCCAATGCATTTGGGAATAATAAAAAAAAAATGTTATAGTTTGAGTAATTTTTTGCCTATTTGTGCATAAGTCCGCCGAAAAAAACGAAGATTTAAAAAATATCATCGAAAACGGATTATTTTCGATTCTGGAGCCAAAAACTGAGGGGACCGCGAAAGTATAAATAACAAAGAAATTTTTCCAAAATTTTTAAGTTATGAGCGTGACGAAAAAAGTTAAGAATAAGGCAAATGTGGGACTATTGGTTCTTATATTTGATTTATAGTAACCCGTGTTTAAAATATTTGTGTTTACGCCACCTTAACTAATAGAGCGTTCATCCTATTTTCGTTAAACCATATATTTACCTACCTAAATTATGTTCCAATATCATATTAAAATTATTTTGATTGCTGCGAGTGGCTTTAATTCACATTGTAATGAGTACTTGGGCCACTTCTTAAAATGAACTAACGCCATATTACTTTAGTTCTCATTCCAATGTGTTTTTAGGCCATAATCGGATTATGGCGTTAATTCACATTTGAATGAGAATTAAAGCCATTATGGCGTTAGTTCATATGGCCTTCGTTCACGGCACCTGAAGTAACGCAGTACGATGAGTAACAATGTGGTGCGATGACTGGCTTTATTTTGCTTAATTTTTGACAATTTGGTTTCCGATTTGTCCGCCGAAAATTGTTTGCGGAATTTTTTGCCAACATGCTCGTTTGCGTTATTCCGTACATGGCAGACACATAATTGGCGAACATCATTTTGTGTTAATTCTTGAAAGTGTGCGGATGTGCCAAAAGGAGAAGTAAGTCGATGCGCTAATGGTTATCTCATAGAAAATATGAGATTTGTTCGCGATATCAACAAATTCTTGTGGTTGGTTCAAATTGTTGAAGGCGAACATCAGAAAGACATCAGACTACTTCACAATATGAATGAATAGTCACCAATAGACACAAGTTGTTAAATAGAGAAAAAAAAGCAACAGAAACGTAATAAAGTAAAATGCCTACACTATCTTTAAAATCACTTTTTTATTCTACTTTTCTGAACATTAACAAATGAACCACTGGCACTGGCTTCTCAGCCCTCAGGAAAACCAGCACTGTCGGTTGTCACTTCGGTCGGGGCCTTTTCGTTTATACAATCCACAGAGATTCTCAAACCAGCCGCTACACCACTATGAAAATTTGGCCATAAATTCGTATATGATGGAAATTCAATCTGCTGCATTTCGATGGTTGCTCCTTTGAACCGTTTCTTGCCAGTTAGGCAAAGTATGGAATTGACCTCGATGTTTTGAAAACTTGTAATTTCGATTGAAGAGGCTACTGGACAACACGATTACGTCTAAATAAAGCAGAAACAAAAAAAATCAAAGACTTACCATGAATTGCATTCGTAAATTCTTGTCGATCCATGCTCGCAAAATCGTTGGTATTGATAGCCAACCATTTCAGTGGCCACGGAGGGCATGTCATATTTAGGTCCAGCATAAGTTAGCTGCCAGCAAGAGCAAGCACAATTTATTTTGTATTTTTGAAATATGAAAATTAAATTCAGCCCTCTTGGCCCTCTTAAGACTTATCGATTTTCATCGATTTTAAATATCTTTAATCGAAATGTATAGTCAATGTTATCGTGTGTCTTATTACTTATTATCAAGTTGCATTGGTGTAAGAAAGAAAAAAAAAACTTTAAAGTTACTGAAGTTCATTCATTTCAAAATTCAATTCAATAAATAACACATATATGAGAAGTTACATGTCTTAATCGATAACCTTATTTCTTTTGCACATCTTAATAAAAAAATTTTAAGCCATCGCATGTCAAATAATGCGTTGCAATATTTTTGTCCCATGACATTTAGCTCGAATACAAATTTAACCTCCGACCATATTTGCGTTGCGGAAAATTTGCCGCTCCGAAAAATACCTCGATAGGGCAGAATATTAGGTACGTTCGTTTACTCCCTAAATCTGCCCAAAACTGCCATATTCTCTCACTTTTTCGTTCTTTTACTGCCACTTATTATTGTAAAATCTGTCACTTTTGAAGGAGAAAAATATTTCCCCTATCTGCCGATTTAAGCCACAGTTGGCAGTTTGTGTAAGTTCTGTCAAACCATAAGAAGTACATTGAATTTTGTTGACGTTTGACATAATTTTGTGCATTTGGCAGATTTTTGGTGTGAAGCGTTCTTTTACTTTGGGTGAATCACAAAATTTCGAGGAGTGGGGATGATTTTTGACAGTTTTTACACAAACTGCCCAAAAAGTAAAAGAACGGACCTATTGAAAGGCTGCATATTTCTCAGGTGCTGATAATTTTGAAAGTTCCTAGTTTAGTAATTTAGAAGAAAACATTTTCTTAAACAAATTTTTGTTTTTTTTTCTTTTATTTATAAAAATTAAAAAAATTCACATACATTTATAAATATTTATTATTTGTTTTAGTGTCATAGATTTAGAAAAAATTAAATTTTAAAGCGACAAGTTTGAAAACAAAATTAAGGAAATTAGCATCTTTGTGATGTGTTTTTTTTTTCTAATATTCAGATCCAAGCGTACAAGGGACAACGAGAAGCTTATTTTGTTCGTGTAGTTAGATTTCTTAATTTCGGTTGATTTTATTAATTCAGTAATGAATTCGTTCTTCTTTTTGTTTGAATCTCTTTTTTAATTTGAATTTGTAGTAGGAGAGCCGCTGAAGACCGACCTTCACCGAACTGTTAACCGGCTGAAACTTTTTTTTATGAAAATTAGTTTGAAAACATATATGAATATGATAGCTTGCCTAACGAAAAGTGTGCCAGGCTATATTCAATTTAACTTTATTTTAATCAATAACTAACTCCTCCTTCACCCATAATGTTAAAATAAAACGTTGTGACACATAGCCATATGTGTAAGTAGGCTTGAGACAAGAAAAAAAATTTTATGGGAGAGGGGCGCCTATTCCCCCCGTTTAGCCAGGAGGGGCAGTTTTCTGAAAAATTGGCTAATTTTTTTAAAAAAATATTAAAAATCAACGGCTTCATCTACAACAACGTGTTATACCTTTCTGCAAAGCCAAAAACTTAAGCTTTCATTTTGTATTTAAATTTGATTGTTTTAAATAATAGTTTTAGAAAAAATAATTTTCAAACTCAAAATTTTGCAAAAAAAAAATTTTGTTAAATTTTTAGTTAATTTTTTTCAAAATTTTATGTGATTAAGAACTTATTTTGCATTCAACATTCAATACTGTTAATAATTTTGAATATAAAAAACAGTAACGTAAAAATAAAAAAGTTTTTTTTTAAAGCAAAAAGTGATTTTGGTTTTTTCTTTATTTCTCGACAATGGCAAGGTATTTTTCAATCCGGTTTACTGTGTTCGACTAAAAATTAAAAACAGCATTGAATGTTGAAAACAAAATTAGTACTTACTAACATAAAATTTTGAAAAAATTAGTTCGAAATTTAAGAAAATTTTTTTTTTTTCAAAATTTTAAGTTTGAAAATTAATTTTTCTAAAACTATTATTTAAAACAATCAAATTTAAATACAAAATGAAAGCCTAAGTTTTTGGCTTTGCAAAAAGGTATAACACGATGTTGTAGATGAAGCCGTTGATTTTTAATATTTTTTTTTTAAATAAGCCAATTTTTCAGAAAACTGCCCCTCCTGGCTAAACGGGGGGAATAGGCCCCCCTCTCCCATAAATTTTTTTTCTTGTCTCAAGCCTACTTACACATATGGTTATGTGGCACAACGTTTTATTTTAACATATGGGTGAAGGAGGAGTTAGTTATTGATTAAAATATAAAGTCAAATTTAATATAGCCTGGCACACATTTCGTTAGGCAAGCTATCATATTCATATATGTTTTCAAACTAAATTTCATAAAAAAAAAGTTTCAGCCGGTTAACAGTTCGGTGAAGGTCGGCCTTCAGCGGCTCTTAGACTATTGATTTCATATAATGGACGGTAGAGGTGCTAACAGTGACACAGTGCAAGCAATGAGACAATGAATTTTTCTAGTTTCTGAAAATATTGCCAGTATTGTTCATTCATAATCATAACGTTTATTTACGCCCCACATATGTTTGTTTTGATTCTTTGAATTTGGTGTTAACTGTTAAACGAGGGATTATCTTCAAAGTGGCTATAATACTTACTATAATTTAATATCGGGGGGCACGGCATGCAGTGCCCCGCCAAGTCGAGCGCGAAGCAAACACTGCCGTGCCATACTTTACAGGAACCATTTCGCCGCATTTTCAGGCCCCTATTTGAGAAGCTTTGGATAAGACCAGATCCAGAGCGCTGAAATTTTCACCATCCAGTAAGTTACCTTAAATACTTAAAATCTAAAATTTCAGGTCTGCAGGTCATTTAGTTCCGAAGCTAAGCGAAAGCAAAATTTTGCATTTTAGAAACTCACTAATGATCATCAAAATAGAACTTGTACTTCCCATACACTCAGAGAGCTGATATTTGATACGGAGTCAGGGTTAAATGACCATACGAAGGGAAAACTATACCTAAAAACTAGGATAATCGGAGATCTGGAGTACCTGGTCTTATGACACTCCCTCACTCACTCACTCATGATCATCAGAATAGAACTAATTTGCTATTTTTGTCAAATATAAAATACCTAGATCAATATGCCCACGTTTCAATAAAAACAAGTGAAATACCACCAAATACATTCTGTAAAAAAGTAGCCAAATTTCGATGGGGCTGCTTATTTAGCTCTAAAAAGTAATGAAATCTAGACAAAGTCATACCAAGTCTAAGGTTCTTTTCTGCGATTCCTTTATTATTATAGTAAATGTTGTGTGACTTGGCCATTGAAGGGTACACAAGGGTACAAAACCAGGTGCTCCATGACACCATTGCACCGATCTGTGGCCAAAACCGCTACCCATTGACGATGAAAACCTGCTTGTAGGCTAGATAAAGCTGCTGTATAGGTGAGCCTCAAACAAACAGTATAAAAAACTACAGTGCCTTGCATAAGTATAACCGCACCCGAAAAAATGCATTTAATAGAAAACCTACAATAGGAGTGACTCCTTACTATTTTTTTATTGAGTTGCATCACTGTTCAAGCAAATTGAGAAGAAAATAAAGTACCGTTATTTCCTCTCCTGGTGTTTAAAAATTAAAAACAGATTTTGATGTATTGCAAAAATATAACTGCATATATTGTTTTTTTTTTTTAAGTTCATTTTTAACAAAAAATTAATATGCAATTTTGTTGCCTCTATTTTCCACCAATCTTAGAATTCGTTTTGGCATACTATTAACTAGATTTTTCAATATGGAGTCGTCTAAAGCGTTCCATTCTGTCACAACTGCCTCTCGCAGCTCAGCAACACTAGCAAATTGCTTATAATGGGCATAAATTTTGCGAGTTAAAATTCCCCAAAGATTTTCGATGGGGTTGCAATCTGGAGAATGTGACGGCCACTCCATCAAATTAATGTTTTTCGATTCGAACCAATCCAAACTTTGACGACTTACATGAATTGGGGCATTATCTTGCTGGAAGACATGCTCAACTCGACGAAATCGTCTTAAATAAGGTACCAAATTCTCCTCAAGGACCGAAGTGTAGTCATCAGAACTGTTCATTCTGGTAGAGCTGAAGGCAAGTGCAACCTTACCACGCTCGCAGAAGGCTCCCCAAACCATACAGCTGCCTACACCAAAGTTCCTCTTGGAAAAAAACTTTTTCTATTTCCTCAAATCGTGCCAATATCCACTAAAACCATCTGGTCCATCGAGATTTAACTTTTTTTCATCACTACAAATAACCTAATAAAAAACATTCATTCCAGTATGCCATTTGGAATAACGAGATTTTAGTTTAGATTAATAGAAAGTCAGTTACGGTTTTCTAATCCCGATTTGTGTTTTGGCGGGCAAATTCCAATCTTTTTTGTTTGTGTTTGTGGGCTGCTGTTAAATTTAGAGCTGGCACCATTTTGCCCCGAACAATCACTCCACTGCTTTTTAAAGCACGAGAAACGGTTGAAACCGAAACTCCTAAACCCAATTCGTTACGAAATTCCGGCAAAGAATGCACTGAATTGGATGCAGCATTGATTAAACGCTTCTTGTCGCGACGCAGTGGCGTAGATAGGGGGGGGGGATCAGGGGATATATCCCCCCATTGGGATTCATAATTGTTCAACATAACCAGTTATGCCAAATAAGTTAAAGAAACGCATTGTTCATTCTATACCTACAGTCTACGCGGAAAACACAAAGTCTACTTCATCTGAAAGAAATTATTACTTCTGCAAATCACCTAATTTTTTGAATTTCTTTTTTATATCGATTTTTAAAATGTATATTTTAACGTCTCTCACCAATTGATAATAGTTAAACGTGCAAGAAAAAGAGCTTAAATCCAGCTTTCCACATCAAAAGCCCACACCGACACAAGATTTAAAGTTATTTAGATTTCTTCTCACCGTATGTCACATTGTTAATTTGGTGTAAGAAACCGCCCCAAACACGCAACACACTCATCCACACGAACACAAATGTTTGCATAACTGCGGTGAAGTTAACTCGAATCCTAACGGTAACGATAACTCACACTAATTCATTTAAACCAGAAAACAAAATGCGCTATTACCCATTAGCGTTTTGGACGAAGTTTAAAAAAAAAATTTGAGAAAATTGATACTTTTGGTTTTTGGCAAAAAAAAAATTGTTTGGTGGCTTCCCTAAATTTTGATCTTAAAAAAAAATAATAATAAAATAAAAAGAAGACCTGAGACCTCAATTTTCAAGTTTTAAGTCAATCGGACCAGTGGTTAAGGCTGGGTGCGTTTACACTTTTACAGAAAGACAGACAAACATCCAAAACTTTTCATATATTCTATACTACAGTAGGGTGCAGCACGAAAACTTGCTGATTTGTTTTTGGCGCCAAGCGGGGGGAGTGGTTGGATGTAGGTGGAGAGTGTCTCATTTTTTAGAGGACTTCCTGAAGTTTCATCTACGCTGCAGTCAGTCGACATCATGCATTGGACGAAAGAGCAACGCACATTTGCCTGCGAGGCTAACTTTTCCAACAGTCTAATTTCCACTCAACGTGCTTTCCGTACTCGCTTCAACATCCATCCCGCAGGTCGCGTTCCTGGCCGGCAGTCGATTGTTTCGTGGGTGAAAACATTCAGGGAGAGCGGAAACGTGACGAAATCCCATCCAGCACACCGGAGAATCAAACAGAGGAAAACATTGAGAATTCTCCACCAGGATCTTCATTTCCATCCTTACAAATTGGCTTTGGTGCAGGAGCTTCGTGAACGCGATTTTGTTGCACGTTGAGTGGAAATTATGGAACGACTGTTGGAAAAGTAAGCCTCGCAGGCAAATGCGCGTCGCTCTTTCGTCCAATGCATGATGTCGACTGACTGCGGTGCAGATGAAACTTCAGGAAGTCCCCTAAAAAATGAGACACTCTCCACCAACATCCGACCACTCCCCCCGCTTGGCGCCAAAAACAAATCAGCAAGTTTTCGTGCCACACTCTGTAGTAGTTGCCCGTGACTTCGTCCGTCTCTCCTTCGTGCTTCGGCCAGAGGTGCGTCTTGACTTGTGCATGATGCGCATGAATTTGGTTGCAAAGTTATTTTAAAATTGTATATTAGTCGACTCTCCCTAAGTGAAAATTCTTCTTAACTCGAAGCCTTTAAATATGTATTATTTTCCCCGCTTTAGTAAGACTTTTCACTGAAGCTTTGCTCTTATTATTCGCAGCGTAACTTTGTATAGCTTAAAGCCTTCCTCGATAAATGGACTATTCTCCACAAAAAAAAAAGTTTTTCAATTTGATTTAGCAGTTTCTGAGATCTTTCCGTTTATTCCACATTTTCCACTGATTCTTCGCTCCTATTGGCCGTAGACTAATTTGTTATGAAGCCTAAGATTCCTCGAATTTTGGAGAATGGACTATCCAACTCAATTATAATTCGAACCAGTAGTTTCTGAGATAAGCGCGTTCAAACAAAACAAACAAACTTTATATATTAGTATAGATGTCGGAAGTAAAAATGAGCGAAGTAGATCCATCCCCTCCCATAGCGAAAAGCTATCTACGCCACTGTCGCGACGTGTCAGCTTCTGCGGACGCCCGGGTCTTATTTTTGTCCCATAAGATTCTGGATGTTTTAAAAAATTTCGAACGACACGATCCGATCGTGAAATTCGTCTTCCAATAGCCCTAAGACTTAGACCGCTTGACGCCCGGCAAAAATCCTCATTCAAACCCTCCAAGTGGGTGCCAGGCGGGCAATTATCACTACAGAGTCCTGTGCGTTTTTGGCAGGATGGTGATTAGCTAAGGTTGAGTTGGGTCGCTAAATTGTTGTAACTCCTCAATAGTGCAACGTTCGGAAACCTAATTCAATCATAGTTTAGAGGTTCCTAATTTCAGTGGTGGTGTGAGCGTACTTTGTACGAAAACCGTGCCGAAGAATGAAAGGCTGGGGGATAAACCAGCCAACGAGCTCTTTCGGATGCTGTGGCAAGGTCCGTCATATTTCTCGCCTTGCCCCGGTAAGCGGCTCTGCCGGGGCTGACCGTCTTTCCGCCTTACTCGTGGGAACAAAAATGAAAAAATCAAACCGAACAATAATAAAAAAAATAAATCGAGCCAGGGCTGACAATGAGGTCACATCTCCTGTAAAGGCTGTCGAGCCGACTCAGGGGGGGTGAACGGGTTGTTAGTCCTGTGGTTGCTACTGGCAGCGGGAATCCTGTTCCCTCTGGATTTACCAGTCAGTGGTTCAGCTGTGACGCTTGGCGGTCCCAAGGACGATAAATCCAAACTTCAACCCATCCCCACTCCTGCTAAAAAGTCGCAACCGACCCCAAGAAGGGACACTCCATCTGGAGAGGCAAAATCTACGACGTGTGGAAATGACTCGAAGGATGAGGGCGTACCCCGATTGGCATCGGTAGCGATTAACTCTGGAGGTGGATCCACAAGTGTGTCACACGGACAAAGTTCTGGGTCGGCCAAAAAGAGAAATACGAAGGCACAGGCCAATCGAGACCAGCGTAATGCTACGCGGATTCTGGCCGCAGTCGTTGTCATACCGGCGGCGGAAAGAACCCCGGAGCAAACGCGAAAACTCGAGTGGGCAAGTGGCTTCCTTAGCAGAAACACCAAATCGACCTGCAGCGACTCAACGTCAAAGCGCAATAGGTCTCTTGAGGGCGACAAGCCTGATGCCAAAAGGCAGAAAGTGAATGCCAGCAGCACAACAGCCTTCAACAAAGATCTGTCTTTTAGCGACGCCCTCAAAGGCAAGATCATAGCCGCGGTCACTGACAGGAGTCAGGTGGATGGTAACATCTCTCATGATCAATGGGCAGACGTCAACGCTCACCTTGGTTTCAGATTTCTATCTGTCATCGAGGAGAATCCGGGGCCTCTCCCAGACACAGCTGATGCAGGATGGTACCAAAATCGTATCAAGCTCATCGCCTGTGGTGATCGGAGATCTTTCGATCTGTACAGGGCTGCTGTCAATGGCTTGCCAGAAGTCTGGCCGGGTGCCAAGCTCGAAGTTGTTACAAGGGAGAATATTCCTTGCCGACCGAGAGCACGTATAATGGTCCCGGCTCTGCACAACTGCCCGGACATAATTATGAAATTAATCAAAACCAGCAATCCAAACCTGCCTACTCACGACTGGAAAGTCCCAAAGGTTGAGAAGGAGACAGTGGGTCGCTATAGATCAGCTCTCTTGGTGATCAATAGGGAATCATTGGCTCCACTGGCCGCGACCGAAAGCGTGATTAGGTATGGTTTCGATGAAATCATAGTCCGCATTTACAAAAAAGATGAAGACTCGCTAAACGCGCCCCCAATAGAAGCCCCTTCAGCGGAAGGAAACGCTTCACTACCCCTAAAAATGGAAATCGATCTCCACATCCCCAAACAAGCCATCCGACGTGGAGGCGAACCCTATAGTCGACAGCAATTCCGACATGGATACTGAAGACGCTACCTTAGGCATTACTCTGAGTGAGGAAGACCTACTTCATTCCTACTCAGACGATGAAAATGCCGACAAAACAGTGGTGGAGGTTGATCTGACTAAGAGTAGAAATGCTGCGATTAGTTCAGATTAATCTACATCACGCTATCATGGCCGCAAACCACCTGATACTCCGACTGCACAGAACCAAAGAAGACATTGTCTTAATACAGGAGCCGTGGGTCTCAAACTCCATCATCAGAGGCCTCAGGACTCCTGGCTATAAACTTTTGTATGCATCGGAGAAAGGTGAACCAAGGTCATGCATGTTAGTAAAAAAAGACTTAAATGTATTTTTACTCCCCAATTACAGCGACAAGGACACTACCACCGCTGTCTTAACAACGGATAAAGCCACCTACTGGCTTATATCCTCCTATCTTGGCCACGACAGCCCAGCTCCTGGAGACATCCTAAAGAAGGCAATTGCGGACGCGCAATCCAATAGAGTGGGTCTCCTAATTGGTTCAGACGCTAACGCCCATCACACGGTATGGGGTAGCTCTGATATAAATGAGAGAGGTGAGTTATTATTTGATTATTTACTAAGCACTAACCTACTCATAAGTAACATTGGTAATGAGCCCAACTTTGTAACCAAGAATAGGAAAGAGGTACTTGATATTACACTTACCTCTGACTCGATCCATAACCTGATCTCAAATTGGCATGTATCAAAAGAGAATTCCTTCTCTGACCACAGACATATTCAGTTTGAGCTCAATGATGTGGCAAATATATCTACGGGTTTTCGCAACCATCGTAATACAAACTAGGAACGATATAAGGGGGTACTAGCACAACTGCTTGATCACAACCTTCTTAATAGCCCCTCCACTAAAGATGAATTAGACCTTTCTGTGAATCATCTCACCGAAGCCTTCAACGAATCAATGAGAGCTTCATGCCCTGTAACCATTTCAAAGGGTAAAAAGAAACCTCATTGGTGGCACAAAGAACTAGAACCATTCAGGAAGAGCTGCCGCAAGCTCTTCAATAGATCTAAGTACACTAGATCTCCTTCTGATTGGGAATTATACAAACAAGCTCTAAAGCAATATAAGAAAGAATTAAGGAAGAGTAAGAGGTCTTCTTGGAGAAATTTCTCTGGTAAAATAGAAAATACTTCAGAAGCCTCAAGACTCAGGAAAATTCTCTCAAAAAGTCCAACAATACCCAGTGCTTTAAAGGCAGATGCTGGCACGTGGACTACCACAGATGAAGAATCTCTTAATCTGTTATTAGACACCCACTTTCCAGGTAGCTCTAACATACTTAACGACTTAACATCAGAGTCTCAAGCTTCTACAAGCGATTTAGTTGATCTAATAACGCGGGAAAAACTGGAATGGGCCGTAGATAGCTTTGATCCATATAAATCTGAAGGACCAGACGGAATCATTCCGGCCGAATTACAAAAATGCTCTGACATGATCATTCCACCATTGGAAAACATTCTGACAAGCTGTTTAAGGTTGAGATATATTCCCAAAGCGTGGAGAATGACAAAAGTAGTCTTCATTCCTAAAGCAGGGAAACCCTCCCACGTTAACCCTTAAGATCTACGACCAATCAGCCTATCATCTTTCCTTCTTAAAACCTTGGAAAGATTGATTGAAATTCACGTCAGAGATAACTTAAAACCATGTCTCATTTCCACAGCTCAACATGCGTACTCTAAGGGAAAATCAGTAGAAACAGCACTTCATTCGCTGGTACGTAGTTTTGAATATTCCCTCAAATACAAAGAATATAACCTAGTAGCTTTCCTAGATATTGAAGGAGCCTTCAACGACGTCAGTTATCAGGCGATCACAACAGCAATGGACAAGCTGAAATTAGAGAAACCACTCATAGATCTTATAAGTCTCATGCTCAAAAGCAGGACAATAACTTCTAGCATGAAAAGTTTTACTACCACCAGATCGGTGAATCGGGGTACCCCCCAAGGTGGGGTCCTTTCGCCTCTCTTATGGAACATGGTAGTAAACGACCTACTAAAATCATTGGAAGCAGAGGGTTTCAGTGTGATTGCCTATGCTGACGATGTTGCAATATCTGTATCTGGGAAACATCCCCAAGTTCTCTCGGAATTCCTACAAAATACCTTAAATAGGCTAACAAACTGGGCTAATCAATGTGGCTTGGACGTCAATCCACATAAAACTAGTACTCTTTTCGAGAAGGTACAAAATTCCTCAGTTTAGCCCACCCAAGATTGAAGGAATACCATTAAGCTTTTCCGACCAAGCTAAATATTTAGGACTCATTTTAGACAAAAAACTAAATTGGAAGGCAAATATTGATGAAAGAGTAAAAAAGGCTACCGTAGCGCTTTTTACTTGTAAAAAGGCCATAGGATCAAAATGGGGCTTCTCCCCAAAACCAACCCACTGGCTATACACTTCGGTAATCAGACCGATACTCATTTATGGAGTTGTCGTATGGTGGACCGCACTGGACAAGATGGTAAATCTAAATAAGCTCATCAAAGTTCAGCGGTCAGCAGGTATGTGCATCATGCACAGGAGCACTTCGCTCAACACCAACCGCAGCCCTGGAAGTGCTTTTAAACCTAACACCTCTTGACATCTTCTCCAAAATGGTGGCAGCCAACACATGTGTGAGGCTTAGAGCCACCACTCAATGGAACAGTAACAATACTGGACATACTACTATTCTAGACAATTTCAGATCTATCCCAGATCGCTTAGACTATACCACCACAAAAATGGTATTCAGTAAAAGCTTCCATGTTTCCATCCCTTCAAGATCTTCCTGGGAAGAAGAGAGACTCCTGGAAGACAATGCGGTACACTTCTATACAGACGGTTCAAAGACCGATTACGGAGTTGGAAGTGGTATCTATTCAGAACAACTGAATCTCAGTCTATCATACAGACTTCCCAATCAATGTAGTGTATTCCAGGCAGAAGTAATGGCGATTAAAGAGGCACTATCCTGGCTCAAAGAAAACGTTATATCTTGCAAGGATATACGAATCTTCTCGGACAGCCAAGCCGCTCTCAAATCTCTCGCGTCTGTCTCCATATAGTCCACGATTGTCGATCATCTCTGAATGAGATGACGGAACAGTTTAATATTCACCTCATTTGGGTGCCGGGCCACAGAGACATTCCGGGAAATTGTAAAGCCGATGAGCTCGCCAAAAACGGAACACTTCTGCCTAATGTTAGACAAAAACATAACATAGGTATACCATTTGCTACATGCAAATATCTTCTCAAACAATATGCTCTAGAATCAACCAATGCTAGATGGTCACAGAGTACCACCTGCCTTGCAACCAAGCAAATATGGCCAAGCATAGACTTAAAACGGTCAAAAGGCTTGATATCCCTGAGCAGACAAAATATAAGCTCTACAATTGGAGTAATAACAGGACACTGCCTCATAGGTAGACATGCTCTGAGGCTAGGGGTCTACACAAATGACTTCTGTAGAAGCTGCATGGACGAGGAGGAAGAGGAAACAGTCCAACACCTTCTATGTACATGTCCAGCACTCTCCATTAGAAGGAATAACTTTCTCGGTAATCCCTTCTTCGAACTGGCAACGATCGACACAAAATGTCTCTCTAACTTCATTAAAAGCACGAATTGGTTTGTTTAAGTTCATTACTCTCCCATGAGTATTTTGTGGTATCACAACGGATCCTTGAGGTCTAAGTGTGTCAACAACAACTCGACAGCCACTACAACCTAACCTAACCTAACCTAACCTAGGCCGCTTGACCGAAAGTCCAAGATTTTGCCTTTTTCAATTTCGCTTAAATGCGTACCACGTTGCATTGTTGCTTTTTATTTGAAAGCACTTGACTGAATACAGCTTCAAAGAGATTTGCATTGTGCGGTTATATTTTTGCAATACATCAAAATCTGTTTTTAATTTTTAAATACCAGAAGAGGAAATAACGGTACTTTATTTTCTTCTCAATTTGCTTGAACAGTGATGCAACTCAATAAAAAAATAGTAAGGAGTCACTCCTATTGTAGATTTTCTTTAAAATGCATTTTTTCGGGTGCGGTTATACTTATGCAAGGCACTGTATTTCCAGTACAGACGGACTTCTAATCGGCCAAGTCACACAACATAAACTATAATAATAAAGGAATCGCAGTAAGCAACCTTAGACTTGGTATGATTTTGTCTAGATTTCATTACATTTTAGAGCTAAATAAGCAGCTTCATCGAGACTTGGCTAGTTTCTTACAGAATGTTTTTGGTGGGATTTTATTTAGTTTTCTTTCTCACTGTTCGCCTTTTATTGTCTCACTGACTAAAAACATAGCGTTTTACTTATTATAACAAGAACGGATGGCAATCAAGCCAAACAGAACATTCTGACTATTCAATTTAACTTATTAGTTATTATTATTACCAATTAATACTAGTCAAAAGAATTCAAACCCAGCTTATTTAATAAAATCTTATATTTAACTTACTGGCCCCAATCGGGCGCCTTTCGGCCTATGAAATATTTATTATTTTTTTTCAAAATTAGCTGATGTTTTCAATACAAACAGAATATTTTAATATGACCTGTCAAAATTCGTTTCAAAATGGCATTTGTATTTAATTTCGTTAGTCAAAATTATATTAAACGTGCAAAAGACATCCTGATGTCTACAAATATCACCCCGTATCCACTTTGCTTTAATTCCATTACCTGCTCTGGACGTGCTGCTGGCGATTACGATAGCGCATTAGCAATGTGTATACATAACAATATCGGGGCCTCTGTACTAATAATTTCAAATTTGTCGGAGACCGTCCGACAAAAGATACGGAACATTTAGGATGAAATGCCAAGATCCTGTATGTCAAAATACTGTACGTGCAAAATACTATACCTATAAATAAAATAATTGTTGTAAAAACCCTGTGTAGAATCCTGGTTGGTTAAAATTTAAGAACTGATCAATTTTATTTGTAAAGTTAAAATGTTGTTCTTTTAGATTTTCTTCCAGAAATTTAGTTTTCATTTCTCAAGTTTTTATTTCTCAAGTTCAATTTGTTTAATTTTTTTTCTTTCTTTGCATTATGATACCTGCCTTACATTATAGGTAGTGTAAGAGATAGAGGTAAAGAAAACATTTCCGTGTATGTTTCGATTTCACAAAAAGGATTCCTTCTTTCTGGAATATTAAATTTCAAGCATCATTTCGCGTTTGTAATTTATCATTATGCTAAAAGTAAGTATTAAAAAACAAGTCACAATCGAAATCTTTAGTTATAAACGTCTTTTCTTTAATAATGCGAAATTGCAACTGCCAGAAGGGCAGACAAGGATGATACATATATAGAGTTCATTACATATAAAAGATAATACATACTATGAGAATGTACATGTGATACGTTCAATACAATACTATTTACCGTCAACCGTCACCGAGTACTGTCGTGTTTTCGTTCTGCTCCTACCTTTGTTTCTTTTATTTTTAAAACATTTAATTTACCGCCCCCTTTTTGCCCAGTAAAATATTGCTTCTGCTGACCTAGTGTGTCAATATATAAAAAGTTAAAAAAAAAAACAATAAAGCAAACCTAATTTAACCCACCTACTTAACGAACCCAATTTACTTGCTTTTGCTGACCTTGTCTTTTTTTTCTCGATTGCATAATGTCGTCGTCGTGTGCCAATGAAATGTGTACCATTGTCGATGGTAGTGAAGTGCTTCTTAAGTGCAATGGCCTTTGTGGGAACTATTACCACTCGTTCTGTGTCGGTTTGAGCAAACGTGCGTCAATGTATTTAAATGACTTTAAAAAAAACTTCTTCTTTTACTGCGTAGAATGCAAGAAAGTATCAATATCTGATATTATGACTGCAGTGCAGTGTATTAAAGAGTCACTCTCCTCCGAAAATTTAGAGCTAAAAAAAAAACTGCAAAGCCTGTCGAAAAAGTTTGATAATTTGTTTACTAGCGTTGAAGAAACAAACAATCAATCGGTACAGGCAGCATTGCAAAACCAATCTTTCATCAATTCAATTCAAACCCAGCTCAAGTCGCTCCATCCTCCCCGCGATTGTGATTTTTCCAGTGCTTTAAAGTCCCTCAGATCGGACATTGACTTAAAAATGAATGTGTTAACCACGTCCGCGAAAGAAATTCAAAAGACATTGACAACGCAGTTGAGTCTTATCAGATCAGACATTGATATGCACCTTCAAAGTTCCTCGCCCTATGGTTCTCATTCCTCAAATGCAATGTCGGAACAAAAGCTCTCCAACTTATGTGATGTAATTGAGAATTTAACCTGCATAATCACCGACGATGTTATTAATCATGAACGCCATGCTCTTAGAGTTGAACGGGAATTAGATACTTTAAAAATTCAATCGCGTCGTTTTGAGTCGCTCCTCAACGACGTCATCAATGTACCAATAAGAACCCCGCGTGATAACGTGTCCATTCTTGATGAGATTTTGTTAGCGAACACCAACACTGTCGTTTCTGAACGTTCAATTCAATCCACCGCGTTGGACACCTCCGCCGTCGTTGCAACAGAGGAGACAATTACAAAATGCGGTCATTCCTGGAAGCTAACCGATTGGAAGGATCGACTAAGTAGACTTGCATCTAACAATAATACTTGTTACAAGTTGAAAAATTGTCCGGGATCTTCTGATTCATCTTGGATCTGTGCTTTCTTCAAACGTAAAGTCTCCATTCGGTTATCAGAATGTCATCAGACCTCATCTAGATGTTTCAAGATCCTGATTCCATCTAAATACGACTGGATGTTTCAACACTCTGGCAGTTTTTTACGTCTCGGACAGATGCAGCTCTCCAGAATGGACAACAAGAATCTTGGCGCTCAGCTTAAATCTATACCTAAGTTAAATAATAAGAAATCCTATTCAAACCCCATAACTAATTCTGACCCTAATTGGACTCTTAAAGCGGGTATCTTTCCAGACTTTTCCCTCTCCAATTCACTCTCTTCTCTTAAACGGAAAACGTCTCCTACCTCCATTAAACCTCCGGCTAAACGCGTTTCTTTTAACCTACCATATCCGGGACTTGGTTACCGTCCTCCATTGGTTGACCCTCCTATGAATAATTCTGCTTACCCAAATTTCATACACTCTCACACTCTTAATCCTGCATCTTCTCCACCAGTAACGAATAAACCACAAGGGTTTCTTAACCCAATGATCCCTCCTAATGTCAAGCTGACGAAACAATTATCCGAGGTCAATACTGATGATCGGTATGTGATGTCCCGGCTTAGAGATCATAAAATCTATAATAATGTTCGTCTCTTTTTGGCCTTCTTGCATGATAAACCAGATTCTGTTTGCTTCGAGGGTAAAACAAACACAAATATTAAGGTTTTAATCTCCCAAGAAGGTCTCCCCACTAAACGTGATGCACTCATGAACATTTTCCTGAAATTTCATGATGGCCTCGATATTTCTCCTCAAAAAGTTAAGGAAGACCTATCCTCTTTTTCCTCCTTTATCTCTTCTAAGCGCATATCTCATATCCAAAAGTCCCGTGCTGATATGAAGAACTTTTATCGTTCCTAACCTTTTTAAGCCTAAATGTCTTAGCCTTTATTACCAAAATGTAAGAGGGTTAAGATCCAAAACGTCTGCCGTCTTTAATAGCTCCCAAAAACTTCCCTATGATATCTTCGCCCTCACTGAAACCAACCTCTCTCCTGATATCCTTAGTACTGAACTCTTTACAAATGATTTTTCCATTTATCGTATGGATGTCGTGGTAAACGAGAATATTACCTGTGGCCGTGGTGTACTTTTAGCTATTCGTAGTAATCTTGAAACTTCGTTACTCAATATTCCTACATCAACTGAATTCGAAGGCGTATCTGCTAAGGTTACACTGCCTAACTTTTGCATTTTTGTACTTTAATGTTATATCTGACCAGCTCAACAAACTAAAGCTTATCAGGCTGCAGTTGATGCCATCGATTATCTACTTGAACAAGTGCAACCTAAGGATTTGATCATTGTCGTTGGAGACTTTAATCTCCCCCATCTTAATTGGTCCACTTCAGAAGACCTAACATCTTTCTTCCCAACTAACATATCAACTGAATCGGAATCGTAACTCATTGATCGTCTATCTGATTGTGGTCTTTTTCAATTAAATGGAGTTGCAAACTTTATGGGGAGACACCTTGATCTCATCTTTTCCTCTGATAGTGATAATTGCGTTGTCTCTGAGAGCCCTCACCTTCTTTCAACCCTGGATCGTTATCATCCTCCCCTTGCTCTCTCTTTCCCCATCGAATTTGATGACAAATTTTTTGAGACTGAGAATTACTGCTACGATTTTCGTAGGGCTACTTCTGGGGTTCCACAAGGTAGTCACCTAGGTCCCCTTCTCTTTGTCTTATCTGTAAATGATGTTTGTTTTATATTAAAACATTCAGATATCCTAATGTTCGCCGATGACAAGAACATTTTTAAAATTATCTCAACTCTAGCGGATTCCTCATTGTTACAAAACGACCTGAATATCTTCTCTGCTTGGTGCTCTCATAACTTCCTTGAATTAAATATAAATAAATGTAAGCAAATTACCTTCTCGTGGAAGCAAAACCCAACTCATAGAATTTACTGTTTGGTTAATGACGCCATTAACAAAGTCGATTCTGTAAGAGATCTCGGTTTAATGTTTGATAAAGACTTGAATTTCCATTCCCACTTCGACCAAATTATTAATAAAGCTAATAGGTCTCTTGGTTTTATCAAGCGATGGTCTAAGGAATTTTCGAATCCCTATGTCACAAAATCCCTTTATGTTTCCTTAGTCCGACCTCATCTTGAATACGCATGCCAAGTTTGGTCCCCTTTCTATGAACTCCATTCCCTTCGAATTGAAAGCGTTCAAAAACGTTTCATTCGATTTGCCCTTCGAGGCATCCAATGGGAAGATCCTTCCAACTTGCCTTCTTACACCGACCGACTAAAGCTGATAGGCTTGCAACCCCTAAGTACAAGACGGAAAATCGCCGATTTATTGTTTGCTCAGCAATTGTTATTGGGCAATATAGATTCTCTGATACTCCTGAGTAAAATCCAACTCAACACTAACCCTCGGAACGTGCGATCTGTCTCTCTTTTTTATATTCCTCATCACCGCACAAACTACGGGTACTTTGAACCAATGTCCAGAATTCTTCGTCACTGTAATGCTGCAACTTCTGTATTTGATTTCAACATCTCTAAATCCCAACTAAAAAATACCCTTTACTTTTACCCGCTTCCTTGAGACCCTACCCCTCGACCTCCTTAACTTAAGTTAGTTATAAGAAGAAAAATAAAAAATAAAAAAATAAATTGTTTTGGTTCTTGTCCAATAAAGAGCTTTTAAGTGGGCCTAAGGGCCCACACGATTTAACTTTTGAAATCGATAACAAGAACCAAAAAAAAAAATATATAGTTTTAAGGTAGTGTTAATTTTAAGTTAAGTCAAAGCTTGGATTAAGCTAAATAAAATAAAAATAGAAATAAAAGATAATACATATGTACTATGATATTGAATGTTTAACACTAATACTTTAATACGAAATCAAACAGAAAAATAGCGTTGTCAGATTGGTTAATTTTCAACATCCTCCGGCGGGCCGATGCTTGAAAGCTCCAGTGGATATAGGAACTGGACTGGTCTTCTGAATAGTTTCCCATTGGAACATCGAATTTCGCAGGAACGAACCTTACCATCTCTTCCGATGTAGGCTTTAGTTATGATTACCAACTTCCAGTGTATACGAGGAGTTGCTTGATCAAAAAGAAGAACGACATCTCCTTCCTTCAACTAAATCGATTGTTTTGAATTGTTGTGATGAAATGATCGAAGATTTTGCAGATATTCTATTTTCCATCGCTTTACTAACTTGGCATTGAACTTCAGACGTTGTTTCCATATCTCTCTTAGCTTTACATCTTCATCTGGAGGTATTTGAAAATCGGGAACTGATGACGAAAATCCTAATAGAAACTTGGCTGGTGTAAGAGGTGACAATTCCAAAGGTTCGCTGGACATATACGTCAAGGGTCTATCGTTGGCAACGGCCTCGGCCTACGTTAGAATAGTTCGTAATTGTTCAAAATTTAGCTTAGCTTTTCCGATGGTAAACTTAAGCGTATTCTTCACTAATCGTATGAGACGTTCCCAAAAGCCACCCCACCAGGGAGCTCTCTCCACGATAAAGTCCCATTGAATTCGGTTTTTAGACAAGAAACCTTGTGCCTCTTCTTCGCTGAAAAGGCTCTTGATTTTTCCAAACTCTAAGGCAGCTCGCCTAAAGGTTTTTGCGTTGTCGGAAATTATTGTAGAAGGGACTCCTCTTCGGGCTATAAAACGTCTTAACGCCATTATGCAGCTTTCTGTTGTGATGCTAGAAGTGAGTTCCAAGTGAACTGCTCGGATACTTGCACATGTGAATATCAAGATGTACGCTTTCTGCATGTCACTTCCTTCTGAATTCATATAGTAAAGGGGGCCAGCAAAATCAATACCAACGACGGCGAAGGGTCTTGTAATCATCAACCTTTTCACTGGTAATGGAGCAAACGGTTGTGAAGCGGGTTGACCAAAAAGCTTCTTGCACACCATACAAGATTTAATTGCCTTTTTTTACTAGCTGCCGTCCTTTGATGATCCAAAAGCGTTCTCGAATCTTGGAAAGAACAACTCCAACTCCACCATGTATAGCTGACATGTGACGATCGTTGCCAATGAGCCTCGTTATCGAATGATTAGATGGTAGAATGATGGGATGTCTAAGGTCAAATGGTTCATCGAGTAATTGGAGCCTCCCTCCAAGCCTCATCAACCCATCTTCGTCCAAGAACGGGCTTAGCTCAATCAGCTTTGAGGACGCATTGATGGGCAAATTTTTCTGTAACAGGCGAACTTCATTAGTAAAACTGAACAATTGCACATACCTGATCCAATAACGTTCGGCTTCTTCTATTTCGGTTTTCGTAATCGAGCCTTCAAAAGTCTTCTCTTTGGTAATAAAGAAGTTGATGTACCGAAGTACCCAACTGGTGACGCGCAGCAATCGGAGCCAGCTTCCAAATTTGTCAAAGTCAAAAATTGGTTGCTTGCATTTCTTGACATCAATCTCCAGCAGTAACGCCGTATTAAGGCCTATGTCCGAGACAGCATGATTGTTGTTTGGTTTGGATTCGCATAGCCACTTAGGTCCATGAGCCCATAATGATGACTTTTGAAGTTTTTCTCCAGATATACCTCTCGTAATCAGATCAGCTGGATTTTCATTTCCTGCAAAGTGGTCCCAATCCAGAATAGAACTATGGCGACGAATTTCTGTGGTTCTGCTTTGTATAAATGGCTTCCAACGCTGCGATTGACCATATATCCAGTTCAATATTATTCTTGAGTCAGTCCAGAAGAAGTACCTTTAGGCTGAGATCTTCAGGGCATCTTTGAGGTAGGTACCAATTCTGGCGGCAATTAAGGCAGCTGTCAGTTCCAGCTTTGGTAGCGTTAGCTCTTCGGAACCATCTTGCCTCAATGGTGCAATTCTAGATTTGGCACACAAGAATGACACTGTTACTATACCTTTGTCATCAACAGTACGTATGTAAGTAACTGCGCCGTATGCTTTAAGGCTAGCATCTGCGAAGATGTGGCATTGTATGTCGTCAGTGAAGCTGGATGACACTAGAACAGACCTTGGTATTGACATCTCTCTTAGTTGTAGTATGTTTCTAACACATTCGTTCCAATCGCCGATTAAATCAGCTGGCAGTGGTTCATCCGAGCTTAATTTGCGCTTCCATACTGCTTGGAACAGAATTTTTAATTTCACGGTGGTCGGACATACTATTCCCAAGGGATCATATACGCGCGCCATTGCTTGAAGAATATTTCGCTTGCTTGCAGTGTTCAGATTTGACTCTAAGAAACTCTGTAACGATTGCATTGGAACAGATAGCTCATCACTGAAAACTGACCAGGTCAAACCCAAAACCTTTTGAGTGATTGGAAATTGTTTCGTGCCAATTTTATCGCGAAGCTTTGTGCTGTTAGGCTGCGCGTACGGTAGTGCGAGAAAGCGATGCGATGCGAGAAGCGATGCGAGAAGCGAAGCGATAAGCGTTATAGGATGCGAGATAGTGCGCACAGTAAAAGCGATTTTTTGTGATTAGAAGTGTCAAGAAAATGGAGTCTTGTCATCATTAGAAAATTAATTTTTAAAGGAAAGTTCATACATATTTCCGGATGTTGAAGGAAAGAAAAAGGATGAAACTAGATATCAGAGTATATCATCTAATAATGAGTAGGGAAACCCAGCAAAATTCACCTGTTGATTCACACATATTTTCACACAGATATTGAAAATAGATGTCAATGAGAAACTTGTAAGAAGGAAAGGGAAACAACATACGTTTTTTTATCGAATAATTTTTTATTTTAATTTATGACAATCAAGTCAGACCGCCTTTAAAAGTCTATAAGGGAAAAAGGGAAAGAAGCTAGTGATGAATGTGTAGTCATTTCTTCTTGCGCAGGCAGTTTTCCACAACGAATTGATTTTTATTTCAAAGAAACAAAAAATATATTCAAGTCGGACCGCCTTTGAAATTCTATTAGGGAAAAAGGGAAAGAAGCAAGTGATGAACGTGTAGTCATTTCTTCTTGCTCAGGCAGTTTTACATAAGGAATTGATTAAACTATTTTCACTTATTGCATTTGTGTTGTGTTATTTTTCGAAAATTTGTGGTTGTAGTAGTGCCTACTACATTTTCAAAAGAGTTTCCCTACTCATTATTAGATATGTATGTATAATCTACTAGATATTTACTTCCAATTAGGAACGAATAAATTTGTCATGTTTTTATTTATTCACCATTGACATAATATATTTGGACTGCTTGTCACTTGTCATTTCCATACATTTCATGAGAAGAAAAAAGGTACAAGCTACAGCAGCGCCATTGGTTCGAAGCGGCCAAATTAGTCCCAAAAAATATGTTTGAATTCACAGCGACAGTGTTACCACATGGACTCTATAGATTGAAAATGTACTCGTTGTTTCTTCCTTGGCTCGGGGACTCGTTTTCATAACGTTTTTTGTTTGCAGAACACAAATTAGTATGTTAAAAATTTAAAACAAAATGATTTCTGAAAGTATTTAATTTTTTTTTACGTGGACTCGTTTTTCAAGCACCTTGGACTCGAAAATATTTTTCCCTGTGGTAACACTGCACACCGACCTCGTTGTTTATGTTTTTGTTTTTGTTCATTTTTGACAGCTGGAATCGTTCTTTTTTTGGCCACCCTGAACCAATGGCGCTCTTTACGCTGAACACGCGTGAAGTTGGCAACTATCAGTCCATATTATAATATGTCAATGTTATTCCCTCTTTTCTAATTAAAATAATCACCAAAACAAATTCGAAAAACCCAAGCTGAAATAAATAAATTTTCTATTTTTCAAACGTCAAAATCAAATTCAAAACAAACAATCTCGCTTCAACTCGCTTGAAAAACTGGTCGGAAGAGTTTTGAAGCGAGTTGCTATGCGAGAAACTCGCTCAAGATATCGTTTGACTGTACGCACGCTCATAAGAATCAATGTAAATATTTTTCTCGCATATAAACGCTTCTCGCATCGCATCGCTTTCTCGCACTACCGTACGCGCAGCCTTAGAATGCCACTTCCTCTAACTCATCGAAGCTCCACTCATGATTTCCGATGCTTCTTCAAAAATACGACAGCAATCGAATTCGGAATTCACACTCATGATTAAATCGTCCATATAGAAACAGTTTTCAAGAATACGGCATGTTTCAGAAAAGACCTGTCTTTGCTCCTTTAAATGGCGTTGAATAGTTGCAGTGAGAAGAAAAGGGCTGCAGCTTACACCGAATGTTACTCTCGTCATTCGCAACTCGATCAAAGATTGTTCACTAATTGCATCAGCTGATCTATACAAAAGGAATCTGTGCGAATCTCGGTCATTTTTATTTAAGATTATTTGCAAGAACGCTTTCTCAATGTCTGCAACGATGCCAAAACGTCCCATACGAAAATTGAGCAGAATCTTCAAAACATCAGGCAATAAGTTAGTGCCAGTATACAGCTGATCATTCAACGAAAGGATGCCGTGCCGATGGCAGGACGCATCAAAAACTATGCGCAACTTGGTTGTGGTGCTGTCTTCCTTGTAGACTGGCCGATGTGGAAGGTAAAATATTCTTTTGGGAGCACTATTAGGCGAAAGCTCAACCAATTCTGCAATACCATCAGCGAGTAGTTGTCGCACCGCTGCGTCATATTCCCTGAATTTTGCTGGGTCCCTAGATAAACGTTTAGTTAATGACTTTAAACGACTTTCCGCTTGAGACGCATTGCTTTCAAGGATTACCTACATCAGGATCTTTCCAAGTTAAAGTCGCTTCATAGTGAGAGCCTATTTTCTTGATATATTTTTCGGTCATTTCTTGTGTGATGTACTGCTTTTCTGCCTCTTCGCTCCTTATTCCGATGGATTCCAACGACCACATGGATGCGAGTTCTTGATCTGTGACGTTTACTATGTTGGCGACCATTGTAGGATAGTTGCTTGGATTATCATCAATCGTATCTGTCAACGAATGCAACCCTTGAAGAGTCCATCCAAAAATGGTATCAACAGCTCTCATAAGATTGGAAATCTTTCGTTGCGTCCCAGTGACTATTGTCCAATAGAAATCAGCTCCGATGAGCACGCTGAGACCTTCAATGATATTTGCGTTTGTGGCTGTAATACGATCTGCCAATTTAAGATTTTTGAACGCAGCACAAGACGGATCGGGAATCGCAAGGACGTCAACACAGATTCGCGGAACAACAATAGCTTCAATTAGGGCGCTCTTTCCATTGAACTGGTTCTTTAGCACAACTTTCACTTTATCATATGTATTCACTGGCGATGTTTCAGATGCACCAAAGGGAATCACAGACATCTTAATTTTTTCTCTTTTTATTATATTAAGCTTCTCAACGACCTTTTCACATATATAACTTTTTTGGCTGCCACCGTCTATAACCATTCGAATAAGAATGTCTTTGTTATCTGCACCAGCAATTAAGCAGCGTGCAGTTTTCAAAAAAACTTTTTGTTGGTTTGCATTTGAATGCGCGCAGAGATTAATGAATTCAATATCATTATTTTCATTCGATTCATTCGTGATTACTTGCATTGCTGCGGCGGTTTCTTTTTTATAAGACGGGTCGCACATCGCTGTTAAATGTTTTCCACGGCACTTAGAGCACTTTAAATAATTTACACTTCTGCACTTTTTGGAAGGATGGCCTATTTTCGCACATCGAAAACATCTATTGCTTTTAAGTAAAATTTGTCTTTTTTGTTGCAATGTCAGCTGGCTGGAACAATCACTTGTAACATGGTCTGATGAGTTGCAAAATACACACACATTATTGCTTATTTTCAGTAAACTTGTTGACGTTGTAGTTTGTTCTTTTGTGTTGCTATGAAGAGGGGAAACCTTACTTTTTTCGAGTGCTTCTATCTCACTCTTGAGAAAACACATGATTCCCTTTACATACTGACTTTTAATTCAATGTAAAGATGTATGCGTGTGCGATGCCTGTGAATTTCTATCGTCTTCGTTTACATTCTCAACATCAGCGAGATCAGCAATATCGTTTTCCTTTTCACACCTACGATGGTAATCGACTCTTAATTCGACCGGCATACATCTCAGCAAAACTGTTTTTAACATGATGTCGTATTGTTGTGTGGGTACTTTTAACGCAGTTAGGGTTCTTATAGACGTTGTGATTGTGTTGTATAAATTCCTCAAGCCAGCAGCATCATTTTTTGTGATAACGGGGCGCAGTGCAATTAGCTTTTGCATGTGGTTGTCAATTATTTTCTCAGTATCACCATACTGTTCTTTCAACAAAGAAACCGCTGCTTCATAGCATGATGAGGTAGCTGTAAATCCATCAACCACCTTTTTTGCTGCACCTACTAATGCACTTTCCAAGTAATAGAATTTTTCAGCCTCAGACAACTGTGCATTTTGATGAACCGCAACTTCAAATTGATCCCAGAAAGGCAACCATTCTCTCATGTCACCATTGAAACGCTTGAGCTGTAATTTAGGAAGCTTCGTGTTACCTTTTTGCGAGACATTATTACTCTGTGGATCTGTGATCATCTTTGATTGTGATTTAAATCGCATCGCTTTCAAACGTAGGTAGAGTCATGCGTGCTAGAGTTGAGACTGCCGAATCTTCATATTCAGCAATTTTTTGGGCCTCCAAATCGAAATCATCGGGTTTAATTAATGCTTTTGCTAAAATTTGCTGATCTATGACTTTAACACTCGCGTACACTGCATTTAATCTTTCGATATGAACGCTAAGATCTTCTTCTACTTTATTTAAATCGCTTTCATTCGCTTCGAGAACTTCTCGTGTTCTAAAAGCACGACGCGTAGCGATTTCCATATTTTGTCTCTGGTTTCGGCACCAAATATTAAAAAACAAGTCACAATCGAAATCTTTATTTATAAACGTCTTTTCTTTAATAATGCGAAATTGCAACTGCCAGAAGGACAGACAAGGATGATACATATACAGGGTGATTCACGAGCGTTGTGCCAAAAAGCTAGAGCGTGTAGGTTGAGTTGAGACAAGAAAAAAATCGTATGGGAGAGGGGGGTCTATTCCCCCCCGTTTAGCCGGGAGGGGCAATTTTCTGAAAAATTGACTTATTTTGTAAAAAAAAATATTAAAAATCAACGGCTTAGTATACAACACTGTGCTATACCTTTCTGAAAAGCTAAACACTTCTTCTTTCACTTTGTTTTTAAAGTAAATTGTTTTAACGAATAGTTTTAAAAAAATAAATTTTCAAACTCAAAATTTTCAAAAGAAAGCCAAAAAAAAATTTTTTGAACTAATTTTTTTCAAAATTTTATGTAATTAAGTACTAATTTTGTTTTAAAATTTCAATGTCTTTGTTAATTTTTAGTCGAAAACAGAAAACCGGATGCAAAAATGTCTTTTCGTTTTTGAGAAATTAAGAAAAAACCAAAACCACTTTTTTCTAAGAAAATCTTTGTTTTTATTTTTACCTATCTGGACTTTTAGTTCAATTTATTAGTTTAATTTAAAAATTTAATTTTTTGTAATTGGAGTTTTATGAGGACTCAATAAAGTAGAAAAGTATTGGATTTTCCCTGAATTAATCATTCTATTCATTGAAAACGTCTGAAAACTGACCTGCAATTTTTTCTTACTATACCTGGGGCTGCGGCCACTCGCCGGCGAAGGGTTCTACCTGCTGGGGGCTTAAGATAATTAAACCGCAATTTTTCTTGAATGAAAAAACAATTAACAACCTAAAGGTTAATAAAAGGCATCGCATATTTACTTTACAACCATTTACAATTAAAATATTAATTCATCAACACATAACAATAACAAACTCATATGTTCGAGAAGAGTTAGCGGACAGGAACTTCTGCTACGGTTTAACTTTTTGTCGAGATCGGGAAGCCGACAGACTCTTCGCTGAAAGATATCCCAATAGATGGCGCCCAAGTCGTAGCATGTTTTCAAGAATACGCCGGCGAGAGCACGGAGAGCTAGAAGTGAAAGGTCAATGGCAGACGTTTTCAATGAACAAAATGATTAATCCAGGGAAAATCCAATACTTTTCTACTTTATTGAGTCCTCATAAAACTCCAATTACAAAAAATTAAATTTTTTAAATTAAACTAATAAATTGAACTAAAAGTCCAGATAGGTAAAAATAAAAACAAAGATTTTCTTAGAAAAAAGTGGTTTTGGTTTTTTCTTAATTTCTCAAAAACGAAAAGACATTTTTGCATCCGGTTTTCTGTTTTCGACTAAAAATTAACAAAGACATTGAAATTTTAAAACAAAATTAGTACTTAATTACATAAAATTTTGAAAAAAATTAGTTCAAAAATTTTTTTTTGGCTTTTTTTTTGAAAATTTTGAGTTTGAAAATTTATTTTTTTAAAACTATTCGTTAAAACAATTTATTTTAAAAACAAAGTAAAAGAAGAAGTTTTTAGCTTTTCAGAAAGATATAGCACGGTGTTGTAAACTAAGCCATTGATTTTTAATATTTTTTTTTACAAAATAAGTCAATTTTTCAGAAAATTGCACCTGCCGGCTAAACGGGGGGGAATAGACCCCCCCTCCCATACGATTTTTTTCTTGTCTCAACTCAACCTACACGCTCTAGCTTTTTGGCACAACGCTCGTGAATCACCCTGTATAGAGTTCATTACATATAAAAGATAATACATACTATGAGAATGTACATGTGATACGTTCAATACAAATAAAAGATAATACATATGTACTATGATATTGAATGTTTAACACTAATACTTTAATACGAAATCAAACAGAAAAATAGTGTTGTCAGATTGGTTAATTTTCAACAGTTAGCGCATAACAAAGAACAAAGACATGTTCCTACTATGAAGGCTACGTTACACGTTATAAATGTATACATGAATGTATTTCATTATTTTCATTATGTTATCCGATTTCCGAATGTGCCTGTAAATTTTTCCAAGGCCGTGTTGAATCCTTAGAAATACTTCCGTTCTTAGTTTGTTCATAAACATTATTTGATAATAGTGTAATCTCTAATTACCAGTCGCTAAGACAAAGGACATCCTGATGTCTTAAATTCTAAAGAGCCGTTAACTATGATAGAATGAACATGTAGTGGTACAGAGTTTCCTCAATGTCATCATATCTTCTTCTGTAATCCTTTGTGCTTTGCTTGCTACTCAGAGACGCAAAAACGTTTGAAATCCGAAATGTAACTACACTATACATTATACAAGAACTCGTTTCAATAAACATATTATTCAAATAACGAAGAGAAAGAAACTTGTGTTTTCGTCATTCTAAAGACGATTTCTTGTCACTTCATCCTGGCAAGATTTTCTTTCCAAATTTCTTATACTTAATATGTACCTATATGTTTGTATATAGGTTAGGTTAGGTTACAGTGGCTGCGGATTCAGAATCCACACACTTAGGCCAAAAGGAAAGGCCCATTGTGATACCATGAATCTAGAGAATTACTTCTTACTAGTCGGACCATTTTGAGCTTTTTATAAAGCGAAGAAGATATTTGATATCCTTATTAGCTAGTTCACTGGGGTTATCATAAAAGTATTCTCCCAGATGAAGTTTGCGTCTTAGTGAAAGAGCAGGGCAAGTGCAGAGAAGGTGAGAGATTGTTTCCTCTTCTTCCTCATCCATACAGCTCCTGCAGAAGTCATTTGAGGCTACACCAAGTCGTATTGCGTGTCTGCCTATAAGACAGTGTCCCGTAAGGACACCTATCAGGGAGCTAATATGAAGTCTGCTTTGAGATAACAAGTCTTTAGAGCGCTTTAAGTCCAGTGAAGGCCATATGAGTTTCGTAGCTGCGCACGTTGGTAAATTGTGCCACCTGTAGTTTGTTCTCGTTAAAGCTGCTTCTTTTAGCAAAAGAAAAATGTAGCTATCGGTATACCTATCTTCTCCCTTTCAGGTGAAATAGGTATGACGGTTCCATTTTTAGCGAGTTCATCAGCTCTACAATTTCCTTCGATGTCTCTGTGACCCGGCACCCAACAGAGGTGAATGTTAAATTGCTGCGCCATCTCCATCAGAGACGATCGGCAATCGAGGGCCGTTTGAGATTTGGTTGAGACACCTTCGAGAGATTTAATAGCAGCCTGACTGTCAGAGAAGATGCGGATATCAGAAGTTGATATCACGTTTTCTCTTAGCCAGGAGAGAACCTCTTTGATCGCTAAAATTTCCGCTTGGAAGACGCTACAATGATTGGGAAGGCGGAATGAGATGCTTAGATTAAGCTTTTCTGAGTACACACCACTACCAACTCCATCACTTGTCTTGGATCCATCTGTATAAAAATGAATGCCTTTGTCATCCAGAAGTTTTTTGTCTTCCCATTCTTCTCTGGATGGAATAGATATCTGGAAGTTTTTACCAAATTGTGGTTTTGGAATGGTGTAGTCTATGTACTTTGGTATAGAACCGAAGGAGTTCAAGATGATGGAGTGTCCCACATTATTGTTGGTCCATTGAGATGAGGCGTTGAGTCTTATAGCTGTACTCGCTGCCACTTGTTTGCTAAAAATGTCGAGGGGTGCCAGATGGAGGAGAGTGTCTAACGCTGCTGAGGGTGTGGTTCTCAAGGCCCCGGTTATGCAGAGACAAGCAGTGCGTTGGACTCTGCTGAGTTTGTCGCAGTAAGTGACTTTCTCCAGTGCAGTCCACCATACTGCAACCCCGTACATGAGAATTGGTCGAATGACCGATGTGTATAGCCAATAGGTTATGCGAGGTTGAAAACCCCATTTGCTTCCTATGGCTTTCTTGCAAGAGAAAAGAGCTACTGTGGCTTTCTTAACTCTTTCCTGAATATTAGGTTTCCAACTTAATGTTTGTATATCCTATCTCCGTTCTTTATTTTGCTTTAAGTTGCAAGTTAAAGCAATCATTGGTTTTCATCAGGAAAAATTGGAACAGGATGAATGTGAAATTTTTTCCTGATGAGCGTTTATAGCAATCATTGAAAATTTCTGTCAGGAATTTTTTTCCTGCCGTAATTCTATCATTGGAACTGTGCGAAGTTGAAACACAGATCATTGGAATTGTACAAAATTGAAACGCAAATCATTGGAACGATTTGTTTCATTTTTTGACAAAAATCCATCAGCTGTTCAGGAAAACGAATTTCCGTACGGAAAATAGAAAAATACATTATTAACGAAAAATAAGTTTGCGAACTTATATTTTTTTTTCAAAAAAAATTCTTTAAGTATTTTCCGGTCGATTGGTATATAAATTGCATTAGTAAACAAAAGAAAACTTAGTAAAATATCCATTCAAACATTTTTCCTGATGGATTTCAATGATCGCTATAACTGGCCCCTAAAGGTTTTCTAAGTTATTGTTGAACAAATATCAACGAAACATCCTGTCGTGTGTTTATTTTGAATTGTGAAACGTTGGTGAAGGACATCATCATGTTCTCTTTTTCGTACACTATGGAAAGGGTTATACTATAGACGCAAGTGTAACGAAAAAATAAAACATAAAAATTCTGGTAATGAAAAGATACCCCCGAGTACAAATACATATACATAATATTATGTATATCATACATTCATTTTATTTTTGTATCTCAATATTAATGTTTGTAGTACGTTCGCTTCTTCTTATTTGCATTTAATTATAATATTCAAATCGTTGAGGGTGTTTCTTCTGCTTCTATGTTGTTTTTTTTTTTGTCATGGTTTCTTCTCAGCTGTTCATCTTAGTTGTCGCGTATATAAGTCAATTCAAATAATAGCTGTCGGTTTTGTGGTAAGAATGAATGGGTGTTTGGGTGACGGACGGGTATATAATAAGCGCCTTATACAACAATTAAAAAAACAAGTTTGAATGATAATATTTCAATACCACTTTATTTTTTACAAAAAGAAACCTCATAAAATTTACTTTTTCAATTTATACTGTTGCACACACAAAATGTTCAAAATGTTTGCTTAAATAAAACTTTTTATTATTATTGAATTATAAAAACAGAAAACCAAAAATAGTTTATTTTGCATTTGCAATACCTATGGAAAAGTCTTTAAACACTTTTCGTGTTAGCTCCTTGCATACGCCTTACTTTTAGGCTTTATTTATATTGCTCATTTTCTTGATCCAGCAACACATTAAAGCAAATCTTCTAAGAGATTGCAAGTCAAGCTATTAAAAACCAACTTTAAAAACTTTAAATTCTCTATTCTCCATATCAAAAATTGGTGTTACTGTGATTTCCTTAAGAATATCGTAAACCACAAATACCGGTATGTGAATGTCTGAACTATATCTGTGAACTATGTATGACACCTAATAAGTTACGTATGAAATGCGCATACAAAATAAGAACATATTTTGTTCTTGCGCCTTTGTTTGGCAAGTGACACGATCTGTTCATGTGAAATCAACCAAAGACACATTTTTTCGAGTGCAAAAGTCGGTTTTCTTTTTTTTTTCCTTTCTTTGAAAATAATATACGAACGAACCACAACTTCAAATTCGTGGTTAAGTTGTGGTTGTTTTATTTCATCAAAAATATTATTTAAATTTAGCCGATATGCGTATTTCTATTTCTATTTTTTACCACTTTTTCGTACATATAACATATCGTACATTTTTAATGCATGTAGACTACGCGGACTAGATAGATAGATAGATAGATAGTTGAGTTTTTATTGATTGATTGACGTTTGACGATTCAATTAACAGTTATAACATAATTATACATACAAAAATCATTTAAGCATGGCATTTGCCGTGTGCCAGATTGACAACTAAAATAAATTAGATAAATAAATAATTAAATACACTACCACATAATATAAATTTGATTCCAAACAAAAAAGCGAATATGTATGCATATAACATGTATCACAATTCAGAAGTCTTCGTTGAATATTCTGGATTTGTATTTTAACGCAATTTTGCAATAATTGTAAAGTTTGGAAACATCCATCTCATTCAGCAAACTAATAACTTGATCTTCTGTTAGAAAATCACTCCCCAGGACACTTCTCCTAGTTTCCCTGAGAGTTGGATACCTTCCGACGAAATGAATAACGTTCTCCCTCTCCACTAAATTGCAAATAGTACACTCAAGTGGAAGATCGGGCCTATGCGGTATGAAGTTTAACTTGAGTAATTCGCTTCTTAACATGACCATAGTTGCAATACCGTCTTATTGTTCGCATCATGGAAGTAGTTTCTTTTTACAAGATTATGGTTGAGCCTATACTGTAGGTTGTTCTGAACAGGGACCCGGCTGCTTCAGCTACATATTCCGTTCTGCACTTCTCATCAACTGCTGCTATAACCTTTTACATAAGAGTTTTGCTGTGAGTTACTACTTCCATATTTAAATTAAAATTCAAATTCCATTCTTCTGCGAGATGTGACCACTCGCCGTACGCTGACTATTCGCGGTCATTTGCGTAGCCTTACATAACAAAATCTAATTTTGTCAAATCGCATGATCGGGGTGGCCAATTGACGTCGCAAAAACGTGATATTACGCGACCAGGACACTTCTAACGCTATAGAGCCATAATTGGTCGTGTTGTATGGCGTTTTGCCCCGTCTTGTTGGAACCACACATGGTCCAAGTCATGATCTTCAACTGCCCGCCGAAAGAAATCGATTATCATACGACGATATAGCTCCGTCGAATTCACTGTAACCGTGCGTTGAATTGTCTGTAACCGTCCGCCATTTTCGAAGAAATATGGACCAATGATACATTTCAGCAGGCTTCAAATATTTAATAATATAATAACACTTCAGATGACAGTTTAGTTTGACACTTATCAAATGCCAGCGCTACCAACTTGAAACCACCAAATTAATGATGCTATATGATTATTGTCTGAATGCATATCATTACCTGATGAAATAGACAATCTACTTTAGATGTAATTTCCTTGCAACTCAAGTTGTGTTCCCTTTTAAAATCTCAATTGAGCTCTTATGCATAATAATAACTTTACAAGGTTAAACTTTCTTTGTATTGAATGCTTACATTTCACCTAAAAGTCCAATATCGGTGTTGATGGAACTTTCCGAGGCATTGGATTTTATTTTTGGGATCGCTAACATTGATAGTAGTTGTGTCCCACTCTTAGGCGATTTCAATCTTCCCAACATCGATTAGGTTTCTTCTGACGAAGAATCCTGGAAGCTTCAATCATTGGATAATATTATTTCAGCGGATTTACAGCAAGTTAGCTGCATTCAAAATCATATGAATCGAGTACTTGACCTAGTTTTTACATCTGACCCTGTTAATACAGTGGTGGTAGAATCTTCCTCTCCTCTTAACATTTTTCTCGATTTGAGCGATCACTTACTAGTCATACTCGTTTGACTTTCGCAAAGCCAATTTTCAACAGCTTTCTGAACTTTTGATTAATTCCGGTATTGAACAAGTACCGGTACCGGTACTATCTGATATTGAAGCACTTGTTGAAAGGTTTTATGGTTTCTTAAAGCGATCAATACAATCGTACAGCTCATGTCATCCTTGGTACTCAAAAGAGCCTAAAACTCTTCGCAATAAAAGAAATAAGGCTTGAAAAAAGTATATCAAATCCATGACCATTGAAGACCAAATGGTTTCCATATCTCTTTTTGAAGAGTTCAAAAGAGTTTCTTACGAACCTTATCTATATCTATCTATCTATATCTATACTAGTATATAAAGTAAGACTTTTGTTTGTTTGTCGGTTGTATGTTTTTAGTCGATAAACTACTTTATAAATGTCTAGTTTATAAATGATGCACAATTGTTCATCCATGCACTGATTGTGCAGTAGGACGTTCTGAAAATAAAAGGAATAATTATTAAGAGCAAAAAACATTAGCACAAAATTATAGTCCGCTAATGAACGATTTTAGTGTGATACTAGCTTAATATGACGTTTCAGACATGACTCAAACGTCATTTTAAGCTAGTATCACACTAAAATTGTTCATTAGCGGACTATAATTTTGCGCCATTGATTTTAAATTTACTTACCCGAAATTTTGTATTTAAATTCAGGAAACTGACAGCCGACTTCAATTTTTTGAAATGTGTCTCTATTTTTCAATTCATTTCCTTTTCATTTCCCCATATTATGTTTAAGGCTGAACTCCTACTTAAGCTTTTGCACCGATAATGTTTACACGTGCATTCTTGGCCACGATTTTCTGAACAAAAGAAAAATTTAACATCAATATTAGAAAAAAAGCATGGACTTTAGTTTCCAATCTCTGTGCTGTACATTTCGCATTATGAATATTAGGTATCTACATTTCGGTCTCGGTCAAAATTTGGACTATGTCGTTAACTCATTGGTTTTCAAAGCGAAAATTGCATGTACCTACTTAATTGTTGCTTCATTGGTTTTCAAATGGAAAACTGGAAAATTTCAAAACGAGTTTTCGAACGGAAAATAGAAAGTGCTTGATGAAAAACTCCGAAAACTAATTGGTTTCCAAGGGGAAAATTGCATGTATCTGGAAGTGCATTGGCTTTCAAATGGAAAACTGGAAAGTTTCAAAACGGGTTTTCGAATGGAAAAAAGAAAGTTCTTGATGAAATATGGGAACACTCATCGGTTTCCAAAGGGAAAATTGCTTGCAACTGTAGGTGCATTGGTTTTCAAATAGAAAACTGGAAAATTTCAAAACGGGTTTTTGAATAGAAAATAGAAAGTGCTGGATGAAAAACTCCGAAAACTAATTGGTTTCCAAAGGGAAAATTGCATGTAACTGTAGGTGCATTGGTTTTCAAATGGAAAACCGGAAAATTTCAATATGGGTTTTCGAATGGAATGATGAAAAACTCATTGGTTTTCAAAGGGAAAATTGCATGTAACTGTAGGTGCATTGGCTTTCAAATGGAAAACTGGAAAATTTCAATATTCCATAAATTTCAAATGGTTGATGGAAAACTCGAAAAACTCATTGGTTTTTAAAGGGAAAATCTTATTTATCTGTAGGTGCACTGATTTCCAAATGGAAAACTGAAAATTTCAAAATGGTTTTTCGAATGGGAAATAGAAGGTTCTTGATGATGAAAAACTCGGAAAGGTCATTGGTTTTCAAAGGATAAATTGCATTTAATTGTAGGTGCATTGATTTTCAAATGGCAATGGAAGAACTTCAACACCTAATATCCAGCTTTTGCAAAGAATTTAAAGTGCATTGGTGAGTACGTATGTCCGGTAGGGACTCTTAGTCCGCTCAATCTTCAAAGCATTTATATACATTTTCACTGTAGCCATAGGCTTGGTGAAAACAAATTTTTGGGACAAACTTACTGGAACGTCATTAAATAAGGGTTACAATCGGCAGGTGGCCATGGTTCAGAGGAATGAGTAGTTGACTGCTAAGCCAAATGCTGCGGGTTCAAGCCCCAGCATTGGCAGCATTCTTTTCTACGAAAATTGACAGCTTTTCTGAGGCCACCTGTGCGATAACATGAGACGATATAACATCTATGTCTCCTCCTCTGAGCCACGTAGGTTTCTGTTATGTGTTTTCCTTCTATGTATCTATCTGTCTCTCTCTGTTGTATTAATGTATGTTCTGTCCCAGCCGATGGTCTCAGTCACCAGTGCTGCTATGTGTCTGTAGTTCGTCACATTCATGTGCGAAGTACTGTAAATTCAGTTCGAGGCTTTCAAACGAAAGCTGTATTTAGTGTTGATTTTTGTGTACTAGTCAAAACACACCTGAAAAACGAGAATTTGTTGAATTTTTCAACGAAATTTGATTTCACTGCTTGCTTAAATGAGAGTAGAAAGTTAGTTTTAAAGCTTGGAAAATTCAGATATGTAATTTTCTATTATATTTGGATTCAAACAAATCACATTGCATTTTAACAATATCTGTGTTAATTAGGTATAATTATTTTTGAGTTGCTCTGAAGGGTGGCGATACGAGGTTCGCAGGGTTGGCTAGTAGTTAATATTTGCTCTCTGAAATCTGACTCAAAAAGTTTTTGGAAATACGTTAATTCGAAAAAGAAATGTGACGTTTATCCAGTTAACTTTGCTTACCTGCAATAATGTAGCAGTAAATGTAAATAGTATATGTAATAGTATATGAAAATAGTAAATAACTGTCCTCAAGTTTTGTTTTTTTGCAGCATTACAAAAGAGAGCGACCGAATATTTGAATTTCTTTCACTTCTTAAAGAAGATTTAATTGTTTAAAAAAAACGCAAGTCTGTTTTTTTTTAGTTGTCCCTGAAAACGGGAATATTTCCTTCAATTTGGAAGAATGCATTTTTAACTCCAGTATTTAAGAAGGGAAATAAAACTAATACAACAAATTATAGACCAATATCCAAACTGTCATGCATTGGCATTCCAAAGCTGTTTGAACAAGGTTTGTCGTTGGCATTTAATTGTAAAACTATTATCTGTAGCCAACAACACGGATTCATGCCGAAACGTTCAACGGTCACAAATCTGCTTGTTTTTTTTCAAGTAGTAGATTGTGTTTATACCGATTTTTCGAAAGCTTTCGACCAGTTATCCCACACGCTTATAACGTTTAAATTGAACGCATATGGCTTTCCCAATTTTTTTATTAATTGGATATCCACATATCTTGAAGACAGGTCCTATCAGATTAAATTCAGATATCATTTATTGCTAAATCCGGTGTCCTTCAAGGAAGCCACTTAGGACCCCTGCTTTTTATTTGTGTGTTCAAAATAGAGAAATTCTCATCTTTCCCGAAAAAAAAATATATCTTCAATAAATGATAGAATTCTTTTACAGACCGACATAAACAGTGTTTCATTGTGGTGTGAGAAAAACAGTTTAAAATTTAATTTAAAATTTAATTAAATTTAAAAGCGAATACCGACTTTTTATGACTCTACAATCTCCCAGCGCACTTTGTCTCGTCCTGTCATTGTGAAAGATCTTTGTGTTTTATTTACATCTAGTTTAGACTTTTCTGAGCATATCAATAGCATAGTCAATAAAGCCTATTTAATGTTAGGATGTATAAAACATTGGTCACAGGAATTCCGTGATCCGGATATCACTCGTTCTGAATATTTTTTTGAATACGCGTCCCAGTTTTGGACACCTCTGTACGAATTCCATAGAGGCTAGAGTCCGTTCAACTTAATTTTACCCGGTTTGCCTTCAAAGGCATTCAATGGAGCGATCCCTTTCACATTCCTCCTTATAAATATCGTTTGTCAATTTTTTCAGATGGAAACATTGTCACAAAGAAGAACCAACAATGACATTGTATTTACCATCAGGTCATTATGGGTGTTACTAACGCTTCTGACTTATTAGGGCTTATTTCATTTAATCATCGTGGAAGAGGTTACAATTTTCATGGTAGGGACATGATTAAAGAACCTAGGCATCGAGCGAACTATATGGAATGTATGAGCCCTTGACACGAATGAACAGAATTTCAAACTGCAATTCAAACCTATTTGATTTTAATCTTAGTATAAATCATTTAAAATCACTACTTAAAGCCAGTGTTCCACGCACTTAGATGATTTATGTTGTGTATTTCTATTCTTTAATTTCTATGTTATTTTTATTTTATTGTTTCGCTTGTGTAAATGCTTGTTTACCTTAGTGTTTGCTTCTAGCAACTAACACCGCACTAACTGATAACGCATATTATAATATGTTGGCAAACCATTGGTCGCTAGACAGAGTTTGCTATATAAGCTCTTTTCGACCAAATCTGATAGTGTATAAGAAATATTGGTAAAAATTACAAAATTCTGGGAAGACTTCTTCAAATATCATACATCGGTACATTTATGCACATATCCCACAAGAATGTCATAAGTACTTTTTCACTTTCAAATTCATTTTTGGATGTTAATAAAAAGTTTCTTTGTTTGTTTTTGCCTCACAACGTTTTGTTTCGTATATGATTAATTTAATGTTCAGGAGAAAATTCATATTATTGAAATGTATAAAAAAAACTCAGTAGAATTGATAAAATATTCTAAGGAAAATAAACTCGTGTGTCGTGTATCATGGTTTATGTATAGCTATTTGATTCCAAAGGATATTTGAACAATGGGAGAGAAAAACTTCAGAAACCTACTTATTTTCATATAATTTCAATCCAATAGGTATATGAAAATAAAATCAAACAAATATTTTGCTCCATTGAAATTCGAACATACTGTGGCCTTAGTGTGTTGACTTTGAATGAGTGTACGTAATTAAAATGTATCTATGTTCATTATCAATATAATGTTAATGAAAACCAAATATGTACGATTTATTACTATCCTCACACTTTTGTACTTAATTTTGTGAAAATCGTAATTGGGTATTCCGAAAATAATTTTATAAAGTCGTTGAAGGGCAGATACATAATTTAAATAACGAAGCACCCCGAATGCCAAGAGCTGTTAAACTCAGTGAAAACAATAACACAACAATCAAACTTAAACTTAACACCGGTTCGAATGAAATTCCAATGAAAATGTTAAAAAATACACAAAAACTGAAAGGCACGGGTGTTTATATACAACATGATCGGAGTAAGCAATCACAACTTAAAAATCGCATTTTACTTGGCTATAGAAAAGCAATCAAAAAATGTAACCCAGCAGAAAAAATATTAATTAAAAACAATTCTCTTATAATTAATGATAAAAAATTTTACTTAAACAAAAACAATATCTTAAAATATCTTAACAAAAACGGAGAAGCAGAATTACAAAATATGTTTAACTCTATAAACTTTACAGCTGTCACATCTGTCAGAGGAAATATGCTGTCAAACAACAATCATCAAGAAATAAATGTAATAGAACAGCAAATATCAACAGGGATGGTACATGAACATCAACATCAAAATTGTAATAGATTTGATAGAAACTGAAATTTAGAAGCCGTCAGTCAAAATAATGTTAAAATTAGTCTTAAAATAATTTCATATAATATATCAGGGTTAAATAATAAACTTTTATTTGTAAACTTCTTTAATTACATTAAAAATATTGAAATATTTTTATTATTTGAAACACATGTAACAAAAGAAAACTTTATTAAATTTGAAAAATATTTTAGTGGTTATAAGCTGATGTGGTTAGAAGCAACTAAATCGTCAGATAAAGGGCGTGCAAGTGGAGGTACTCTCTATGGGATACGATCTTCGTTACTAAATACATTCATTTTTGACGAATGTGAAGGAACAACAATTGTAAAATGTGTGAAGGAGAAGAATATGTGTATCGTACCATGTTACATAAATTGCAATCACTGGAAAAATGATTTCGAAAAACTTTACAATACAATCCAAAGTCTAGATAGCAGCAGTATGAGTATACTTCTCATTGGAGACTGTAATGCAAGAACTGGAAAAAATCAAATAAAAATAGCAAAAAATATATCAAATCCTTCGATATCTACCAACGAAAGAAATTCAGCTGACAGTGTAGGTATGTGTTAAACTTGTCCTTCGTTGAATTTGAATTTCTTGAAGAAATAAGAAAACAACAAAAGATATTTGTCCTCGAAGAAAAATTTAATTTAATGAAAAAATAAAATTTGATGTTACTTGAAGAAAATATCAGAATGAAGTGAAAAGAATTTCACAGAGTTACTTGAGTTAAAATTAAAAATTTAGAAATGTAAAACTTTACACTCCCACTCATTTTTAAATTACATACATTTATTTGAAAAAAAAAAACAGAAAGAATATATTTAAATTTAAGTGATTTCATTTAACCCTAATTTGATCATATTTGATTTGAAAGTTGCTGCTGATAAGGGTTTTGTGAAACCATCTGCTAATTGTTCTTCAGTTTTAATGTATTCAACTTGGATAACTTTTTCTTCATAGAGATGACGAATGAAATGTAAACGGACATCGTTATGTTTAGTTCTGTGATGCATCTCAGGATATTTTACTAAGCGTATTGCGCTTTGGTTATCAACAAATAACTAAGTTGCTTGATGTTGTTCATGGCCAATATCTTTAAGTAACTGTCGTAACCAAACTGCTTCTTTTGAACCATCACAAGCTGCCATATATTCAGCTTCAGTTGTAGATAACGCAGCTGTTTTCTGTCTTTGACTCTTCCATGTGACAATACCTTTTCCGATTTTGAATGCATAACCAGTTGTTGAACGACGTGATTCGGTATCTCTCGCATAATCAGCATCTGTATATCCGACCAGTATAGTGTTATCTTCTAAGCCATAAGTTATACCGGTTGTTTTTGTATGATTGAGATAACGCAGAATTCTTTTTACAGCATTTATATGTTCTTGATTTGGATTTTGCATAAACCTACTTACTTCTCCCACTGCATAAGAAATATCGGGTCTTGAAACTGTAGCAGCAAACATTGCTTGACGGTATGGAAAGTTTGATGCATAATCGCAATTTTGTTTTGAAAGAATTGTTCCAACATCAAAAGGAGTTGAGATTGGTTTTGAATCAATCATTCGAAACTTGTTTACTATCTTCTCAATATATGCTTCTTGACTGATTGATATTGTTTTAAGACAACGATTTCGTTTGATTTCCATTCCAACATAATAATTGTTATCACAAAACAATAAGCTTTTTGCCATCACGAACGCAATAAAAAACGCATGGATCTGCTTTGGATTGAACCAAATTCTGACTTGTCAGAAATTCGACGAACTTTGAATTCCACGCTCTTGACGCTTGTTTTAGACCATACAAGCTTCGGTTCAATTTACAAACCTGGTCAGTTTTGTGTTCAATACCCTCTGGAACTTCCATTTATATTTCTTCTTTAAGGTCGCCATTAAGAAATGCCGTCTTGACATCGAATTGAACCATTTTCATATCTTCAATAGCTGCAATAGCCAAAACACTTCGCACGGAATCATACCTTACAACTGGTGAAAACGTTTCGGTATAATCTATTCCCTTGTGTTGGGAATATCCCTTTGCCACTAGACGAGCTTTGAATTTCACTTGTTTATTTGGAGTTGTTTTAAGCTTAAACACCCATTTGTTCCCAATTATGTTGCAATTCATTGGCTTCGTGACAATATCAAATGTTTTGTTTTCCTGCAAAGACTTTATTTCTTCTTCTATAGCGATTTTCCATTCTTTCGAGTTATTTGAACGTATTGCATCTTCATAACATAGAGGCTCATCAATAATTGCACACATGATAGCTTCAAATTGATCCCTCTTCTTCGGATCAGATCTTAAACGTCCATTTCCTCGTTTATATTCCAGAATTTCTTCTTAAACTGGCCTGATTTCATCTTGAATGTTGGTTTGATTTTCTTCTTGGATATTATCCGATGATTCTTCTTGAATTGTTTCGGTCTTGGTACTAGAATCGTGTTCTTTATTAGAAAAATCAAAATAAACATTCTTGATGAAATTTACGTTGAACTTAACATCGCAGCTAATAATAATTTTCTTTGAATTTGGATCATAGAGTCTGAAATTCTTCTGTGTTGGTTCATATCCAACCAAATAAACTTCTCTCGCTTTCTCATCCCATTTCTTGCGATAATGCTTGGGAATGTGAACATAGCCAACAGTGCCAAAAACCTTTACATGACCAAGTTGTGGCTTTTCCCCAAACCAGATCTCATAGGGGGTTGTGGCTTGGTTCTTTGCATTTAATGAACGATTTAATAAATATACAGCTGTTCGAACCTCCTCTGGCCACAAAGATTTATTCAATCCACTTGCCAACAACATTGTTCTAGCATATTCTTGTACAGTTCTGTTGTCACGTTCAATATACCCATTTTGTTCCGGTGTGTATGGAGAGATTCTTTCAATGATAATACCACGCTTAGAAAGATATTTCATCAAACTTCGATTGATAATTTCAGTTCCGTTATCACATCGAATTTTCGACAAAAGCTACAAATTCTTTGAATTTTTCCTCTACTTCCGATTTGTAAGCGATTAAGTAAACAAATCTTAAGCCAGTTGCCTCATCTTTTATCAACATGAAATATTGAGCCCCACCAACACCTATTTGCTGCATTTTTCCACATAAGTCCACATGGAAACATTCACCCTTTGCAATAGAATGCTTTTCTCTCAAAGGATGTGAACTTCTATGCATTTTTCCAAACTGACACTCCCTACAGAAAAAGTTATTTTCATCAGATAAATTTATACCTGTTACTGAGTCCTGTTTGACCATTGTCTTGATTGTTGCAGTATTCATATGACCTAAACGTCTGTGCCATTGTTGCAAGGAATTCATCGACTGACCAGAAATACTGTTTGCAGATAAACAAGATTCAATGCAATTTTGCTTCATCATGGTATGCTTGAAAATCATTCGCACCAAATTGTTTTCGTCTTTATATCCAATACCCGCTGTCACATCGTCTTTTGTAATAATGCATCGGCTTTCGTCAAAGCTGATCTCAAAACCTTTGCTCATTAACGATCCAATTGAAAACAAGTTGACCTTAGATTTCGGTACATATCGAACATCATCCAAACGTCTTGAATGCCATTGGCCATCAATCCACGCTTCGATTTCTATTGAGCCACTTCCCTCGACATTAAGAGCTTCATTGTTTGCAGTTCGAATGCTACTATTGGCTTCATTTGATGAAAACGAACAGAACCAGTCCTTCCGGAAAGTTATATGTATGTCTTGATGCTCCAGAATCTGCTATCCAAACATCTTTATACCTTGCTGATAAGATATCTGTCATCGCCGAAAATGCCATCGATGATTTCTGTTCTGGTTTTGTCCTCTTTTGATTCAGCTTCTTCTGATCTGGGCAATCTTTCTTCCAATGTCCTTCCTTTCCACAGCCAAAACAAGTAAATTTTGGTTTCTTTTTGTTGTCAAATATTTGCTTTTTGTTTTGCTGTTTGATATTGAAAGCTGCTCCTTCCGAATGTTGTTCGCTATCTATTTTGTTCATTTGATCTTCTTCTAATTGAAGTTTTGCCATAAGTGTATCAATTGTTCGGCATTCTTTGATATTATACCAAACTGTCTTGAAGTTTTTGAACTTGGAGCTCAAGCCGCTGATAATTCGACACATCTTAAGGTTATCAGACAACTTTTCTTTATTTTCTTCTATTTCAGCTGCCAATCGAGAAACCTTTGAAACATACGCTGCAACAGATTCATCTTCATTCATTTTTACTGCAAAATATTCTTCATACAATGTCATAACCCTAACATCACTCTTCATGTTATGAATGCATTCCAATTTTGTTAGCATTTCGTAAGCTGTCTTGCAGGTTAAAACATGATTTGCTTGTTCGCTGTCCAGTGAAGAAAAAAATAATAGCCATTGCTTGACCATCACTCTTAAGCCATGCCTTGCGTTCTTTATCCTTCGTTTCATCTGGTGCAACCTCTGAACCATCTGCAATTTCCATTAACCCTTTTCCACGCAAAACTGCAGAAATTTGAAATTTCCAAGCTTTAAAATTGGCCCCATTCAAACGGTGAGACATATGAGCAACATCCTCCATATTCATTTTTGCAAATTTCTTGTTATTGGGCTTCAAAGTTTAATAACCAATTATACTGCAAACAAATTTCTATTAAATAGTTTTTCGCGGTTAGTGCGCTGGGCCGATAACCTGTTAAACTTGTCCTTCGTTGAATTTGAATTTCTTGAAGAAATAAGAAAACAACAAAAGATATTTGTTCTCGAAGAAAAATTTAATTTAATAAAAAAATAAAATTTGATGTTACTTGAAGAAAATATCAGAATGAAGTGAAAAGAATTCCACAGAGTTACTTGAGTTAAAATTAAAAATTTAGAAATGTAAAACTTTACAGTATGCAATAAAAACGGAGTGGAATTGCTCCAGTTGCTTCAAATTCATGGTTTAACAATTCTAAATGGATGTACAATAGGAGATAAAGATGGCCACCTCACCTTCATCGGCGCACAGGGTAAATCTGTGACTGACCTTTGCGCTGTAAATGATAAATGGATTGATCGTGTCAACAGATTTGAAGTTGAGTGTAAGACTTTCTCAGACCACATGCCCATAGTTGTGGAATTTTTAAACCAAGCACCTTCTACTGAAACAAATCTTAAACTTCTTCCTCGTCTTTGTTGGAAAAATGAACAGAAAACTTCGTTTCAGCGAAATTTAGAAAATTTTTTACTAATTAACGCCTTGCCAACGGATTCCACGGAAGATCTTTCAAATCAACTTACTGAATGTATTCGAAATTCTTATCCAAACAAAACTATAAACCCGAAGTTATCATTTAAACAGGAATGGTTTGACAAAGAGTGCTGGAAAGCTAGAATAAAGTCGTTTTACGCGCAATCCGTTCAACAAACAACCAACACCTTAGGACTTGGTATATCGAAGCCAACACAAATTACAAAAACTTATGTCGTCAAAAGAAAACTGACTTTGAAAACAAACAAGCTCTTCTTTTGGGACAAACTCGAAACGCCAAGGAATTCTGGAAGATTGCGAGGGAAATCAACGGAATGAATTATAAAATCGGTACAGGTTTATCGGCTGATTTACTTGCAAACCACTTTAAACTTCTACTCTCAAATAATTCTAATCTGATAATCTCATACGCAGAACCTTTATGTATTGACGAATCACTAGACTCCGACATCTCTATTGAAGAAATACAATCTGTGTTGATGAAAGCGAAAAATGGAAAGGCGCCAGGTGAGGATGGTATCCCTTATGAGTTTTTTTAAAAATGCAACACCCCAATTTTATAACAACTTAAGGACCCTGTTCAACAAAATTTTATCAACGGCAAGCATCCCCTCTTCGTTCAGGAAATCTGTGATCTTCCCGATCCACAAAAAAGGACCTTTAGATGTTGTAGAAAATTATAGAGGAATCTCTTTCATGAATGTTATGTCAAAAATTTTCTGTGGTGTCTTGGTTGAATGATTAGAAAGATGGGTTGAAAGGAAAAACATTCTGTCTGAACTACAAGCGGGATTTAGAAAGAATTACTCCACTATTGACCAAATATATATTCTTACGTCTATTGTTAAAGCGTTCCAAGCCAGGAACAAAAAAGTATACTCTTTCTTTGTTGATTTCAAAGCTGCCTTTGATCTTATGAACAGGGACGCTCTTTTTTACAAAATGTCGCAACTTGGTATATCGTAAAAATTCATTAAAGTGATTAGAGAAATGTACACGGATACTAATGCAGCAGTTTGGGATGGTACAACGTACTCGGAGTGGTTCGGAACTAATTCTGGTGTGAAACAAGGCTGTCTTATCAGTGCATTATTGTTCTCACTCTTTTTAAACGACGTAGTAGATGATCTACCTGGTGGAGTCAGAATTGCTGGTTCTATAGTCAATGTGTTACTCTACGCAGACGACCTTGTCATACTAGCTGAATCACCTGAGCAGATGCAATTGATGATAAATCGCTTGTTAAACTACTGCAAGAGATGGCATCTATCTATAAATACAGAAAAATCGAAAATGATGGTCTTCGAGCGTCATTCAAGAAGTCATAATGACAGACAGTGGTATTACGATGGACAAGCTGTAGAAACCGTGAGAGAAGTTAAATACCTAGGTGTGAGACTAAGTTCAACTTTTAGTTCAAAGAACCACCTAGCCGAGAAAAGCAATAGCTCACAAAGCTTAATTAACCTAACCTGGAAAAATGTTTTTTCAAATAAAAGAATCTCTTTATCCTCAAAACATAAGATATTCAATTCAGTTGTCAAATCAACCCTTTGCTACGCTTCTCAAGTCTGGGTTGCAGATGAGTACGAGGAAATAGAATTATTCCAAAGAAATTTTCTGAAGAAACTATTTAACCTGCCACAAAATACAACAAATTATTGTATTTACTTGGAAACTGGTCTTCCAAAACTCCTAACCAACACTCTGAAATCCCAAGCTGACTTCATAATTAAGCTATGTAGTCATTATGAAGAATATCGACTTTCGAAGAAAATGTTTTTGTATGAGTTAAGGAACAAAGACTGGTGGTATAAAAAATGGCAGACTATTGGTAACGCTTGTGGTGAAAACTTAATAATTGACACTAACAAGTTAAGCGATTTGAAAGAAAATCTCTACAACATTATTCAGAAGAATGAAGACGAATCTCGTGATATGTTCATCCTTAAGGCGCGAGAGTCTGATAACAGAGTCTTATACAGCCAATTGGATTACAATCTAAAACAAAGGAACTACTTCCATGATTCGTTAAGATATGATGAAATATCTATAATCTTCAAAGCAAGGTGCGAGGTCCTTCACCTCAATGGGAACCCCTATAATGGAAGCTTTAACCAATTCTGTTCGCTGTGCAACCTTAAAGCAAAGAAGACTGCTTTCATATTATTAGTATATGCCCTATATTCAGACCACAAAGAATTCTGCATTTTGGTAAACCCACTTTAACATTACAAGAATCTATACAACTTTTAAACGAATGTGAATGGAAAACCCTTAGCAATTTCTTGAAAACAGTTTACAAATACAGAAAATTGTTAATATCTGAATACATTTAAATACCTACCATTTTGAATTTATTGAAAATTTATTCTATTTATAGTCATTAATTAAAATTAAAATATAAATTTTCCAATCAGGCTGACGGCTAAGCCATAGCTTTAAGATTCAAATTTTGTAACAAACTATTGTATTTAACTGTTAATAAATAATAATAAAATGAATAACTTACTTACTTACTACTTACTTACTAATTTAAATTACGATCTTCATCCATTATGCAGTAAATTCATTAGCTGAACAGATTCAATTTCACTTAAAATGAAGAGCAGCATCAGAAATATCAGAATGCAATAGAAATGTTAATTGATTTTTGAAATTGGATCAATTTTTACTGCTATCGTTTTCTCTCAAGCCATTGTTTGGATCATTTACTCGTACCTTGGATTTAGTGGAAAGTGAAATGTTAACGAGGAAGCGTGCTATGTTTTCTAAAAGATAGAAAAAAACAATACTTAGTCTCATGAACAAAATATGAGGAATATTTTCAAAATTTTTAACAAACTTGACAGCAATTAAACCAGAGTAACTGGTTATTTGATATATTATCTTCTTAAGAACAGTCATATTTCATTGCAGTCAAAATATTATATACTAGCAGTTGTCCGTGACTTCGTCCGCCTTTCTTTATTCCACTGGCAAGAGTATCGCCTCGACTTGTGTATCATGCACGCGTGGGAATTTTGTTGCGAAGTTATTGTAAAATTGCATTGCAGTCAACTCTCCCTAAGTCGTAGTTCTCTTAAACTTGAAAAATTTGAGCATTTCTTATGATTCCCTTCAGTTTTTCATACTTAAAGCATTCCCTTGGTCGAATACTCCCTAATTCTAATATCTCTCTTAGTCAATTTCTTTCTTGTTTCTTTAAACTGAGCAAATTTTTTAGTTAAGAAATATATAAAATGATATTGTTTAAACACAATAATCTGCACAAATAGTGCAATCAATCACATTCACTGCAATCAATCACAATCACAAATCAATTGAACTCTCAAAATTATAATTTGAGCAGTTATTAGGCCAGTTCCACCTAACAACATCTCACTGAGATCTCAATGTCACCTTGACTGAGGCAAAATCATTTGGTGGAACATAATTCTCAGTTATCATTGAGATATAATGGTTACCTTACTAATTGTTGTTGCACATATGTCAGCCACGTCAAAATAGCTGAGTGAGAAATCGAATCCAAAGTAATTTCATCTCAGAGATCTCAGAAAAAAATCTCTGTTCAGCTGAGATTTTTTGGCCCACTTAAAAAATCTCTGAGATCTCTGAGAACTCAGTGAGATGTTGTTAGGTGGAACTGGCCTATTTTCATCATTTCTTGGCCAGCCTGCCTTAAGTGTGATGCAGCCAACACATTATTTTTCGTTCTCATCTTTCTAATATCTTCTAGGTATGTTGTTATTGAATTGAAAAAGGACAACAGCGCGTGGGTCGGCGCTATGACAGCCATTGCAACTCAATGTGAAAAATAGTAACACTATGTCCACTTATACACGCTCGTTTTTTTTTTGTTGAAATTCTGGTACTTTAATTCTATAATCAGTTAGTGCTGAGCTGTGCACACTGCACAGTAATTTGTTCAACACATACCAAGAAAAATTAATATTTTTTTGCCGTTTTTTCCACTGATTCTTCGCTTATATCGCCTAATGTTATGTAGCCTAAGGCCTTCTATAATAAATAAACTATTCAACACCAAATAATTGTTCACTTTGATTTAGCAGTTCCTGAGATCAGCGGGTTCAAGGAAAAGAATATTTTTTGCCGTTTTTGCCATATTTTTAACTGACGCTTCGCTCCTATTGGCAGCAGCGTAGTATGATATTTATTTATTTATTTATTTATCTACAAGCGTAAAGCTAACAGATTTAATTCACATACATATAAATTGAATTGTTAATATTTAATAGTAAATTTATATACCTATTACAATGTAAATAATAAAATAAGATTAGCTTTAAAAAGAAATCTTGATTGGGTTAAGTCTATTGATAGGCAAACTTCATTAAACTGTCTTATTGATCTAGAAATCGGTTCATTGTTCCCATAGCATGTTCGATGAAAAGGTTCAACAAGCAAATTCCTGCAACGCAAAGTTCTTGATGGAACATAAATCGGTATTTTAAAAAGTAAAGGTGAACACCGTATGTGACAACATACAGGATATCCCTCACAAGCATTACACCATGAATATTCCTTCTTGATTCAAGAGACTTTATTCCTAGAAACAAACATCTTGCTCTATAGTCCGGAATAAAAGTCCACTTCATCTTGTAAAATATGAACTTAGTAAAACGCTTTTGAATTTTCTCCAAGCGATCAGAAAAAGTTTTCAAAGCTGGATTCCAAATGACATTGGCATATTCTAATATCGATCTTACTAGGGATATATAAAGGCAAAGCAACGCATAAGGATCACTGAAGTCAACACAATTTCGTTTTATAAATCCTACAACAGAGTTAGCTCTTCCGACTACAAAGTCAATATGACTCTTAAAGGAAAAATCTGAATCTAAAATAATGCCTAAGTCTTTAATGATTTGTACACGAGTTACTACGCTCGAGTCAATCTTGTAGTCATAACCAATGTGGGTGTAGCACCTATAAAAAGAGATGATATTGCATTTCTTAATATTTAGCTTTAAACTATTCACCTTACACCAATTTGAAACACGATTCATATCATCCTGCAACAAATTGCAGTCATGAAAACATTTGATTTTTAAAAACATTTTTAAATCGTCCGCATAAAGAAGGCATTGAGCATTTTTTATCACAGAGGTTATGTCATTGATAAAAATGTTGAAAAGAAGAGGACCAAGGTGACTTCCTTGGGGAACTCCTGAGCTGCAATGAATAGGTCTCGAAAAATTATTATTCATAACTACTTTCTGAGATCTACCGATAAGGTAAGATGAAATCTAGTTAAGTAACTTTGAATGGAATCCATAAAATTTCAATTTACTTATCATTATAGAATGATCCACCGTATCAAAGGCCTTCCTAAAGTCAGTGTAGATAGCATCTACTTGATTCTTATCTTCAATAGAATTCAAGACATAGTTCGCAAAAAGCGCTGAATTAGTTGTGGTTGATCGGCCAGAAATAAAGCCATGTTGCAATTCAGAGATACATTCACGAGTTAGAAAATCTAGCTTTACTTTAATTAAGCTTTCAAACAATTTAGGAATCGCAGACAATTTGGAAATACCACTAGATGTAGATTTTGGTTCAATAGTCTGAAGCTCTGAAAAAACCTCTTCTAAATTTAAATGCAATTCACCAATATTAGTACCAGTATATGGGTAATCAACGTCAACATTGGGTCTATTATTGATTGGAGTTGAATATACTGATTGGAAGAAATCCGCAAATAGGCTAAGTATGGAAGAAGTATCACAAGCATCAGTGTTCCTAAATGACATTTGCTTTGGATAGCCCGAAGACTTCCTTTTTACATTGACATATGTCCAGAACGAATTCGAATTTGACTTTATATTACTTTCAATATTCAATATATAAGACCTGTATAGGAATTTATTAAGTACAAAAAAGTCCTTACGAAATTTAGCGAAACTAGCATAATCTAAATCATTATTTGTTTTCTTGTATTTGTTAAAAGCTTTTCGTTTGAGATTTTTCAAATACCACTGGAGCTTCGGTTGCATGAATTTGTTTCTTGATAGAGGAACAAACTTACTAAAAAAATCAAAGATAATACACACAAAACGCGAGTACATTTGGTCGAGGTTTAGACCATTCAATTCAAAAGACCAGTCAATTTGTTCAAGAAATTTGTTTAGTTCAATGTAATTTGCCTTATTAAAATTAAAGTTCTTAGATTTTTTCTCCGATTCATTTGATAAGAAAGTGTACAATTTAAATTCGACATATAATTCTTTGTGATGAATTGATTCTTTTAATAATGAAAATGGAACATCCATAACTTTCGAGCTAAGAAAGTCGTTACATACAAAAACTAAGTCTAATATATTATTCAATGAATTATGAATTCAATTACTAAAATAATGGAAATTGCTGCGCTTACCTTGCAAACAATGTATATCTTATTCCAATATAATTTATTTTTAATCTTTAAATTTTTAAAAATAATTGAGAGCGTTCGCCATTCTTAAAGTATATTGTACCAAAAGCTGTTGACATGAACAAATTTCAGCCGTATTTTTAAAAATAAACTAAGAAAATTATGTTAGTCAGTATCAAGATTTTTACCCACTCAATTATACCTCCAATCATCCAACTTTTCCAATGAAAACACAATTATCTTTAAAATGTTTCGGTTTCTTTTTTTTATGTGTTACAGTCTCGAGAACACTCTCTGTTTCCGACAGGTTAATGTAAAAAATATTGTTAGCTACTCAATTGGATCTTACGTTTAACTTCCCTTTCTACCAGCTTTGAATTTGAGTCACTCGAAAATGTAAAAAGTTCTTCCAGTTGATTCCAGTTTAAAAATTCAAATGCAGAATGTTACACGTCAAACGTTACAAGTACCAATCAAGCTTAAGTCATATTATCAACATTTAAATTTAGCTTCTGCATTAACTGCAGACTTTAGAACGATTAAAAATTCTCGTGTGTCAAAATTTGTATAATATGTATCATCATGTATGTATGTTTTATGAGTTTGCAAACATTGACAAATGTTATGTTAGTATTTAGGTAATTGAATTCCATGCTGTAGTAAACACCTAAAAAAGATAAAATATATGTTGCTCAAACGTCAAACAAAAGCCTATTAAAAATTAACGAGTTGTTTAAAAAAAAAATTAAACAGCGAATTTGTTATATTTTTTCTTTTTCTGACACTACCTACTCTTTTATTTTGAAAGCGATTTTTTTGGTCAAGTGAGTGCAAAGTGCAAACAAACGGAATTCTTGAAAATATTCCTAAGAATTTTGTACACTTTTATTTGTTACAAAAATAAAAATGAGCGTTTACCCATACAAAACCCGCTGAAATCACCTTGAAACGCACATTGGAATTCCTTTTACGTTTCACTTAGTCTTAAGAGTTCCAAGCAAAACAAAACCATCTACTGGGAACAAACTGAATAAACTTTTTCACTTTGCTTATTTTTGTTTTTTTTTTTTGTTTTTTCTAATCTGCAATCACCGTCCTCAAGAAATCAAGCAAGGTAAACCGAAAACCAGTAAATTACTGGTCAGAAATTGCTTAAAGGAAAATAGTTATCGTCGAATCGACATTTAAATTCACTCGCAAACTGAGTTTTCTAAGTGATTTCTAGTTCCTTTTTCAACTTTTGCTTTGCTCTCAACTTAATTGAATGAGAGAAAAAACTTTTCTAACGAGTAGGGTAGAGTCGGCACCCTTCGACACCTTAACAGAAAATACACAAAATCATAGTTAATTTTTTTATTTTTTCCAAAATTTTTTTTTTTTTAATTAAATTTATGATTTTATCAACATATTGGCGGACCCTTAGGTTTTTAAAAAAATGTTTACTATTTTTTTTTTATTTAAAAAAAAGTAGAAAATTGTCGAATGTGCCCCAGGGTGGGGCACCTTCGACAGCAATGCACAGTCTTGAAAATTAATGCATCATAATGTTAGTTTTTTTTATATAAAAGTCATGATATAGTTTGCTATAAGAATTCAGTTCATTTTTAAATTATTTGTATTTAAAAAATAGTTTTGACAAAAAATAAATAAGTAGATATAAGGGTAGTCCTTTTTACGCAATATTTTGCCGCTGCTGAACTGTGTGATTCCACCTTATTGATGACATCTGTGAGTGCCTTTTTCATAGCCTTTTTTTATAAACTCGAACCATTTTCTTTAACAATCGAATAAATATTTTGAGGATTAACTAATTTTTGTGATGGATAAACATAGGAGACAGTCTGTCGGAGGTGCCCCAGACAAGAATGTCGAAGGTGCCCCACTTGATGTTATTTTACTTTTTTTTTTTTATTATTTCCCAAAGAAAGATTTATCAAATTAGCTTTAAAAATATAAATAAACACATAGTATTGTATATAAAAAAACAACTTCACTGCTAGAAAAAATTTAAAACACGACTACGAAAATCTTAAGAACATACCCTGAAAATTGTAGCACGTGGTCCAAAAAAATGCTTTACATCCTAACTTGGCGGGATTTGAAGCCAGACTGCTGAAATTTTTGACATATGTCATATGTCATATATATATATATATATGACATATATATGATTAAAGGCACATCCACAATTTTTTACAGAATTTTTAAAGGTCTACACACAGAGATAATAGTGACTGTCGAAGGTGCCCCACTGTCGAAGGGTGCCGTCTCTACCCTAATAGATGCAAAGGATTATGGGTTTCATCTTCTGTATCTATTTTAAGGTATTTTAAAGTTGTTTCTGTCATCCCGACATATTGCATTCCAAAAGTATCATAGGAAATATTGATGGATACATCTCTTCAGGCATAATTTGACCATTTGAAAATCAAAACACAAGTAACATCAAAGTATTCTGTAGAAGATGTTTGAGTTTGGTTCATTCACAAAGTCTTTGAAAACTTTTCAAAACTGAAGTTTATGTAGAAAATTCAACAACAAAAATGTTCTTCAAAAAAAGAATTTGAAAGGGAAGAAAATAACAATTTCTTAAGTAGGTATGTATATGAACACAAGATAAACAAAATTGGTTTCTTGCTCAACTAAGTTCTTGGAAAAAGTCGTGTTCTAGTCCTGTAGTAGGTATTACCCTTGCAGAACCAAGTTTGTTTCATTGGTTCTAATGAAGCAATACGAAACTAACAGAATATTTTGTTTCTACATTCTACTTCGTTTCTAATTTGTTCTGCCAAAATGTATTTCGTTGCTCAACTAGTTTCTGTAAAAACGCGTATACGTTTCGTCTCTTCTTTTCTGAAAACTAACCAGTATACGCCCGAGTGAACTTTCTCATATAACGTGTAAGAAAGTGTATTCCAATATCTGGATTAATCTTCAAAGGTTTATTAAAAAAAAACTTAAAAATGAAGGTTTCGGAATTATTTAATTGAAAAAAAAATAAAAAAAAATATTTTTACAGCATTTATTTCATTAATTGCACTGTTATTGTGTATAAACTAAAGCAGTCAAACAAGAGTGCGTGAAGTTGGCCCACTCTTTTCTTTTTCGAAATTAAGATTTTTGAAAGTTTTTTCTTGTTCTTCCCGGTTTGTTTCAATTTCTTTTTAAACATTGTTCAAAAATTAGATCCCTTAAACCGTTTTTGAAATTAATTCCAGGTTTTGTTTTGCAAGTAAAAGATTGTTGGTTTTTATCTATCATATTAAGGAAGGTTTTTTGAATAAATATTCCTCAGATTTACTGAAGGAAATCTGAACCTTCACCAACATGTTTTGTAATGAAATTACAAATTTATAACGAAAGCAAAACAACAACACACAACATAGCGCCAAAATAAAACAACAACCAACAACAGCCATCAATAGAAGCATAGAACTAAAAGCAAAACAACAAAAAACACACAGCCAAAGTATACAAACAACAACATGGCAGCTGCCATCAATAGCAGAGTACAAAATGAAACAACAACAAACACACGAACAACGAAAACAGACAAGCAGCAACACAGAAGTTTCATGGTCGCATGTGCAATTGCATGATTGGTACTTTTCTGTCTTCTTTCAATTCCCTCCTACTTGTTACTCGAAATATATCAAGCAGGAGTGATATCGACCATGAAAATCAGAATTCATTCGGTCGTTGCTCTGTGCAACAAATATTTTTTATTCAAAGTATTCCTGAGGCATCTTTTGGTAAACGCCAAAAGAAGCCTCGAATAAAGTTTTGCTTCGGCATATATCGCCTTGGCTAGGGATTAAATCCCAATTTTTCGGCAAGGCAAGGGAAATTATCACGCACTGTTTTCGTTATCGCTTCGACTAGGGATTGAGTTTGAGTCCCATATACTGTTCAGGCTAGGGGAATACCCCACCGTAGGCTCGTCTCGACTAGGGATCAAATCCCATGAGACTAGGGAAATTATCCCACTGTAGGTACCGCTTCGACTAGGGATTGAATCCCATGTGCTGTTGAGGCTAGGGGAATACCCCACCGTAGGCTCGCCTAGACTATGGATTAAATCCCATCTTTCCGTCAAGGCTAGAGAAATTATGCCATTGTAGTATTAGTAGTATTATTACTGTTCCGACTAGGGAAAGAATCCCATACTCTGTCGGAACTAGGGAAATTATCCCCCCGTTAGATTCCTAGAACTAGGGATTGAATCCCATCCGCCGCCGTTTGTTCTGGAAATCCGCCGTGTATAATCTTTCTTACTTCAATAAATAAATTTGAATCGAATCTTTCTTTAAAAACCGAGTTTTATTTTGTTCTTTCCTCGAAGAAACCTGGACCCGCTGACCTACCTCAGCTGAGAAAAACAAAAGAACATCACAGTTTTCTGTACAAGGTCACAAGACTATTAAAATATGTACGCAAATACAATAACCATTCAATTCTTAATTTTTATTAATACGCAATACCTATCTTCCTTTAGCAGTTTTTATGTAAACACCGTTAAGTTCAATTTTAATAGCTTTTTACATTTACACATTTGTAAAGTGTGATGTGCTCAATTTTACTGTTTTGTAGACATTTGAAATGGATCCCCATTTAAAACGGTTTTTATTCTTACTCAGGATGCTGACTGTTATTGTCTGTACGTAATGTTCGCTCCATTTCCAGCAGCATCCTAGGTTTTATTGAATTGATCTCAAATACTGTCACAATGATTAGGCAAGGACGAAATCAATTCGATTTCCATACTAGGAATAATTCAGTTTGGTTGAGCAATCATATCGACCATGATAATGGGATATTTTATTATTTATTATACATTTGTGTTTGTGTTTTGTTATTTACGGTTCCAAACATAATTCTCATTGGGATTATTTCAATGTTGGTTCAATATTAATATCTACGGCTCCCTAACCCAATCTTAAACTTCAAACTCCAAAGCAATCTTATTTCTCTTTTTTTATATTTATGCAACGCATAGGGCATAGATCTCCGTCATGTCGAAGGATTTTCCTGACTTATAGAATTTAAGTTGAAAGAGGAAGCAAAACAACATGCTACGCAAACACAAAAATACGCACACACATAAACAGAAAATTATTTTTGATGCCAAAACTTGAAGCTTGTTTAGGTTGTTAAAATGTTTTATTGCCGAAATGTTTAAGACTTTGTGATTACCCTGTCTAAAACAGACATCATAGTCAAAAGCGTGTGCTATAATTTTTGTGTTGATAACATCCAAATTCCTAGGCTATGATCTTTTTTTCGGGCTGTGTTTTCAGAGAAAACAAAAACAACAGTTTTGAACGTGAAGATTAGGAAAAAAAAATTTGCTTCTTAGTTTGTAAATATTTTGGTAGGTGAACAGAAATATAAATACATGCAATCAACCCAAATTCTTGGACGAGTTTTTAATTTTTAATGTCAGAGTTTCTGATTTTTTAATTTATGGGCCAACTTCAGTGAAGAAAGCGAAAGAAACTCTGTGAGTAAAGATAACATAAAAAAACTGATTAAACACAAATTAAAACTCCATGAAAGACTTAAGATTCCATTCGAACCTTTCTATGCAAAGTCAAAGGGTCTATGACCTGTACCTGATAAGATAACCAAAATGAGTCCTACCTTCGTCCTTAAAGAATAACAAAATGTCTTCAAATTACATAGTAATGTTCATTTTTATATGTTGGAAGGTATATATTTCTTCAGAGCTGAAATCAGTTCCCAGTCTTCGCTGGACTTGGTTCGCACCCCGTATGGAGCAATTTGTTATAGGTCCGGCGGAATAGCTTGCAATCACAACCATAAACGACCAAGCAAGTTATGGGCCATTCCTAGATGCTAGATCACTCCATGTTGTTTCACACCTATTCACTATTTACGACCTCTCAGCTCAGCCTAGATATGTACTAGACATGAGTCGTTCCGGACATGTATAGTTCCAGGAACTATGTCCTCTACCGGAGACATTTCCTTTCGTTCCCTAGCCTGAACTTAAACATGTTCATAGTTCCGACTGGATATGGTATGAACGTGGAAAAAGAAAGAACTAAACATGTTCGTTCATAGTTCCAACTGGATATGGTTATGGTATGAAAGTGTAAAGAGAAAGAACAGAGCAGTTCATAGTTCCGACTGGATATGGATATGTATGATATGAAAGTGGAAAGAATCGCGCTCTTGTGCTTGTAGGTATGCACTATACAAAACACAAATAGAACGAATGAATGTGAAATACCAAACCAACCACCATTGTATTAGCATGTGTAGGTAGGTTGAAGATGGATATATTATTGAAGCGTGTTTGTATTGTTAATATGGTCTAGAACGAAATGAACATTGATCGGTCTGATGTCTGATCTCTGATATCTCTGTTAATACTCATAGTTCCAAAGGTTCGTAGTTCCTCGCGTATGACATAGTTCCTTTGGATCGGAGTCGGAACTATGAACATTAAAAGACAAAACTGATTTGGATTCCAGTTTATTTCGTTCATGAAAGATGAAAATGAAAAATGATGTGCATTTTATTCGTATTGGTATTAGCAATTTAGCATGTGTTTTGTTGGTTTTTGTTTGTGGTTTGTGGATTGAAAGAAACCAACCAAGAAACCAACTCTGCCTTTTGCTTATTAGTTCATGTTACCATGTTCAAGTTTTTATGCATTTACAGAATCTTAACAGTTCCGCGGAACTAGTTCCAGGAACTATTTCCGACTACCAAAAGAACCGTTCCATGTTCGTTCCGGTCATGGAACTGTTTTGCGCAACTTTAATATGTACATATTTATTTCAATTGAGAAGTATGTAGGATGTAGGTCTATGTAAGGCTCAATAGCTTGAACTTGGAAAACCTGGATTAAGAGAATGGGCGCACAGAAAGGAGAAAGGACTAGGAGATAATAGTCCTTTCATTTGCGTATAGTGTTCAACTCATTAAAATTTCTTGAATTTCTCTAGGAAAGCATATTTCGATCCAACAAGAAAAATGGCGTCGTCGACAACCAAGAACGTTGTGTGGTTTTGGTGATACATCTTAACTGTTGTTCACGGATGAAAGCCATTACCGCCGTCACACAAGATTAGGAGTTATTTATAAGCTTTTGCAATGCCATGCCATGCCGATGCTATACCATACTAGGAACTTACTAACGCTGTGCAGTGTGCAGCCGTATTGTCGACCACCTTTATAGCTACTCTCATCTCAAGTTGTTCTGAATAAAGGTGGTAAGGTAATGTTGTTACCTCTCTTGTTCCTTTAGATTGCTATTAGTTCCATTATAGTAGGTCTAGGTATATTCACTCACACAATATTTTTGCGTAAGTCTGCTTCATTTTCTACCAGCTATTGTCAACCTTTAGTACACAAGTAAATTGTGCTCCTTGTTGTTAATCTTGTGTTGGCGATGATGATAATGAAGATAATAATTTTAATGCCTGCGTATCCATGAAAATAGTCCTTTGAGACTAATGAATTCCCAAAATCGTGTTACGTTGCGTTAATTGATGGGTAGGTACGGTAAAAGGAGTGGAAACAGAGACTGACTGAGTGTAAATAACGTGCAAAGTGAGGTAGCATGATGGTTTGCAAAGGACCTTGTTGGCTCAAACACGCACAACTATACAAAACCCAGGAAATTCCTTTCATTTCCATTGTTCTTGGTGATAATTAATGCAATATTAAAACGTGAAACTGCGTGTGCTTTTAAAAAAAAAAAGTTTAAGTCTTGTGCTTTAACTTTTGATACAAAATTCACATGTAGGACTTTTATTTTGTTTGACAGGATCTTTAGTTATACAGATTTTAGCTCCTTTTTTGTGGAGGTATAATAATGTATCTACCATGCAATTTTGAAGTACATACATACCTATACATACGGGTACAAAACTAATTTTTTAGGTGATTTTCGCGGCCGATATACATCAATCTTTATTGAAACTTCTCCCCACCAGGTTTTAATAATAAAATAAATTGTCCTAAGTGCCTCCCGGGGCCTTAAATGAACCTACCGGTCGACCGAGGCTATATTGCGTGCCGTGCCGAGTGCCCCCAGGGGCCTTAGATAAACCAACTGATCGATCAGAGCTATTGCCTGCCATTTAGTGCCACCCCCACCAGGGGCCTTAAATGTACCTACTGAACTGATCCATCGGAAATAAAACCGGTCGTGTAAAGTAAACACCAAATACTACCAATAAAGACGGCAATTTTTTGGACATCCGAAAAAGCGAAATCGAGAACTGAACCCTCCACACGAAAAACTTCATTCATAATTACGTTATACGCCTGAAACCACAAAGATTATTTTATCTGATATCAGAATTTGTTAATAGTCCGACAATTTTTATCTGAAGTGTCCAATTCTAGTGACTGCAACAACAAAATTATTCCTTTGATGTTCAGTGTTCCCACAAAACGACCTGTAGTTGTTTTTGTTCTTTATGTTGTTGGTTTTTATTTTTTCTTATTGTTTATTTATGTTTTTATTTTATTTATTTTTTTGAAATTACTTTTGTCGTTGGTCGTAGTCGCGTCGTCGTCATCGTCGACTAATATTATGGCTGTATTCAAGGTTTGAGTAGTATATAAAAATAAATTCCCATTCTTATAAACAAAGATATATAAATTTCACTATGTAGTAAGTGCTTCAGGCTCATCCTACATTTGGAATACAGAATGTTTATTGTTCGCTTAGAGCAGAATTTATAACATTGACTCATGAATTTTTGTGCTTGTATCTTGACTGTTATACATATACCTATGTTCATACCCCTCCTTTATTATCTCATAATATTGAAGAAGGGGAAGTATCATGAAGATTCCTTGCACATGATGCCTTTAGCGTTTATGATCAGTTTCGTACAAAAATTGTATCTTATAGTTATAATGAAAAAACGCACGACTTTTCGTCAATGTTCAATCCCTCAAAGCTTGCTTAAGCTATCATAGTTTGAAAATCGATTGAAGGACTATTTTTTATTTATTAAAACAGGATACTCAAAATAAGTGATTCTTCCTCATGTCACAATTTCAAATGCCTTGTTTTAAGATTTTTCGAGATAAATTGAGATGTATGCAAATAAATACAAAACTCTAAGGATATCCAGAGAACATCTTATGTTATGCCTTTGATTACGCACACAAGTCTCAAATCCGTAGGTCAGTACTGGCAAGACTAACGTCTGCTTCAGTAGCAGTTGCGATAATTTTAAATTTTTTCAATTAAAAGATCCTTGAAGACCAAAGTAGATTCTGTTGTGTTATTTTTGTATTTTGATTAACCACAACTAATAGGGTGCTTCACCAATGGCTTTTTCTGTCAATTGCTTTTTCACTGGAGTTATAGCTATTTCACGATTGCCAACCCGATCATCAGACTCCTTTCATTAATGGTAAGTGGAAACTTTAAAGTTCACATCTTTGAATAATGAATATAAACACTAGCTAGCAAGTTGTTCGAAGTATCGCAATATTTCGAACAAAACGTTGACAGAACGATAAGAACAGTTGACCTTATCGTTCTGTCAACGTTTTGTGCCGTCGTTGCCGTTGCTGTGGTTTGTTTTCAGCGGCCGGTTCGTCGGAATATGGTGACACTTCCAACAGTCCGAGATAGAGATGGCGTTGATATTACTCGGCTGGGATGAAAGAGCAATTCTTCCAAAAAGCAGAAGACTTAATGATCTGTACATCTCTTACAAGTGAAGGGAAACTGCCCGGGAGAGAACATAGCAATGGCAAGACAGTGCGGGCGTAATAACCACTATAAGGTTATGGTACTATATGAGTCTTGCAGTGGAAAATAGGATCACAACATGTGAAACATGGATTTGGTTTTAAGTCTAGTTTGAATTGTTAAATAAACGAAAAGTAAAATTTTGTATAATTATGTGGTGTAGGTGAAGCCGCTAATACAAGAATGTCCAATGTAGTACCCGTTTTTTTGTTTCAAGTCAAATTCAAATAAAGCTAGATAACAGTCCTTATTCATCAATCGAAATAATGTACGATCATAATTAAGTGCAATGCATACTTTCTCCAATAATTTCTTTCCCCACTGCCTTTATTACACAAAACAGTCTTTTTTTGTCCTAGAACAATTTGGATGTCATATCATAACTCGTAAGGGAAGTCCTGATGCGGATTGTTGTGAGGCGCTTATTCCGTATTAGAAATAACATACCCCCCGTAGCACATTGTGAATGCATCGCAGTCTTATCTTATCAAGTTTTTTGGATAGCGGTAATATCTGCCTTGTATTTGTTGCAATGTCCTTGTCCTTTCAAGGTTTTTTTTTTAAAGAAAAACTTCAATTTATTTATATCTAAAAAAAAATGTGCACGACTCGGTCGTATTCCAAATTATAAGTCATAAAAAAAACATAAAAAGAAAATAAAAAAAAAATTCATACATAAAAATTTAAATTGAAATATGTACCTCAAAAATGGATTCAATCGGAAAAAAATTGATGTCATATGATTCTCAAGAAACTGTTGGTTTTTCAAATTTTGTTAATTTATTAAAAAAAATTAAAATTTAAAAATGTACCTCGTAAATACATTTAATTCCAAAAATTTAAATGCCAAATAAATTCAAACCTTATTCTTGATTTATTGAATTTTTTTTTTTTGAAAATCGTCGGAGCCGTTTTTTTTAAGGCTAGGTCTCAAGGCAAAAAAATGAAATACATTTTGCGCGAAACTTCATAGCGCCCACAATTGTTAGAATATTTTAATGAAATGAAATTATTTTGGTTTGAAAAATGTTAAGTAACTAATATCTTTAACAATTTTTGTCTTTTTAAAATAACTTCAACGTGAAAACTTAATAATATCTCGAAAAAGCCAAACATTTTGACATAGCCTTGGTTCCCCCTCCAGGAAATCCGTAAATATAATTTTTTTTGTTTTTTTATTTCTTAACTTTCAAGAAAAAATTATGCTGCAGGTCGACACGAGCTTCTTTTTTCGAAATTGTTAGTTAATTTTTTATATATAAAATTTTTCAAAAATGTCTTAAAATTAATTTGGATATGCAGTATTCAAGAATATATAAATATACATTTTATGAGTAAATTTCGATTTTTAATATTTATCTGTTTTTAAGATACACAATTTTGAAAAAAAAGTTTAAAATATTTTTTTAAAAATCCAAAAATTTTTTTTTTTATTTGGACTATATATACGTACTTTCAAAAAAAATTACGCTGATCGGACTTTTATTTTTCGAGAAAATCTAATAACCATACGGTTTACTATTGGAGGTACCGTTTTGGAGCAATACAAATATTATTTTTCTACATAAAATACATGAGTGTTTAAGAAAATTATATTCGAGGAAGTTTAAAAAAAATAGTAGGAACCGTTTTGGAGAAAATTTAAAGTTTTGGTTTTTTGCCATAAGAATCGTATGGTGGCTACCCTAAATTTTGATCATATAAAAAAAAATGAAAAAAACTGGGATATGAGTTTTTGCTCAAATATCTTATTTTCAAGTTTGAAGTCAATCGGACCAGTGGTTAAGGCTGTAGGTGCCTGACAGACAGACAGACAGACGGAATCGCCGGACCCACTTTTTTCGACTTCTCTATCATCGTAATGTCATATCTCATCATCATCTCAAATTTTTTTTTTTACGAATTCAATACTTGCCATATATTCTATATGTCGCAAGTAAAAATTAAGAAAGCAACTTTAAATTTGACGTACAAGAATAATTTCGAAAACTCTTAGTGTTGAGAAAAGTTTCTTCATGCTTGAGAATGTTATAAACTTTACCGACATGCTTCTACTCCGATGTTCATTAAGAGAAGAATGTTTGCTATGTACTCACCTTAAAACAGAAAAAAAATCATATGGATTGAACTTTCTTCTTCTATATAGATTTTAGATAGGTAGACAGAAGTTCGTTTTGATGCACGATTCGGTATAGGTTCTATAAAATTCAAGGAAAGTACAGAACGATTCTTGAAAAGTTATTCATCGAAAAGCACGAATATACTTAACAAAGTATTATTAAAATTCAGTTGCTTTTTAATTTGCAAAGAGTCATATTGATGTTTATGTACAAGAAAATGCAACTTTTCGTCCTCGATGTCGTGTTGAAAAGGTCTTTTACTTTGTTACACTTTTGAATGAACAAAATTCAATTTCTATATTGGCGTTATTTTTATTCTTTTTCTGTTAATTGAAATGCAAGGATTTCATCCGTACGTTCGTCGTTTTCATTGCCGTGGATTTTATAAGCTCTTCCTTTCCCTATCCGTGTTTGTGTACGTAAGACCAAAGTTAAATAGAAAGTTCTTAGAAAAAAGAAAAATGAATTGAAAAAGAAAATGTGGGAGAAAGAAAATCCAACAATAATAACAATCTTAGCTTTTTAAGATGCAATGTGAACCTTCGTATTTTAATGGCGCAGTATGTAATTTTAAATAACATACAAACTAAAACATGCAGTTTTTATTTTCGGTAGAGAAAGATATAGATTAAGTTTTCAGAATTCTGTAGGAAGTACTTGGTTTTCAGGTATTTGCGACTCATGAAGATGAAGTTCCAACTACATATTAACATTTTCCAAAATTTAGTGATACTTATTTTGAGTTAAAAGCTTCCAAAGTTTTTTTTATTTCGGTCCTAAGTATAATTTGACTTTTGGGTTTTCTTTGACGAGTATTCGTTCGTAGTATACTCCCAAGTAACAGCTTTAGAAGAGTCAAACTCATAGCTCTAGCTCTATTTAAGGAATGTTTGCAGCTCTATGTGTTAGCTTTGACTGACCCTGCTCTATATCAGAGGTTCGCATCAGTAAAGAGCTCTTATTCCTTTAAAGAGCTTCTAGTTCTACAAGATGCTCTTAAAAAATACGTCTCACTTCTTTATTCGAGCAATGCCTGCTCCGTAAGTGTTAGCTCCATGAAAGTTCCTTAGAAGTAAAAAAAAACCTGCTACGAGCTAAAAAAGAACTGTTTATTATTATAATATAGCTTAGCATTATAAAACCTATTTCCAAGTCTCTTATAAAACGGAAAATATTCACTTATGTCATAAAAGAGCATTTTTGAATTTGGGAATTATAAAAGAAAACAAGGTTACAAATAGGCGTTTTTCTTTTTTTTTCAGAGCTCCGAACTCTGAGTCTTCGGAGCATGCTGAACAGACTCTGAACAAAATTAGCTCTGAAGATTCTGAGCGTTCTGATTTAATTTTGAAGTACAATTATTGAGCACTCAACATTCAGTAATTTTTATTTGTATATTTGTATTCATAGATAATATTATAGACTATTTTTTATCATAAGATTGATATTCTCTGCCATATCACTTGCTTCCTCCACCACTTTAATTATTTTAAACATTTCTTTTCATTTTACCACATCTCACATGTTTGTTCAGGCATTTTGCTCACAATTCTCGGTCTCTATTTTCCGAGCGCGTGCGTCGGTCAAACTCCGGACTCAGAATCAGTGCTCTGACCGTTAAAAGTAACACAACTTTGATCCTGTGACCTGTGAACACACTGAACTAAGAAACACAATTTTGAGTTTGGCAGTTCAGGCTCTGTTCAGATGTTAAAAAGAAAAACGCCTTATAAAGAGCCAAGTACTAATCTGATTCCTCAAATGACAGTTGTGACACTTTGGAATTTTGTTTAAAAGCTCATGTAGAGCTCCTTTATTTAAAGAAGGTTTTAATGGGCTCTTTAGAGAAACTCACAACATCTGTCTGAAATTCGATTTCATATTTAAGAAAAAGAATGTAATAATATAATATACAGGGTGTCTCCACAAAATTAACGTCAAGTTTTAATAAAAATTTTAATGCAATTCACTCGGCCTAACGCAATTCACATATCAAACGGCTAATTTGACCCCATTTGTAACCAATTTTCAAATCTTGACCAAACGACAAGTTTTAATAAAAATTGTGATGCAATTCAATCGGCCTAGCGCATTTCACACAGGAAACTAAATTTGGCCCAATTTCCAACCAAATGTCAAATTTTAACCAAACGCCAAGTTTTAAGCATTAATCATATTAGCACTACCATCGAACGACTAATGAATAATAAAAAGTTATTTTAGTTACTTTCAAGCCCTATTTCATAAAAAATTCTCATCAAAACTGTAGAAATATAGTTTACATTTGATTTATGATGTATAAATCTAATTTTTCATCTCAAATGTTAATAAATTTGAGAAAACAAAAATGTATTCTTTGCGAAAAGAATTTTTTCACGACGCGACGGATAAACTTGTTTTCCCAAATTTATTAACATTTGGGATAAAAAAAAGTAAGTGAATACCAATAAGTCATAAATCAAGTTATTAACTATATTCCTGCACTAGAATTTATTTTTGCTTAATATTTTCTTTTTTTTCATATTTCGAATGTATTACCCATTCTTCCTCAAAATCGAAAAGTCAAACGGCAAAAAAATAAGAAAAAGTTAAATTTTACTCGGACAAACTGTGTAGAAGTGACACTATTTAAACTAGAATTTAATACGTATACGTCTATGGTAACAAGAAAGTCGGTGATTTCATAATTTTCTCAGTTATAAAAAAAATTTATATATATTTTTTAATTCAACTGTAGAGCACCCTGTTTCATTTCTATATACATGAAAAATAGCTCCAGTACAACATAAAAAAAAACTTAGTGTAATATAAGGGCTCTATATCAAAGCTTCATTTATTCTTGAAAAGATGGTGGATTAAAAAAAATTAATTCATTTATTTTAAAAAGATTTCCTCATAAATGAAATATGATATCGATATAAGAGTTATGAACTATATAAGTTTATATTATTCATAAATATTCCTTTTATACATACTAATATTATCAATTCTTATTCTAATAAAAATACTGTTTTATTTTAATTTTTATTTTGTTTGGTATCATTATATTAATAATTAAGAACGCGCTTTAAAATTTACTTAGGCAACTCAAAAAAATATGTGAAAAATTTAGAACGGCGAATAGAAATTATTTATTCAAATACGTTAAATACTAACGCTAAGATTACATTGATTACTTAAAACTAACATTGTTTATCTACTTATAACAAAAAAATTAAATTTAAAGCTTGCAGATTTGACATTGTCATTTGTAGAGTTAATGAGAATAGAAAATTTATTGAAAATACTGATTAATTGATTGAGAGGACTGTTAGCGCCATAGTTTGATCTACTAAAAATAGTTCGAATAGGTAAATTTCTTCTTAAGGTGGCCTGACTCAAGTTGAAATACAATCTATAAAGAATAGATGGACATGAAATAGCTCCATTCATTACTCCTGTTATAAAGCAGAACTGTAAATACTCTCTGTGACCAGAAAGAGATGGGAGATTTATTAAGGCTAGGTTTCCCATTGAAAATTTCGTTGGTCTTTTGCGTAAAACTGTGTAGCTCCCAAAATATTCCGTATATTTAAATGAAATCAACATGTATAGATTATACATTAAATAAGCTAAGAAATTATTTAGCTAAAAAAAATATTAAAAACATATTTCATCCCAAAATGGTCATGCGTAACGAAAAATTATGAAATTTTTGGAGACGTTTGCAGGGGAAAAGTTTTGTTGCCTTAAAAACTTATTTTTTATTCTTTTTATATTTTTTATCTATTCTTAAAATGTCTCACGACTCAGTAACGTGGCCTTTTTTTTAATATTTTGTCCAGTTTCGTCAAAAAAATTAACAAAATCACGAAAAATGGGTGAAATTTAGCAAAAGTAGGTCTGATTTATTTGGAATAATTTCTAAATTGGAAAAGATAAAAAATTGAAAATATTTTTTTTATATTGTCGAAATATACATAATATCACAATAATTTTTTAATTTTTTTATAAAATATTTTACTAGATTTTTTTGAAGTGCAAAGTAAAAAAATTCATGTTTTTCTTAGAATATTCTACGGCGAACAAGATTCCAGCCCCATTTAGTTTGACTCAACAACAAAAGTATTTTTTTATGAAAATTGAACATCTCTGCGACTCAGTAACGTTTTTAGAAAAAAAAGAAAAAAATGAAAACATATTTAAAAATGCATTTAAAAAAGTCAATATTTGTGTATCAATTATGAGGAGAATGCAGCAAACAATATTTTCAAAAATATTTTTTTAATTTTTTTTCATATTTTTTATATAGAAATCAGAAATTAAAATAATTTTACGATATCCCGTTTATTTTATATTAATATTCGAAAATGGGTATTTTTTTTAGATTTTTACAAGAAAAATCGCGTTTGCTCACACACACTAAGGTACTCAGTTCAAACGAATTGAACTAGGTGGCGTTGTTTTATATTTCATTCTCTTCTCCTTCGTTTTATTTTTATAGGATAGAGAAAAAAATGTTCATACCAAACGTTCTCATAGAATTCGTTTGAGAATGAAAATTAATTTTTTTATACTTCTGGAATGTTTATGATATGCAGACATATAAATGTAGATAGGCAATTGTGATCACTACTATGTACTTTGTAGGTATTCGATGAAAAAGTTGTTTTGAATACCTCCCTACATTTGTCATATTTGCAGGCATACATTTCGAATATGTATGTGAATGCGCGTATTTTTTGAAAATGAGTCAAGTGCAAGGGCAAGGTAATAATATTCTCTATGTGCAAGGGCTTGAGAAGTAAAATCCTGTTACGCAATGAGGAAACGATCTTTTTTCGTGGTGGTGTTTGCCATTTCTTAGGATTATGTAAAGGGTTTTGTTTCTTTTTTGTTTTTGTTTTGCTTTTGTTTTTGTAGCAATGACATTTTTTTCCTATCGTTTCTCTATGCTGTGCTGGTGGGATCGTAATATTCTTTTTTGAAGAAGAACAAGCCGATGATTTGAATTATGGTTATTTTATTGTATTTCAAATCGAATTCTTGCGAATTCTTTGTTTTATAGAATTATAAAAATCAATCTAGTGTCTAATCTTGACCTAATCTTGTTTTGTAAGATAACTAGATGACAAAAAATAATTTTTGATTCCTTGGAATCATTTTTCTTTATAATATTATTACATGCAGGTGTAGGTAGGTTTAGAAAAATAAATTTTATTATATTATATTATATTCATCAGCCGATGGCCTCAGTCGCCAATGCTGCTATGTGTCTGTAGTTCGTTACATTCATGTGCGAAGTACTGTGAAAAGGCAATGTCAATATTATATTCCTTGAAACCTTAAGAAAATAAACCCCAATGCATTTGGGAATAATAAAAAATGTTATAGTTTGAGTAATTTTTTGCCTATTTAAAAAAAAAATAAATAAATAAATAATCTCCCATCCGTGACCCAAATCGGTTAAAGAACAATCGTAGTAGTTGAAGACAATCGGGTAACTTTTGCCTAAATACCCAAGGAAAGACAGAATTGAGGCAATCACTTTTTTGATTTTTCTATCATCGTAAAATCATGTTTGATCAAAATATCGTCTTGAACTTTTTTAATTGTTCATAGCTTGTCAAAAAGTACCTCTTCGTCTTTTTATAGATAAATATAAAGATGAAACCAAAGAAAAATTAAAATCGTTCGTCAGGACCCCAAAAAAGAAACAATTCGAACACAAATGTCAGCAAAACTCAAAACCATCATAATCCCAAATTACAAAATTTGCGTAGAAAAAAGAAAAACAACAATAATTCACGAATGCTACTCCTACTCTAAGTGCACATAACATAATACGTACATATGCATCTACATTGCATTTTTGTGTATGTCCACACCACAGTCCATAATTCCACATAGTAAATAGATACATTCGAAAATACCTCTTTTTTTCATCCCTATTTTGTGGACCTTCGTAAGCGAAACTCATTTCTTACATATCGCTCACTGAAACTGAATTCTGAGTGAGAAAAAAAAAACAAAAACTGGAAAACTAGAAATTTCAAGTGGCTATGTGAGACGGAAATAAAAAAAAAGAAAGGGAAATATTCACTAACACTCGTGCATGCTTTTACACGAACTCGGAGTTCAAGAAAAAAGGAAACCCAGTCTTAAGGGAAGTCTTTGAGTATATGGTGGTAAATGAAGTCTATCAGGCCAGGGAAAAAATCGTAGGCAAAATCTTAAAAATCTACGTTGAATACTTTCTATTCTATTTATATGAATAGAGTAGTATGGTGCCCACACAACGCAACCGTATTCGAGAATTGGCCTGACAAAAGAAACATAAAGAATTTTGATGACATATGGATCACGGAACTCACGCGAAAATCTTTTGACAAAACCAAGTACTTTGTTAGCTTTTTTTATTATAAAATTATAGTGATCAGTAAACGTTAATTTTGAGTCAAGTACAACACCAAGGTCAGAAAAGTTAGATACCCTACACAAGGATGACGAATTCAACACATAGTCATAGTTAATTATATTACGTTTGCGTGTAAAACACATTGTTTTACATTTGTCAATATTTAAAATCAAACGATTATTCTTGCACCATTCCCAAAACATATTAAGGTCCTCTTGTAGATCGGCACAGTCATTGATCGAGTTAATAATTCGAAATATTTTTAAATCATCTGCATAAATAAGCGATAAAGAATTGTTTAAAACAGAAGGCAAATCATTAATAAATAAAACAAACAACAACGGGCCAAGGTGACTACCTTGGGGTACACCAGAATTAACTTTAAATTGACATGAAGGGTTACATCTGAACATGACACTATAATATCTATCTTTAAGGTGTGACGAAATCCACATAACAAAACGGTCGTTAAGTCCAATTTTACTCAATTTACTGAGAAGAATCTCGTGATTTAATTTGTCGAAAGCTTTGCTAAAGTCTGTAAAAATGCAATCGACTTGAGAGTGTTTTTCAAATGCATCCAAACAAAAAGTAGAAAATTGTAACAAATTTGTTATTGTAGATTTTTGTTTAACAAATCCATGTTGATTTTCACATATGATAGAAGAACAATTAAAAGAAACTATATCACAAATGAGAGATTCAAACAGTTTAGGAATAGCGGACAGTTTCGCTATAGGACGATAATTAGTAACTAGATTTTTAGAACCCTTTTTATGGACCGGCGTTAAGTATGAATATTTCCAAAGATCTGGGAACTTGGAACATTTCAGAGATTCATTGAAAAGAAGAAACAACGGATAAGAAATATAGGACACAAATTTTTTCAACATAAACGATGGGATTCCATCAGGAACAGGACTAAAACATTCATTTAGCTTTAAGATATTGTCACGTATAGAAGACTCAGAAATTGAAAAATTAATTGATGAAAGATGACTGTATTCTTGTGTGTTAGGAGTGATAAAAGAACAAGTGTTTGCAGAAGAGAAATCATTCAAAAGCAGTCTTAAAATAATCTGCAAACATGTTAGAAATTGTCTCTGGAAATTGGCTAGAAGAATTTTGAAAGGTCATACATGCTGGATAGCCGTCAAATTTACGTTTACTATTAACATATCGCCAAAATATATGGGGGTTCGATTTTAGGTCACATTCAGTGTTCGAAATAAAGTCAGAATACAAACAGTTTGAATAGGTCACAAAGTCGGATTGCAGCTCTTGATAGACTCGAAACGTCTCATTATTCTTCGAAAGATTGAATTTCAACCAGGCCTTATTTCTTTTATTTTTTAATGTTTTTAAATGCGAATCAAACCATGGTTGATTATTGTTTAATGATTTCAATTTGCGAAGTGGGATAGTATCTAGAAAACAGTCAAATAAGATTTCATAAAATCGTAATATCATTTCATCCAAACACAATTTTGAAAATATTAAATCCCAGTTAATTTCGAGAAGTAAATTAAATAGTTGAGAAAAGTTACATTTTTTAAAGTCAAACTCAATATGATGTTTAGATAAGTTTAAAACGTTGCATATACTTAAGTTTAAAGAAATAGTGAGGGCAGGATGGTGACGATCTTCGTGAACGAGCTTTGAATCACATGGGATAATGGCAGCATCAGTATTCATAACGTCTGAGAAGTAGACAAGATCCAATATTCTTCCATTTTCGTTTTTAACACCATTCAGCTGATTTAGTCCAAAAGATGCCATTCCATCTATTAAGCAGAATTCGTTTGTATTCGAAGCATTAGTAGGCAAATATACGTCGTCGTTAGTTGATCGGGACCATACCAAGTTGGGAAGATTAAAGTCACCAATAATAATAATCTCATCAGTTGGCTCAATTATTTCAAAAATCGTTTCTAGCGAATTGATCAAATTTTCATAAATTTCGTTAGTAGAACCAGGTGGAATATAGCATGCAACCACATAGACAAAACCAGAAGGCATTTGTATTTTTACGCAGAGTATTTCAAGCGAAGATTCCAAAAAATCATTAACAAGTGAACATATGAGAGATGTTCTTACTGCAATCAATAAACCACCACCAACATTAGCTGAATAATTGAGTTGGTGGCGATCACGTCGAAAAACTTGATAGGTGTTGTCAAATAACTCAGTGTCATTAAAAGATGAGTTCAACCACGATTCAGTTAGAACGATGACGTCATGCGGGATTATATTTATATTTTTATAAACCTCACTGGTTTTTGTCCTTAGTCCGTTCACATTTTGGTAATATATTAGTATTTTTTGTAGCTGCTGCGACGAGAGTTTTGCATTGTCAGTAGTTGTGGAAAATTTGAGCGCTGTGACTTTGTTCTGTTTACAAATTCATGCATGATAATACCATTTGGCCAAAATGACGAAGAATTAAGAATATAAAATATCGAATCAGGTACTTTTATTTTGAACGAAGAGTATTTTGAAAAGTTACGTTGGATCATTTTTTCCACGTTTAAAAATCGAATCGTGCCAAGCTTATTTTGTATATAATTTTTGATGTCTAACGCATTTGTTTTAGGGTCCAATTTGGAAACAAAGATAGTTTTTTGTCCTTCAACAATTTTTAATCCGGACTCAATAGGAGACACAAACTTATTTTGATTTGTGATGGATAACGAAGATGCTGGAGCGAGTGTTGAAGGTGGTATAGCAAGTGTTTGCAGTCTTTGTGGTGGTTGAGAACTCAGTGACGAATGCATCAATTCATTTTGTTTTGAATGTGACTGTTCAGTTGTAAGCTGTATGGGTAACGATGATGGTGGATCAAGTGTTAAATGTAGATCAGTTGGCGTTGGAAGTCCTTGAGGTTGTTGAACACTCGTTGTCGGATGAATTGGTAACAATTGCTCAGTTGTAGGTTGCTGTATAATAGATAAAGTTGGAGATACTGATACACTACTGCTCGAGGCAAGTTTTTTAGTCAATGGATTTTCATCGGAATCGATATCGTCTATCTTGCGCTTCAAACATGCAGGATCATCTGTTAGATTGGACATCTCAACTTCATTATTACTTGCGTCATAACTTGTAATCAAATTATCTACTTTTTGGGAAAGTTTCATCAAGTGCGTATGTATTTTATCCAAATTCAATTTATTTTGTTGTACATCACGTGCAATATTCAAGTGTGTGAACGGGTCGCAGTCGTCGCAGAAAAAATAAAATGATTTCCGTTCTTTGAAAAGCTTCACTGTACTATAAGGTGCGTCAATACATGCCATATGAAACAATTTCCTACAATTTCCATGGCACATTATAGAGTCAATCAAATAGTCGGCAATTTTATCGCAGATTGTACACAAGGCCATCTTAAATTCAAAAAGTAGATGTATGAATGGATCTGTAAGCGAGTATTTCTATTTTTCTTTTCTTTTGTTTTTTGTTTTTTTCTTTTTTTTTTAGTTATATTTAATCTGTTCTTGTACCACTGTACAATAAGTTCTTGGTTCTTGTATAAGATGTGGTGAGTTATTTAAGGTTGTTGTATTTGATAAAACAGAGCTTTAACTTAGCTTTAACTTATATGACTTGACTACTCATACGATCACAGGTTAATAGATTGAACTCGAAGGTGTGAGTGAATTCAAATTTTAATGGTCGAATATGAGTATACTTGCATGTAAGTAGAGAGAGACGTTGCTGGAGGTTGCGCTTATGATGATAAAATGTTGAAGCTCGACTTTATTTGAGTAGCGAGTTGAATAAATTTATGGTCAAATCCAGGTAACAATGACGGTGATCTTTTATTTAAATAGGTGAGAAGCGGGTAAGAGTGGTGATTTGGAAACCAAACATCCAGATGATATTAAATATTGTTTTGAGTGATGATTCCAAAATACAGCACGTAGGGAGTGACAGCGATTGCAACTTGTTGCGGCATGTAATGAGAGATACACAATTTATGTAGTACCAATATTTTGCTTCTCAGGCAGAACACACACTAAAAAGTGTCACTCACCCAGTAAAACAAAGGCAAAATGATTAAACGTCAGCGATGAGAGTTGAGAGTTGAGAAATATCAAAAACAATGAAAATCACTCAAATCATTAAACAATTGATGATCAAAATGAAATAATTTTGTTAAAATTATTAATAACAGTAACAAGTCACTTTGATGTTATGAGATAATATTAAAGTTCAATAAAAAATTCACAAGATGACACACAGTTTGTATGATAAAATAAAGTTATAACAAGTTTAATCAGTAAAAAACTAGGGAGCTTGATGAAAACACAGTCACTACCAAAAGGCTCAGAGTTGCCATGTTGATGATTACATTTATAACACTAATTTCAGTAAAAATGTATATGATTGACTTTACTTCTTTTATTATTTCTGTGCCATATTTGAAAAGATACACATCAAAAGTAAGTTTCATACACAAGTATAATATTTCATTTTCAGATATACAATTTCACATTCATTGTATATTTTTCATCACCAATACAAGTATAAAATATAATTAGAAGTTCTTTTTTAAAACATAAAGCTCCGAAATAGCTCTAAGAAAGAATGCAATCGACTTAATTTTCATCTATAGAGCTGAAAGGAACATTAATAACTGATTTAAAGTAGAACAGTTGCTATCAGTTTAAATAATTTAGCTTTTATGTAGCTGTGCAATGCCTTCAAGAGTTGCTAGCTAAAGAGCTCGTTTTGAACCAGAGAGTTTCAGCAACGTCTTTTAAATTGCTTAAATAGAACAGAAATTTTGCTCTCAAAGTTAAGAAATTGGCTTCAAATACAAGATACAGTAGCTCTTGAAGCTCTTCTAGTGCTCTTTTAAAAACTCATAGCAAATAAAGACAGCTTTATAGGCGCTGATAGAACTTTAGAACAGTATAAAATGTTACTTGGGTTAGGTATTTTTTTTAGAAGAAGCAAAAATAAGTGGAAATGCCAACCCAGTACAACTTTCTGTCCTCAAATTCCAAATATTTGAGGAAGAATATTAGGTACATGACCCTTTACTTAGAATTCAATAAAACCTTTATTTAGCTTCCCCAATAGACAAGATTGGGAAAACAGTGTTGTTTACACTAATGAATCGAATCTTACCATCTTGACGGATGGTTCGAAAATGATCACTGGAGTTAGGTTAGGTTAGGTTAAAGTGGCTTCGGATACAGAATCCACACACTTACACCAAAAGAAAAGTCCCATTGTGATACCACATGAATCTAGAGAATTACTTCTTACTAGTCGAACCATTTTGGGCTTTTTATAAAGCGAAGAAGATATTTGATATCCTTGTTAGCTAGTTCACTGGGATTATCATAAAAATATTCTCCCAGATGAAGTTTGCGTCTTAGGGAAAGAGTAAGGCATGTGCAGAGAAGGTGAGAGATTGTTTCCTCTTCTTCCTCGTCCAGCTCCTGCAGAAGTTATTTGAGGCTACACCAAGTAGTATCGCGTGTCTGCCTATAAGACAGTGTTCCGTAAGGACACCTATTAGGGAGCTAATATGAAGTCTGCTTTGAGATAACAAGTCTTTAGAGCGCTTTAGGTCCAGTGAAAGCCTGACTGTCAGAGAAGATGCGGATATCAGAAGTTGATATCACGTTTTCTCTTAGCCAGGAGAGAACCTATTTGATCGCTAAAATTTACGCTTTGAAGACGCTACAATGATAAGGGAGGCTTAGATTAAGCTTTTCTGAGTACACACCACTACCAACTCCTACTCCATCCTTTGTCTTGGATCCATCTGTATAAAAATGAATGCTTTTGTCGTCCAGGACCATTTCAGATCAAGATATTTGGCTTCATTGGTAAAAATTAGTTGTACACCTTTTATTGAAGCCCGGGAAACGAAAAAGTAGATGAGCTTTCAGGAAAAAGCTCAGTACTTGATTCCTCTCTCATAGACCATAACATCAGAATCACTCCATGCGAATTAAAATAAAATATTAGTAGGTAACAATATCATTCAAAAAGCAAATGATAGATGAAGACTCCTAGAAACCTGCGGAAACAGAAGGAAACTTTGGCCGAATTAAGACAAGAAAAGATCCGATGGGATCTTACTTCTTAAAAAACCCTCCCTGAGATCCCTAATAAGCGTGATTACGGGACATATTGTACTTGGCTACAATAAAATGAAGATTTTTTTTTTTTTTTTTTTTTTTTTTTTTTTTTTTTTTTTTTTTTTTTTTTTTTTTTTTTTTTTTTTTTTTTTTTTTTTTTTTTTTTTTTTTTTTTTTTTTTTTTTTTTGAATTCATTTTATTCAATCCTCTTATAACTACTTAATACTAGACAATGAATTCAAACTAGCTTATGATCTAAAATCTTATATTTAACTTACTGGCCCCAACCGGGCGCTCTAAGGAATTCATGATTTACTTAACATTAATGCCTTTCGGCCTATGAACTATTTTGATATTTTTTGTGTATTTATGTTTTTAAATTGTTAGAAAAATTGAAAAACTAACATCATGTTATCCATTTTATGTTTTTTTCTTGCAAGCTACTTAAAATTAGGTCCTTAAAAATAAAACTTAAAATTAACTAAAACTATCTATTCTACCTAACAACTACTTACAAACTAAAACAGCCACAGCAGCAAATTTCTATCTTTTTTTTTTTTTTTCTTCATATCACTTTTTTGTATATATTTTTTTTTTTTGCTTATACATTTTTTTGTTTTTTCTATCTGTTTCTTTTTGTTTTTTTTTTTTGTCCATGTCAATGTTTGTGCCACCATGCCTACTCTACTTAAACCTAAACCCAAAACCCTTAGACTAAAACAAGTATGTAACCTGGCCAAGGCTCAAAACCCCACCCCGACTACCCAATATCAAGTGCTGACTGAAGCCACCAGAACTGGTGCTCCTGCTTCACCCTATCGATTCGGTCCCGTTCGGACACACCCCTACTGAACCGGAGGAGCTCTGCTCCGTCCTGCGCGAGGACGTCTCGATGGTAAAGGAGCCGCCAATCGACGGTTCTCCGCCTGACGTGGTAGATTAGCGGGATCGCCAATCTGTCTTGTATCAGACCGCATTTATCTAAATGGAGGAATGCCTCTGGTGGAATGAAGCCGCTCGAGCGTGCACTATCAAAATATTCGTCGTTCGGATAGAACGCCCCAAAGATCAAATTATTCGTCGAAGTCATAGCTCTCGCAATGTGACCCCGAACAAGTTTTATCACGAAATTGTCAATTCTGTTGATCCGAGCCTCGTTGTACAGAACCTCGTTAGAATAGTAATGTACATAAGAAGATTCCGGTGTCCGATACAAACCGAGACAGCGCCGAAGACACTGCCTCTCGAACACCCGAATCTTCTCCATTTGAGATGGTGCAACGTTGAACCACACTGGACAGCCATAAACGATCATCGGCCGTATTAGGGCCATGTAGCAAATTACCTTCACTCTGGGGTCAAGCCGACTGCTGTAAAACAGCCGTTTCGTCAGAGCGAAGGCTCCTCTGGCCTTAGTCAGAGCAGCATCTATATGTCTGTCGAAATACAGATACTGGTCCAACCAGATACCGAGGTACTTCACTTCACTTTTGCTCGTTAATCGCTGTCCGTGAGGCCCAACGATGACCATCTTGCGCCAATTCTTGCGCGTATCCCTCGTGGCCCCAGCCAACGAGGTCCGGAACAGAATTGTTTCGCATTTCTGGACATTTATTTTCAGTTTCCAGTCATCGCAATATCGCTGAATCTTCTCGAAGTCACGTTGCAAGAGAATTCTAATGACTTCGACCTTTGGGGCAGTTCTGTACGCAATCAGGTCATCGGCATACGCAATTGCCTGGGAAAGGCTACCTATCAGATCGCTGGTGTAAATGCTGAAGAGGATCGGCAAGTTCACCGCTCTCTGTTGAAGACCGTTTTTAATTTCAAAGGTGGTGGTAGAAGTTACATTGCCACTTTTGACAACAAACTTTCTACCGTTGAGCATATCATAAAGCATATACAACAATGGTTTACTGATGCCTAGTCTGGTGAGTTTTAGGTACAACCCTTCTAACCATACGGTATCGAAGGCCTTCTCTAAATCAACCAGAACAGCACCCGTGCATTGTTTCTTGGACTTGTTCCATTGGATATCAGAAACGAGCTTAGACGCGGCATGAATGGTGTCATGTCCCGCCTTGAACCAGAACTGATTATCCGGAATTATACTGTTGTCCGCAGCCCACTCAGCCAGAGCCCTATTAATTACCTTTTCGAATACCTTGCTGATGCTTGGAAGAAGCCTCAATCGGTAAGTGTCTTAGTACAATGTTGGATATACCGTCGACACCTGCGGACTTCTTATTCTTTATTGAATTGAAGATGAGCTGGAGTTCTACCTTCGTGATGAGCAAGGGACTTGGGCCCGTTCGATCGGCGATTATAGCGTTTGCTAAAAAGTCGTCATCAAACCGTGTAAAACCACGGTTCTCGGATCGATATTGCGAAATATCATTCCTCAGGCAGAAGTGGTGAAGTAGAGCTCTGTTCTCCAGGTCGTGGTTCGGGCGAGTGCAAGCAATCACCTTATACACTTGCTGGAAAGCAGGACCAACTGTCTCCACTTTCTCCTGCGGCTCTTTAATCACAAAGAAGTCATCGTCCAAGACGGCTTTCTCAGAATCTATTTGTGCTGTCAGGAGTACGTCTCTGTTCTCTATAGTTCTCTGGAGTTTCAGGCACGGAAGGTCGTTCTGATTGTTTTTTCTAAATATCTTATTGATTTGGGGAAACATACTCGGGTCGCTAGAATTAACGGCCCGAATTTTGTTGTCCCAAAACAAGTTGATAGACAGTCTATAGTTTTCTTTAATCAGTTGGTTGATGTTTTTGATCGATGACTTCAGTGCCCTAATTTCCAGGTCGTGTGGGTCTGTGAAGCGTCTGTACAAGTTTTTCAGTCTTGTCAGTAGTCCACTTTTTTGTCTGTGAAGTGCGTCTATAGTCGCGTTTCTGTAGACATCGTTTTGGTCACGTTCCTTGTATTTCGGTATTGTCCGTTCCATCGTTCGTTTTATCGTATCGTCCATCTGTTGTAGATGTTGGTCGATTTCGTTGTTCGTTAGGTTTCTGTTATTTGGTGGGGCTATGTCACTCGAACGGAGTTTTTTCGCTAGGGCGTTGGTGAAACGAGGCCAGCGCATCTTACTGTAATTGTAAGAATGCGTTGGAACGTATTCATCCAACTCCACGCGCTCGTTCGGGATCTGAATTACAGCAGCCAAGCCACAGTGATCACTGTCGTACTCGATTGTCTGTAAGCAGTTTCGAGGGTGATTACCCACTTTGTCCGTTATTGTCAGTCTGGTATCGTACAGCAAAAGGTCTAGGAAGGAACCGCTCCTTAGGAACGATGGCCTTTCAGTAGCCAGCAGGTCGACACCATATTCAACACTGCAAAGATTCATCAAATTAAAAAGATGATTACCTCTTGGATTATTTGTTTGATTTCCCCAATCTCCATGTCTTGCGTTCAAATCTCCGGCCATAACGAAGTAGTTTTCTTCCAAGCTCAGTTTTAGTACTCTGAAAAGAATCTCGAGCTCTGAAATAAAGATATTAGCCTGCGGAGCTTCAGCCGCATAAGCCGCAATCATATACATCCGCTTCCCTTGAGTGAGAGAGATGCATACGACGCAAACTTCTAGCGTCCTGAGCTTTCGCAAATCATTATTGTATATGACTTTATAACTAATGCCCTTACGTATGAAGATCGCAACACTGCCTCCTTGAGTAGAGCCGGGTCGATCCCTTCTTACGATATTGTAATTGTTATTCGTCAATTTATGTTTCTGGTTTAGCTTGGTTTCGCTAGCCATGAACACATCGGGACTGTGGTCTTTCAACAACTGGAACAAATTAGCTCGGCGTTCAATCCTAATCAGTGAATTTACATTCACAGCTAGGATCCCTCCGGCAGCGCGCCCTTAACCCTGAAGTTGCGCTTGGCCAGCCATCATAGAGTAGAGTTTATCTACTCTTCCGGCTTGCTCCCATATCTGACTTTGCAGTCCTGCTAGTTGGCCTTGAATGGCAACCAACAAGGCCACAATGTCTGGCTGCCCCGCCGCCGGTGCCTTAGGCTCTTGGGCCTGTGGGGCAACCGGTGGTGGAGCCGGTCTCGCTTTACCCATTCCTTTCGCAGAGTTCGCGTAAGAAATATCGGGCCTTACGAATGAATTTGCTTTTGGAGCTTGTCGTAGTGGTCGACTTTCTACGGCCTTCATGACTGGCCTGTTTTTTTTTAATTTTTTGGATCTTAGAGCAGCCCCTATAATTGGAAGGGTGCCCCTCGTTCCCGCATATAACGCACTTGAGCTGGGTTAAGTCTTCAACCCACTCCATTCCTAACTGACATTCCCCCCTATTGTGGGTTTCTGCGCACTTGACGCAGCGCATCTGCATTTCGCAGTTGGCTGCGGCATGGCCGAACCTTTGGCAGCGCATGCTTTGTAGCATGTCGTCGTGCCTCATTAGTCTTTCCCATCTTATAACTTGGTAGTCGAGGATGGAAATACTCCTTAGACTATCCAACTTGCTTTGGGGCGATAACGTTACAAAGAACATTGGGAGCTTGTAACCCCCACGTCTGGACTTGACCGTAGAAAACGGCTTGACCCCGATAAACTCGAGATCGTCACTCGCTTTTCGACGGAGCTCATCTTAGAGCGCCTCAGGTTCCGTGCAGGAACTGATGCCCTTTAAGAGGACCGTTTTCAATTTTTCACTGCGAGGCGTGAAGCTGAAGAACTCAGCTGTGGCCATCTTCAGATACTCTTTCACAATGTTGTATTCTGGCAATGTGAAGCATTGCACAGAATACCTTTTTTCTTTGTCATTTATAATTTTAATGTTAAAACTACCATTAGTGGCCGACTTACATACTTTTTTTAGGTCTTCGAGGTCGACCTTGTGAGTCCTGATTGGTGGCACATTTTTGTAGTTAGTAGACTGTGGCTGTTTCTGGTGTTGTTGTTGATGTTGTTGTTGTTGTTGTTGCTGCTGTTGTTGTTGCTCTTGTTGTTGTTGTTGTTGCTGCTGCTGTTGTTGTTGATGTTGATTTAATAGCTCCTGCTGCTGCCTTTGTGCTGCTGACGTGGTAGGGCCCTCCTCGTAGGGGCCTGCTTCAGTTGTTGCAGGATTCTGGAGCTGTTCCGCTCCTGTATTTAATTTTTTGGCATTACGCTTTTGCTTTTTACTTAATTTCTGCTGCTGTGGTTGTATTTGTTGTTTTTGCTGTTTTACTGCAACCGGCGCCGAATTTGTTGTTTGCTGGATCTTGTGTTCCTGTTGTTGTTGCTTTTGGTGCTGCTGCTTGTTTTGTTGTTGCACCTGAAGCTTCCTTGTTTTTTCAGCTGCCTCCGTTTGACGGCGCGCTTCCTGCTTTTGTTTAAGGTGCAGGAGAAGGGGCTTTATTTCCTCCTTCAGCTGGTTCAGTACCTATTCGTATTGGTTTATTTATTTTTTGTTTGGAAACGAGGGCTTCCTCAACCTCCTCGTCTGAAGCATCAGTTGATAGGATAGTGACTCCGGACCTGAAAAGCCCCTCTCCGTCTTCGGACACATACTCTGTCCTAACTGACTCTTCATCGGAAGAGTCGTCTTGCACTTGTTTTGGTGCATTTACTGCTGCCGTTGTTTTAGCTGCTATTTTGATGTCATCCACCCTAGCTTGCAGCATAGTTGAGGTGGTGGCTGGCTTTTCAAACATCATATTCGGCGTTGGTTTGAAGCCCCGCCTTCTCTTCAACTTCCCTTCTACTTCACTTGCGGTGTTTTCCTCCACCGATGATTTGGTTGTTGTAGGATCACCTGATGCCACTTTAGCTTTCTCTTTCTTCATCGTATGCACGAAATTAATCATCTCGAGTCGAAATAGAAGATAAAAAAACTACTTCGAGTGGGAAACGAACCCACGACCCTTGGATTGACAATCCGATGCACTACCACTGTGCTATCGAGCTCTTATATATTTAAGTGGATAACTTGGTACTTTAACGTTTTGCACTTGTAAAAATACTTTTAGAAATGAAATTTCTCCGCTTGTAGTCTTCACTGAACGAGAGTTGAGGATCGCTTCTAGGCCTTATGGCTAAGATCAAAGTGTAGTATCTGTTCTTATCAGCTTAACAAAATGAAGATATGGCTTAGCACGGACGACATATTGCAGAGGCTTCGGCAATGAAGGAGAGCACGAAACTTCCGCTCACTTCCTATGCCACTGTCCAGCACTCTACAAAACTAACCAAACTTTTTAAGGCAACTATTTCTTCAACGAACTAGAAGAGCTATCCGAACTCCCAGGCAATTGATTGCTGAACATTGTCAAGTTATCTTAATAGCTCAACCAACGATAGATTTCATATGTTAAAAAACTTTTTCAGGAGTTACAATACTTCGGGGTATCACAAGACCCTACATTGATCTAAGTGTGACGGTGGCAACACCAACTGTCCATATAACATAACCTAACTAAACAAGGAAGAACATTTGCTGGCTTAAACCAGCATCCTACAACAGAACTTAAGCTGTTTCACAGGGTTACAACCGTTAAGGTAACTAAATACTATAAGGACTAAGGTGGGTAAACGTCCGTCGCCACTGAGTGGAAAGCGATCCGATGCAACAAGGCCCATACCATTTTTTGCAGATTATCATGTTCATGTTTTCACCGATTTTTATTGAGAGAAGAGGTAGGAATGTGTTGTGAAATTGAGTCATATTGTGAGGAAGAAATTTCCTTATAGTCCAATATGCTAAGAACATAGGATAAAATTATTAGTAGATATTACGAGTTTTATTCGACGACGACGTTTTCAGCCATGAATAAATTCGTACAATTTGCTCGTACTCACTTTATTTAAGCACTTCTACAAAAACTATCATCCAGCGTTGCACCTCTACCTTGACTTGGCGTATTAATTTTGCTTCATCTATACACAAGAGTTTTGCATAACGAGCCTAAAAAAGTTATCTCTTCAAAAATGTAGCCTTCTATAGGTAAGAACATTAGTTGCAAAACACAAAACTTTTTTGTTTTTGTAAAAAGATTTGGGTAGAGTATGAAAACGTTATGGTAAGAAATTCTTTTTTCTTTTTTTCAGAATCATAATTTCAAACCCATTTATGTTGATAGTTCTATTTTTTATGCGCTTTTAAAACTTAAACTTCGCAGTATATTAATTTCTCTTTTCCATTAATGCATTTAAATTTTACTTAAAAAAAGAACATTCTTTACTAAATGGGCGTTGAAAAACCATCAGTCATGCAATTAATTTACCTTATTTTTAAGTCATCTGGGTCCCAACTATCTGCAATCTCAACCGTAACCACCAAGCTAAAGCATAATCTCATTTTGAAGTCGGACTTTCAAACAAACTATCAGGTACGCCTGGCAGTAATGGAAAATGTAAGAACAAAAACAGAAAATAAAATCGTCCTTTACTTCAACTTCGTTGCACCATCTTTCCCAAACGTAGCACCAACTCGACTTCATAAGAATTATGAAATTAACTTTCACCAAGAGTTTTTGTCAGCATTGTTGCGGGATGCAAAACCAAACGGGTCAGTATTAATATTTCAAATATGTAGTACCTACTTGCTATAGAACCAAGAAGTCCTACACTCAAATTCGGCAAAGAATTCGCTTCCTTCAACAAATATTAAGGTATATGGATGATTAGTTCATGTCATGGCTTGACTATACCCTTCAAGCACAGATAATAAATTTATACAGATGTCTCATCCCTGCAGAAAAAAATGAAACATATTTTGCTCTTAACAGACAACGCCTTAGCGGACAAGGAGCTTTTTGAAGCTTTTTTCCTTGCCTAAGTATTCATTTATGGGCAATGAGGCGAGCGAAAATAGATTTTTAATGCATTAAGTGAATGCGTTAAAGCTTTTGGAAAAAGCTTTTTTTTTGGTAGCTTTCAGTTTCATATATCATTTCTCGCCATAAGGATGAGACATCTGTATAAATTTATTATCTGTGCTTCAAGTTAATAAATTACTAACAAACAAGTTTTCAGGAAAAATAATTCCCTTTGCCTTGCATCAAATCACGTACTCCATTGCAAAGAAGTGACAACTAGAGTTGCAGTTTTATTTTTTGCTGTACCTAGTGTAACGGAACCCGTGTTCCTCCCTCTCCATCCTATACCACCTTTACGACCTTAGGACTACAGGACCCTAAGGCCGGTCCAGGCAGCAGGATGGAGAAGGTATCCAGGCTACGGCTACGCGGCATGCTTGCGTGCCTTAGGCTTTGCTCGACGGAGGGGGGGGTTCTTGTAGCCGTAGCGTGGATATTGTTACTGTTACTACATGCCATTTCAACAATAAGGTTCCAAAATGATGGGACCCGAAGATTAACTTGTAGAGGGGAAGGGCGTGTCACTGAAGGGAGAGCGCGGAAAGTCTCCTCTCTCTACCCGTCCTCATGTCATACTCACCATGACCAATATAACCAAATTATACTCTCATATCAAATAAAAAAAAAAATCTTCATTCAATAATCATAGGAATCATTAATATTGATAAATTAAATATGTATGCACGTAAATTTACAATACAAAGAAGTAAAAATTTAATAATGATTTGAACAAAAAAAAAATGAAATGAAAATGAAACAAAAAAAACTTAAATTTAATACAAGTATTATAATTAATATTTTTTTTTTTTTTTTTTAATTATTGTAATAATTCAAAATAAAAATTAAATTGATTTTAATAATTCTTAAAAAAAATAAAATTAAATTACCTTCATCCTTTATGGTGCACCATGATGATTTAAACATATATTAAACAAAAAAAAAAAATCACTTAACGATAAAAAAAATTGAACAAAAAAAAACACTGAATATTAATTATAATAATAACTCTTGAATCTCTTGATTTTTTTCCTCTTCTGTCTTGATTTTTTTTTTTTTCCTCTTTTTTTTTGATCAGATATATTTTTATTTAATGTTTTGTTTTTATCTATATTGTTAGATAACCCTTTTTTGTTTTTGTTTGATTTTATTATTTTGGGTTCAATTCACAATAGGCAATTGTCACTAATTTTTCATTCATTTATTTTGTTACTTCTTTTTATTTTGTAAATTTGCATTTTTTTTTCTTCACATTTATTTATAACATGTCTTTATTGATAGTTTTTTTTTTATTAAGACAATTACGTATTTAAAAAAATTTTGTGCCGAATCGATTACATTCTTTGATTAAAATAAATATACCGAACTGATCGTTTCTGATCTTATTGAATGAATGAATAGAATATTTTTTTTTTTTTTGAATTTTCAAAATCAAAATTTTCAAAGCTTTTTTTTTTCTAAGTGTGTAAATATAGTGTATGTGTGTAAAGTATGTTGTATGAATAATGTTGAAGTGGTAAGTATGTGTGTGTGTTCTATGGATCGTATTATGTGGTAAGTATTATTATGTACTGTATGTGTGAGTTTTGTTTTGTTTTTATTTTATTTTCCTTTCAGATCCTCACAGTCTCATGCTCACGCTAGCTGCCGGGCATTTGTCTTTTTCATTTTTTTATATCCTTAGCGTGAAATACTCCAACCTTTTTGCCGTTAAGGTCTTCGAGTTCATAGCAACAGTTACCGAGAACTTTAGAAACCTTCATTTTGATAAATTTGGGACTGAGTTTTGCACAAAACTTCTTTATTGCATCGCTCTGTGCAAAATTCCTCCTGAATACAATATCCCCAACCGAAAACTTAACATCCTTGCTCCGCAAATTGTATTTGTCCTCATATCGACAATGTGTGTTCGTAAGAGTGTTTTTAATGTGTGCGTGTAAAATGTTCATTTTCGATGCTTTGGATACTAAGTTCATTTCAGAATTGTTTAGTGAATTCAATTTTCGGAGTATTCGATAATCTGCACCGTGCTCAACACAGGCTTGCCCAAACAAGGCTTCATACGGCGACATGTTTATCGCAGAATGAACGGTCGTTCGCAAAGCGCTAGCAATGGACTGCAAATGAGTGTCCCAATTCCTCTGGTCCACGTCAATGTAACCCCTGATTGCTGCGAGAATTGAGCGATTTACTCTCTCACTTGCGTTAGCTTGTGGAGAATAAACCGCTGTCTTGATATGAGTAATGCCGAATGTCGACATACTCTTCTCAAAATCTCGACTGACAAATTGTTTACCATTATCTGTCAGTACACATTCAGGGATTCCAAATAAGCAGAACACTTCGTCATTGAGAAATCTCAATGCAGTCTGTGCTGTCGCTTTGCGAAGTGCCTTCACTACCACGAACTTAGTCAATTGGTCTAGCGCAACAACAATATGCGTATTTCCAAGTCGCGAGCGTGGATAAGGTCCAAGGAAGTCCATGAATATCATCTGAAAAGGTCTCTCAGCCACAAATGCTTTACCCATCGGAGGTCGAAGGGTGGCATTTGGAGCTTTCGAGGTCTTACAGACATCACAGTCTCCTATGAATGCCTTAACTTGAGCTGCCATGTTTGGCCAAAAGAATTGTTGCCTTAGTCGATAGAGGGTTTTTGCAATCCCCCCATGCGAAGCTCTTGGTGGTTGATGAGCCAGTGCAATCAAACGTTCGGTTAGCTGTTCAGGAACCCAAAGCTTCCAGACTTCATCATCTTCAATTGGGTTTCCTGTGCAGTGTTTGACCTTCTTGTAAACGAAGTTTTCGGACACACGAAGGTCAGGTAGCTGATTGTTTTGATCTATGCAATTAATGATCTTGCGGTATTCCTCAGATTGAAAACTGGGATCCTCAAGATCTATATGCAATACTTCGCAGGAATCATTTACCATCGAAACATCGCAAAGCAGTGCGTCGACCTCATGCACTCGTGAAAGTGCATCAGGCACAACGTTCTGAGTTCCTTTACGATGCTCAATGGAAAAGTCAAAACCTTGAAGCTTTAAGCTCCATCTAGCTAACCGTCCACTTAAATCTTTTTGACTCATTAACCACTTCAAGCTCGAATGGTCGGTTACAATCCTAAAAGGATGCCCCTCGACATAAGCTCGAAACTTTTGAACTCCCATAACAGCAGCCAAACACTCACGCTCAGTCACGCTGTAGTTGCGCTGAGCCTTATTGAGTTTTTGCGAATGGTAGCAAATGGGCCGTTCATTTCCGTCGTTGTCCATTTGGGCAAGCACACAGCCAATACCTGTGTTGGACGCGTCACATAATATCAAAAACTCCTTTGAAAAATCCGCATTCACCAGCAATGGAGCTGATGTAAGCGCAGTTTTCAATTTAGTAAAAGAATCCCTAGCTTCCTCTGAAAATATGAACTTTTTACCTTTCTTGAGCAGGTCGGTCAAAGGACTGGCCAAAGTTGCGAAGTCTTTGACAAATCTTCGATACCAACCCGTCATTCCTAAAAAGCGTCGAACCTGTTTAGCTGAGGTTGGTTCAGGAAAATCTGAAATAGCCGTTAACTTTCCCACATCCGTTTTAAGACAGCCGTCGCCAACAATATACCCCAAATACTTCAACTCTTTGAAACAGAATTTAGACTTTTGGATATTGATAGTTAGACCCGCCTCCTTCAATCGACTCGCAAGTATCCTCAGCTGTTCCAAATGCTCATCAAAAGTACTCGATATGACCAACAAGTCATCCAAGTACGGAAAGATTTTCTCTCTCAACTGATGAGGTATTACCTTATCGATTAATCTGACCAAACGCTGTGGCGCATTACAAAGGCCAAAGGGCATGACAGTGAACTGCATCAGAGGCATTCCAGGCACCGTAAAAGCCGTCTTCTCCCTTGAAGATTTCTCCAGTGGAATCTGCCAAAACGCATCTTTCAGATCCACGCTTGAAATGAACCGAGTATCTGAAAGACGAGATAGCAATCCCCCTATATGAGCCAGTGGATACGCATCTTTTTTTGTTTTCGCATTGAGCTTCCGGTAGTCTATGCACAAGCGATTTTTGCCTGGCTTACGCACCAGAACTACAGGAGAGCTCCATGCACTATTGCTCTCTTCTATAACTCCGAGCTTAACCATGCGATCCAATTCCTCATATATGAGTTTCTGCACTGCTGGAGAAATCGGATAATGACGTTGTTTTATGGGCTCAGCTTCTCCTGTGTCAATAGTATGCATTTCCAATGTCGTCTTCCCTAAACCTTGAATGGCACTGGAAGGAAACAGATTAATGACATCTTTGAGGCACTTGGATTGTTGTTCAGTCAGTATGTGAGCATTTGGATCAGATTCTGGAATTGTTGTCGGTAAAGACACTTCCGAAATCAATTGAGGTGCAATATCAAATGCCCTCCAAAAATCAATTCCTAGATAAAGTCTTTGTTGCAATGTTGGTACGAGATATAGGGGAATTTTTTTCGTCATCCCTTTGTACGAAACATCAACATAGATTTTGCCTACTATGGCTTGATGTTTCCCATCAGCTGTCTTAACACCGGAAGTGAGTTTATTGTAATTTTGGCCGTGTCTATGAAGAAACTCGAAACCATCCATACCTAGGCAACTAATACTAGCTCCACTGTCCAATAAGCCCAAAAGCGGTTCGTCAAAGATTTTGACAGTAGCATAGGGGCGCGGATCGTCGGAGCAGCATAAGGTGGTGGCTTCAATTGCTTTGTATGTCTGTTTCTTCTCGCGGAATTTTTCTCTTAGCTTCGCGATTTTTGTCGACACAACCGTGTTTTGATGTCCAAAAATTCGCTTTCTGACTTCAATGTAATTTTGAAGTCTTTCATGCAAAGTTTTAGACGGTTGTATTTGTGTAGGTGTTGTCTTAGATGTGTGTGTAGATGTTGGTGTAGTTCGATTGGGGAAAGAGTTTGAAACAGACTCGTTAAGATTGGTAGAAGAGGGCGGGCATGTTAATGGCGACCCGGGTTCTTCTCCAGAGAGCAATTTCCCCGGGGTTTCAAACTGCTCTTCGACCCGTTTCCCGAGCACTTGAGACATTGAGGCGTGGTGGTGTTCTCCATTCCACATCTAAAACAGAAGAGATTTCTCCGAGGATCGGGACACTCATGGAACGAATGACCTTTGCCCTTGCAGTTCCAGCAGATAAAACTGCTAGTATCTCTCTCCGTTTTAGGGTGGAAGGCTTCCAGGTCAGGTTGAAAATTGCCTTCGTTTTCGTCAATGGGAGCAACTTCAAGCTCAGCGACAACTCTGCGTGAAGTTGTAGGGGTAACAAAACGAGATCTTTGTATCTCACGGTCGCTTATATATTTTTCCACTTTGCGACATACGTGGACCATCTCCGCCAAGTTATTCGTGTGAAAGGTAATCAAGAGCATACCCATTTGCCGTCTTACATTGTTTTTGAGGACATCGATGATTTCTTTTTCGGATTTTGGGACACGTAATCTCCCATTCAGCTGCTGAATTGCAGCAAAAAAATCATCAAATGTCTCTCCGAAACGTTGTTGCCGTTCATACAACATTCTGGATACTTCAGAGTCTGTTTCCAAGCTCCTAAATTGCTCTAAGAGTGCAACTTTCAATGCGGTCCAAGTAACGTGTGGGTTTGCCTTTAGATATACCCAGAACCAAGTTTCGACGGAACCCGCGATGAAGTGATGAAAATTAATCACCACCTCATCCCAAGATGCGCCGTAACTTGTCTTTAAGCGATCTAAACGGAACAAAAAATCATCCACCGACATGTTTTTATTATCAAATTTCAGACCCCATTTGTGAAAATTTTGATGCCTAAGAGGGACGGACTGTGGAACACCACCTTGATCGTTCATCGTCAGATCTTCAAGTTGACTCAGAAAGTCGTTCATGTTCGAGGGCTCTGTTGGGTTGTGTCGTCGTGTTTGAGACTGCTGAGAGTTTAAAGGATTGTGACGGGGTGTTGGAGCTGAAGCCAATGATTCACGAAGAATTCCGGCTATTTCGTCTCTCATTTCGGATCTGGTTCGTTCCATTTCCGAAGAGAAGATACGGAAATCCTCAGAGCGGCTTGCACCCACTGTTGCAGATACAACTTCCTGAATATATTTTGTGAGAGATGTCGAACGACCAGTTGAAGTCTCACGCACTTTTCTTTTTGTTTGACTAGTCGAGGCTGGAATGTCAGGTTCTGAATTGTCATTAATTTGCGAACGAAGTACTCTTCCATTTGAAGACTTTGTCTTCCTTCGTATTCGCAAGCTTGACATTTTGTGTTATAAGAGTGTTGTGTTATGAAAAAAAAATGTGTGTAATACTAAAAAAAAAAAAAAAAAAACCAAAATCTTGAAATTTAAAAAGAGTTAAATTAAAATAATTAAAATTAATTATGTAATAATTTACTGTTCTTTCAAAATGGTCATGGTGAATAAGACTTGGAGAGGACAGGGCTCCCCTCAGCGACACACTAGCTTAACACGGAAAAAATAATCGCACTGTATCGTCAGATTTGTATCTTGGCAAATGGTTGATGTACTCAAAGTTGAGGCTTGCATATTTTCAAAAGCTTTAGAAGCTAAACTGAAAGTCAAGCCTTACGATTGTAAATCGAATGATTGTATAAGAATTTATGCGAAGAGAGAGAAAAGTAAAAAATTGAACAACTGAAGACGAGCTAAAATTGCATCTTATCTTAGGCTTCAATTAATTAAATTTCTGTCATGTTTTCTTTTTTTTTTTTTTGTATAGAAATCAAATGCAATACGCAACTGCGTAAAAGGTAGAAATGCCCTTTACCGGACGAATGCAAATGATAACTACATTTAAACAAACTACAACAAATACTTCAGTGATGATACAATAAACTACAACAAACCATGTCCAAGATATAATATACTTCAACAGTGCGCTTACCTTCCCGCGTCAAACCTCCCTCGGTGTTGACGAACTCAAATCTTCGGGCCCCACGTTGGGCGCCACCTGTAACGGAACCCGTGTTCCTCCCTCTCCATCCTATACCACCTTTACGACCTTAGGACTACAGGACCCTAAGGCCGGTCCAGGCAGCAGGATGGAGAAGGTATCCAGGCTACGGCTACGCGGCATGCTTGCGTGCCTTAGGCTTTGCTCGACGGAGGGGGGGGTTCTTGTAGCCGTAGCGTGGATATTGTTACTGTTACTACATGCCATTTCAACAATAAGGTTCCAAAATGATGGGACCCGAAGATTAACTTGTAGAGGGGAAGGGCGTGTCACTGAAGGGAGAGCGCGGAAAGTCTCCTCTCTCTACCCGTCCTCATGTCATACTCACCATGACCAATATAACCAAATTATACTCTCATATCAAATAAAAAAAAAAATCTTCATTCAATAATCATAGGAATCATTAATATTGATAAATTAAATATGTATGCACGTAAATTTACAATACAAAGAAGTAAAAATTTAATAATGATTTGAACAAAAAAAAAATGAAATGAAAATGAAACAAAAAAAACTTAAATTTAATACAAGTATTATAATTAATATTTTTATTTTTTTTTTTTAATTATTGTAATAATTCAAAATAAAAATTAAATTGATTTTAATAATTCTTAAAAAAAATAAAATTAAATTACCTTCATCCTTTATGGTGCACCATGATGATTTAAACATATATTAAACAAAAAAAAAAAATCACTTAACGATAAAAAAAATTGAACAAAAAAAAACACTGAATATTAATTATAATAATAACTCTTGAATCTCTTGATTTTTTCCTCTTCTGTCTTGATTTTTTTTTTCCTCTTTTTTTTTGATCAGATATATTTTTATTTAATGTTTTGTTTTTATCTATATTGTTAGATAACCCTTTTTTGTTTTTGTTTGATTTTATTATTTTGGGTTCAATTCACAATAGGCAATTGTCACTAATTTTTCATTCATTTATTTTGTTACTTCTTTTTATTTTGTAAATTTGCATTTTTTTTTCTTCACATTTATTTATAACATGTCTTTATTGATAGTTTTTTTTTTATTAAGACAATTACGTATTTAAAAAAATTTTGTGCCGAATCGATTACATTCTTTGATTAAAATAAATATACCGAACTGATCGTTTCTGATCTTATTGAATGAATGAATAGAATATTTTTTTTTTTTTGAATTTTCAAAATCAAAATTTTCAAAGCTTTTTTTTTTCTAAGTGTGTAAATATAGTGTATGTGTGTAAAGTATGTTGTATGAATAATGTTGAAGTGGTAAGTATGTGTGTGTGTTCTATGGATCGTATTATGTGGTAAGTATTATTATGTACTGTATGTGTGAGTTTTGTTTTGTTTTTATTTTATTTTCCTTTCAGATCCTCACACTAGTAAGCATCGATGTCAAAGATATTTTTGGCGAATAGTCAGGAATAGCAAAGAGGAACTCCGCAAATCAAATGTCAAACATCTGCCGCATCACAACCTAGGTAAACTTAACTTGCACAAATGTTTGTCTCTCTTGAAGATACAAAAACGATCAAAAGTAATTTTATGGGAATAAACTTGTTAGGCCACGTTAACCACCGGACTATAAACATAAAGGACTGCAAACCTGCAACCCATTTTTCTGAGTTTGGATACTCTTTGAATTTTCAATGTGATTAGGTGAATTTTAGTTGATGATTTTGGTCATTACTTACTTGCTCTTTCTCTGGCCTGGTGGCTGGGAACTTTTGAAATTTGAAGAGTTGTTTGTTTGTCTTTGGGAGCGATCCTTGGAGAGGTTCCTTCTCTCGCTTCTAGGGCACTTGTAATCTTTTATTCCTAGCAGGCCGACTCCACTAGAGATAATTTCTCTCAGAATACTCATCCTGACATGAAAAGTCTAATGGAGTCGCGTTGTTTCGTTTGTCCTCGTCGTTTGTTTCCTTATTTTTCATGTCAGGATGAGTATTCTGAGAGAAATTATTTCTAGTGGAGTCGGCCTGTAGAGGACTTGCTAGGGTACCTACACATGATAAAATAATATATTTTGCTTGCATTTCTTTTTGATCTTCGACGATATTTGTGGGACATGATGTTGGTTAATTGCTGTTTGTTAATTTCATTTTTTTTTCGAATGCTTTCGGCAAAGAACACAAAAGTCAACAAGTTTTAGAATTTACAAGCATTTTTTCCTGCTGTTAGTTTATTGGTGGTGCATGAGGTTTCTTCAAAGGTATGTACGGCTCATAGACGAATCCATACAAAAACCGTTTGTCTAAGGAAGTATTCCGAATATGGAATCTTTTTTTGATTCTTTGTCTTTAAATTCATGAAGCAATTGAATATAGATACATAAGGTTTTGTTTTTGAAAAGTCCTTGCAAGAAGTCTTTGAGAATTTTAAATAATGATGGTTTGCTGTAGTGACACACGAGCCATGAAATCCAGAAACTAAAATAAGCATAGATGTTTTGCTGTATTTATGTATGTACGTATATTTCGGAAGAGTTTAAAGTTTGCTTTTCCTGCTAAATTTTGTTTTTACAGAGAAGGCAATGAAATACCCCTACAAAAAGGGGCTTGTTAGTTTATTGAAAAAGTCATATCCAGAATGTATGTATCTTTTCTTTAAAAATGCACAGGACAAACTTTTGTGCATGTATTCATTTTATATGAGAAAAAAAAGTTCAAGATGGCAATTTCATCGGAGAATTAAGAAAAAAACAGTTCTCGTGTCGATTTGAGAATTTGGTTGCATAAATGTATAGTGTGCCTACACCTCGGTTCTGATTAATTGATGAATGATTTTATTTTTGAAGAACTAACGATGTTTTTTCTTATAATTCTACTAGCTGATCCGGCAGACGTTGTTTTGCCATACGGATTATTTATGTAGTATGAATTGATTATTTTTTTTGTATTTGAATTGAGGTGATTGAATTCACATTGATGAGTTTTAAGTTGTTTGAACGAAATCGGCCAAGCCGTTCATGAGATACCTATCCCTATACCCCTATAGAATCCTGACCATGTGGTAATCAAAGTTAGCAAAGTGGTTGGGCTTGAGCCCGCGAAGGTATCTTAATTCGTACGACCATACTAGCTGACCCAGCAAACTTTGTTTTGCCATATAAATGTAAATATTCGGAAATACTAATCCGACAACAAAAATACTTTCAGCAACAGAAAACTAAATGATCAGATCCAATCGCAAAACAACTTGTTTTTGTGAAAACCAGTCAAAACCAAAAAAGTGAAAGCATTCAGCATTCATAAGATCGTATATATTTCTCCCTCTCTCCAATTTATAGCAGGAGTAGATTGACAGTCTGCTCATAGAATTGGTCACGACACAAAGTGTCAATTGATGTAAGGTTCCCATATGAAAATATGAAAGAATACAAATGCACGAATTTTTGAAGAGCGATAAAGTTATAACAAAACTTTGTTTAAAATGGTTGCACAAACACGTTTTTTGTTGTTGTTGTTTTAATCCAGCAAAAATCATAAGCATTTAAAAGAAATTAAGAAATGAACCAGATGTCCCTAAATATCAAGAAAGCTCAAGTTTCAGGCTCTTGTCAAGGGTGTGTTAATCCTTCTAAATAATAATCATAATCATTTACATAATTCTTTTACCTCTAACATATTTTATTCAGTTGAGATATTGTAAGTTGATTTATTTCCTTTGGCTTCAAGTTTTGCAATCTTCTCTCCTTATCAAGAATGAAAATCTTGAATGTGTTACAAGTGGCGCTATTTGACAACACCTTTGAGTTATTCAAAGCCCAACTCTAATCGTCTAATCGTGTTCCCAGGCCCGGATTTAGAAATTTGCCGCCCCTAGGCAGTTGCGAAAATTGCCGCCCCCCGCCCTACGAAACTTTTTCAATGGTGTAATAAGTTTGGTTCGGAAAGTTTTTCAATAAATTAAATGCCCCTTTCTGAGAGCAGATTTTTCATTTTATTATAGTCAGTTTATTATAATCATTTAACAATTAGCATTGTGTATGCGATTATTGATTATTTATTGGTTGAAGTTTTTACGTCTCGATTTTCGGACGGCAAACTCATCGATAATGGAATCGAAATCTAAAGACATAAGCAAATCTGACTCTATAGTCAACAAAGCGAGTGCGTTCAATCGTTCTGCAACCAGTTTTGATCTCAAGTAGTTTTTCACTCGCCGCAGTACGGAGAATGATCGTTCAGCGCTACAATTTGATACGGGTGTGCAAACGAGCATTCGGTACGCTATATCAACATTTGGAAAAACTGTGTGGAGCTCATTGCTTCTTAGTAATTTGAGCAGATCCATAGGAGATTTTTTTTCTATATTCTTATCTTATATCGAATAATCGATATTAGGCCAATATCGAGAATTGTCCGAATCGATTTTTTTCGATTCGAGCATTTTACACTCATAATGTTGGTACGCGTGCTGACGAAATAGGCGGGAAATTCAATTCCCACGAATATAACAAGTTTTGAAATTTTCTCTCAAAATTTGCCGCCCTCCAATTCTTGCCGCCCGAGGCAACTGCCTACTGTGCCTGCATGGTAAATCCGGGCCTGCGTGTTCCTGTTCAAGCTCTCAACTGAATTAAGGGAATTTTTAAATTATAAAGAAGGGATAATTGCCCTTTGAATATTGAAATCACTGATAATGTTTAATTTATTCTGTAGGTAGGTGAATGAATCTTATACTTGCTTATTTATAATATTATACACTTTCATGCCATCACCAAAAGCAAGTTAAAGACCTTACAACGCAGCGATGATTAATTTCATACACGGTGGAACCTAAGTCTCTTGTTAGTTTATCATGTTATTTTATTTTTGATTTTTTGTCTTGCCTTTGCCCAAAAACCAAACACACAAAATTTGGCATGAAGAAATTTCAGAAGAACACGTGGGGCACGGGGAAGCGGCACTGGTGCTGTAATAGGTATTCCTGAAGGGTGGCTTATTTAAATATTTGATGGCTTCTTGAATAATTCTCACCTCTTTTTGTCGTTGGTTTTGCTGGTGCTTTTATGGTTGTGAGGCGCGTATTTTTTGCCGCAACACGCTTTTGTACTTTGTTATAAGTTTTGTTCTGCTGCTGCCTGCAATAAAGAACCCACGCCGATGCTCCTTTCTTCGTGCGAAAACTAAATTGATGTTCACGTTGCGTGTTTATTGTCTGAAGCTTGAGGCAGATGATGGCAGATTTGTCTGCCATTTTCAGTTTTATTTTAGGCTATACGCAAGAACGATGGAGGTCAACCTTAATCAACTATAAAAAAGTGGAAAGCTTGCTTTTGCATTTAAACAGGAAGTAGAAATAAGTTTTTTGATTTGCTTCTTTTTATGTGTATAGGTTTATACCTACTTTATTTTAGAAGTTAAATTCCTGGTGGTGTACAAAAAACAAACAATTTTCAAGGAACAATATTTGCCTTTGTTTTTTTTATTTTATCGCATGGAAAAGAAACATTTAAATTACTTTCTGCTACTAAATCATTCATAAGCACCACTAATCTGCTTTTAGCATACTCCACGTCCGGTGATGGTTTAGTATAATCCATTTTTTGTGAATTGCGGTATTAAGCAACTCGTGTTAATATATTTCTTCTGCACCAAAAACTAAATCTAACAGAAAAAAAACAATCCATTCAAATGATATATATCTAGTTATAAAGTTAAAGGAACATTTATAAGCAGGATTGACGTGACTTGAGCATGCTTTTTCTTTTTGTACATTTTTTATTTGTAACTAGCAGTTGCCCACGACTTCGTCCGCCTCCCCCTCGTCCACCGGCCAGAGTATCGTCTCGACTTGTGCATCATACGCGCGTGGGAATTTTGTTGCGAAGTTATTGTAAAATTGCATTACAGTCAACTCTCCCTAAGTCGTAATTCTCTTAAACTTGAAAAATTTGAGCATTTTTAATGATTCCCCTCAGTTTTTCATAATTTAAACATTCCCTTGGTCGAACTCTCCCTAATTCTAATATCTCTCTTACTTCTGCATCGTTTTTTTCCTCAAGTCAATTTTTTTTCCTGTTTCTTTAAACTGAGCATATTTTTTGGTTAAGAAATATATAAAATGATATTGTTTAAACACAATAATCTGCACAAATAGTGCAATCATTTACATTCACTGCAATCAATCACATTCACAAATCAATTGAAATCTCAAAATTATAATTTGAGCAGTTATTAGGCCAGTTCCACCTAACAACATCTCACTGAGATCTCAATGTCACCTTGACTGAGGCAAAATCATTTGGTGGAACATAATTCTCAGTTATCATTGAGATATAATGGTTACCTTACTAATTGTTGTTGCACATATGTCAGCCATGTCAAAATAGCTGAGTGAGAAATCGAATCAAAAATAATATACACGCTCGTATTGTTTTTTTGTTGAAATTCTGGTACTTTAATTCTAAATCAGTTGGTGCTGAGCAGTGCACACTACACAGTAATTTGTTCAACACACACCAAGAAAAATTAATATTTTTTTTGCCCTTTTTTGTACTTTTTTCACTGATTCTTCGCTTATATCGCCTAATGTTATATAACCTTCTATAATAAATAAACTATTCAACACAAAATAATTGTTCACTTTGATTTAGCAGTTCCTGAGATCAGCGGGTTCAAGGAAACAACAGAAGCCTTCAAAAAAGAATATTTTTTGCCGTTTTTGCAATATTTTTAACTGACGCTTCGCTCCTATTGGTAGCAGCGTAGTAGCTTCTAGCCTTCCTCGATAAATCCACTATTCGACACAAAAAGAATTGTTCAATTTTACTGAGCAGTTCCTGAGATAAGCGCGTTAAAACGCAGAAAAATAAATATTTTTTCCGTTTTTTCCAAATTTTCCACAGATTCTTCGCTGCTTTTGGTCGCAGGTTAATTTTAAGTAGAATAAAGCCTTCCTCTATTAATTAATTCGAACCAGTAGTTCCTGAGATTACCGCGTTTAAACGAACAAACTCTTTAGCTTTATATATTAGTATAGATGTTTCTTTATAATATTGTTACAGCTATTGGACAACAAATTTCTATTACATTAGATGCATTTTATAACCACTTTTAAAATTAAACTTATACAAGAAAACTTCAAGGATACAAGTATTTGTTCCAGTAAAGGTACCTCGAAAAATAAATGTCTTAAAAATTTAATTCTACAAAAAAAAGATATCGCTGTAAACGTTGATACATTTAGACATTTAGACAAACAGCCAACTTCGACAATTTCAACAGTTCTTAAATCTGCGTGTTATTCCAATAAGTATGTCACATTTCATAACATGCATTAACATTCATAAATTCTGCTTATGTGGAGCTAATAATTTAATCCAAATCTCAATTATTTGTGCATTTTCATATAATTTGCTAAATTAAACTTCATCTTCACGCAAATAAAAATTAAGCAACCTTTCAACTACTCTGAGGCATTTTAAAGTTTCTTCCTTTATAAAAAAAATGCATAATTATGTATATATGACAGCACAATGCACCTTTAAATTCGTGTTTTAATATGATTTCTGCTAAAAAGAGTTCACGTTGATAGCAACTTTAATCTAAAACTATAAGTCCTTTGCACACATGTTTTTTTTTTTAAATATAATATTACCTTCTTATTACTCTCTTTAACTTAAAAGACACCGACTTTGGCAATATATCTAACATTAACATTAGTGTCATTTGGTATTATGAACCTATGAACGACATTTATGAGAGCCACCTACATGCACAAATTTTGAGCTGTCATCTCAACTTTATATAAACTAGTTTAACGCGTTACGTGCTTTTATTCCGTGTACTTATACCTACACACCTACAACATAAACTTCATCAGCGCAAATGTGCAAAACCAAAGAAAAGGCCATAAGCCTCTTCTTCATCATGTAGAGTAGAATTTCGAAATATGTAATGTCTTTATTTCACTGAAAACTGTTTCCTTGATACCACATCATCGGTTTTTCTTCATAATTGCCACTAAATGAATTTAGTTACCTAAACCTTCATAGGAATGCATAATCCTTTCCCTTTCATAATGAGGCACTGGATAAAGAGTGCTTTGGCTCAATATTAGGGTGAGAATGATGTGCAGTGTAGACTGTAGCAATATAAAAATCTTTGGAGGTGCTTAAATCCTTTTCTAAGCGTAATGGCGTTATTAGATTACTAGCTGACCTGCGGGACGTTGTACCCGCTCTTAAGAAATTGTAAGTGGTAACTTAAAGGTTACGTAACTTAACAGAGTTGCCACAGTTCTGAAAGCTGTAACCCAATTACTCCTGGTGTATCAAAGGGTTCAGAGCTGCAAAGCTGTGTTCCATTTTTGTTTGTTCGCAGGATACAGAAGTTACATATATGAGAATAGTAGCATATGATTAATTTTTGTTATTTTTCATAGATATCTCTGATAGCAAAATAATTTTCCATAAAGATATTATAGTGAATAAGGTGTTAATTTATTGTCCCAATATTATCACGAAAGAAATGAAAATTACTAATTTTATTTTAAATATTGTAAATAAACTTGTTAGCAACGCCTTTTTCTATCTGAAATAAAAAAAAATGTCAAGGCTAATAGTCTTTGAAAGTCATCAAAACTTAAGAAAAAGAAATCTGTCATAGCATTTCTACGTGGGTCTACGTAAAATTTATTTGAGTGTTATAACTTATAACTTATACATTTTTTTGAATAGTTTTTTTTTTTTTTTTGAGAGCTGCAAGGGCGAAACATAAAGTCGTTCAAAATAAATTGCTCTGACATATAATAATTATTACATGATTTGTTTTAACTTATTAAAATGCAGCCTATGTACATTTGTCCTTATATTCTTTCTGTGAAAGATTTTGTATTACCTTTCGGATAAGTATTTCCGAAGATTAATATTTGTATGACAAAGCAGCGTTTTCTGGGTCAGCTCGTAATAAAATAGTTTAAATTACTCCTATTCTATGTATTGTATTTTCTGAATTATTTAAATCGGATTAGTACCTATCGGACAATATTGCAAAATAACGTTAACTGGGTAAGCTAGAATGTCAGCTAATAAGTATCCTAGCCGATTCCTGGTTCTACCTACCTTTTAAACAATTTAGATCCAAATCAGGTAAGCCATTCTTACAATGCAGATAAAAACGAAGAAAAGTAGTTTTGGGATCATAGCCCGGTAACCAGACCTCGCAAACTGCGTTACTGATAGAGTGACTGAAACAGCTCGTTTTTTTTTTTTTTTGAAATATCATGGTAATACCAAACTAAACAAAAAATCTATTTTCATATTTTATCTTTTTTTTTCGCAAACCCAATTTGTTTCTTTTGCCTTGTCGTTATTATTCTTACTAATCGTGAATCTAATATGTGTATTTTTTAACACCGACAGCAAAATTCGCAAAAAAAATCGATTGAAATAACCTTTGAAATTGCTACAAATAGTTCCCAAAATTCAAAAAAATTAACGAATCTGGCATTAACGACTATTGACTTTTTTTTTTTATTTTCATTGGTATTTCCAAATAATTATGTATGTAAGTTAAGGAACGTTATTATTATTGAATTCCAATGTCAAACGTGCCTTCAAACTCGAACTCCAAAACAGCCTACTGAGCACATCCGGCTAGTATTATGTTACCAAATACTAACAAGTATATCCGGGAGGTGTCATGTTGCTGTTCCCACAGACGACAAGTAAAATGATGTATCATCATATGCTCTCGATCATCTTCCACTATCTTTATTATAAGATTCAAATTTGTAACTCAGTCTGATTATAAGCGTCAAGAAACCAAGTAGCTCTTGGTTGATTTCAATAAATTTATTTCCTTTTTTAAAAACTACAAAAGTTTAGTGTTTTGTTTAATTTGTATACGCCCTTTTCCTTCGACGTTTCTACAAACTTACGAAAAAAAAAAACAAATCTCCTACAAAAAATTATCGACAGCATCACTGAACAGATAAAAGGGTGTCGTTTTCGGTATGGAAGGCGTGGACACTTCCATACTCGGAACACAAAACTATACATGTCGAAAAAACACAAAACTATACATGTCGCAGCAAGACCAAGCAATGTTTGTGGGGTTAGCAGCTTCGGAGAGATCTGCTTGAAGTTCTTATGGCATTATCTCTTGTCTCCGAGAGCTTGCAGTCGCAACACCCTGGGTTTGTAGGCGAATAGCTTCGTGGAGAGCTTAGTCTCCGGTTTGTTTGCACCCCAGGGTTAAAAAATTCCATACCTACCTCCGGTTTTCAAGAAAAGACATAGTACATACCTGTTTGAACAGGCTCATTGGCCTTTGTAAGTTAAATCTAATTTTCTTCAAAAGCGCCTTCTGGCCTTCTGTATCGCCCTCATCAAATAATGAGTTTTCAAAAAAAGAATTTTGATTTGACATTCATAAATTTTCAATAATTGAAATTGATCGGATTTGTTTTTATTTTGTTGTAGTGAGAAAAGTATGTTTTCTTAACATTGGCACCGTTTGTCATTTCATTGCATTTGAAAAATATACATTTTATTTTTTCTAAACCTTCTTCCCTAATACCTCTTGCATTCAGAGAAAAAATTAGGATAATCGGTCAACCAGTGTGCCCGGTTAGCGAACGAACACAAAAATTAAGCTGTTCTTTTATATATATCTATATAGATAAAGTACCTTCTATTTCTGAAATGGAGGATAGTTGATTAAAGTTCATTATTCCATAATCATTTTAAAAAAGACCATCAACAGTAAGTTAATTAGAGAGAGTAAATACCCTTGGTAAGTAAAACGAGCTTATTCTGTTTTCTCAAATGTAGATATTATGGTAGCCTTTTGAACACGAAAAAACGAAACTCATGGAGCAACAAGTATGAAATATAGAAGGCAAAGAACAAGTATTTACCATTGATAAAAGGAAAAATAGAGTAGAAAACACTTTAATTATTTAATTACTGTGATAAATAACTCCAGCTCGCAAGTGCTTCTAACGAACACGACTTTTTTCTACGTTATTTTCGATTCAGGAATAAGAAGGAGAAACAGATCTGTTCTCAAGCTTTTTAATGGACATATAAATAAATACATTTTAAAAAAATATGATTTATTGAATTTTCTATTTAAAAGTCGTTGGAGCAGTAGGTATTTGTCTAAGCCAATCTAAGGTTTGCAATAACTTAGAAACCTTGGAACGTTTTCGAAAGAATGAATTTAAAAAAAAAAAAATGTTTTGAAACTTTTTTTAAATCCAAACATTCTTTCAAATTTGAAATATTTTTTAGTAATAAACACATACAAAATTTCATTTATTTGAAGAATATTATGTTCGAAAGAAACCGCTACCCTTTTTTCGATCCTAAAAGTAAAAAAAAAATGAATTTCCTCAAATCAATAATTTCCAAATTTAGAGTCAATCGAAACAGTGGTTGAGATGGTAGGTACGAATATGGAAAACAGGCAGATAGACTGACGGAATCGCCGCACCAGTTTTAACTCGTATATAAGCTGGGCCAAGTTTTCTCCGTAGGGCCTTACTCTCGAAAGCTTTACCCAAGTCTCCGATCTTTAAGTGAATACATACTTTCAAGATTGCCGTCTTATACAGCAACTGTTTTGAAGAAGAAGAAGGCATTCGCCCGCTTATATTTATCTCCTTCCATAGTGTAATGTTACACCCATTACTGATCCCGGGTAATCGAAGAATTGAAAATAAAACGAATTTTAATATTTCTTCCGAACGAGTGGGTCAATAAGGCCCGTTGGTTTTTATATGATACGCTCAAAGCTTGAATCCAAATTCCGTCAGAGGAAACTAATATTTTACTTATTAGGAACTTTTTAATTAACTTTTCACTGCACATCCTACAAGTTTAAAAGTTAATGAAAAACTTACTTTTTTTAATCCCCAAACTTATTTACATACATCCATACCGTAGACGGTCTAATGCTAAACCAAATAGGCTCATATGTTAATTTTTTGTCAAATATCTTTAAGGAAATAGTACCCAATTTGAACTAAAAAAATTAACTTCATCGTTTAAAAGGCACACAGGGTAAAAAGTCTCAAACTTATCTTTAATGAGATTAGACAGAAAATGAACCCAAACGCTGAAATAACAATTTTTTCATGTCACAAAATTTTATTTTGATATTTGAAAATCTATTAGAATTAATTTTAATTATATTCTCTATTTGGCGTCATCTTAAGATATTGTTCTTATATTTAAGTATTTTATCTCAAACACACAACACAGTTTTCGGAAACATACGATGACATCTAAAATAAGGATAACCGAAGTTTTTTTTCCAGAACTAATGCCACATAATTTATTCCAGTTTTAGAGAAGACCCCATGAAAAAGTGCATGTGGTTCATTAGATATCGTTCCTCCTTTGTAACTGGAGACAGTTTTTTTTCATCTCTCTTAATAGGATAACCATAATTGAAAATATAAAAAAGACTTACCACTACCACCTACCAGGTCGAAGTTCGCATGCAAATTATAGTGCAACATTCGAAAAACTGATATCACATATTTTAACTCCTGCTTATTTATGAACTCTTTTCAGTGTCCGTGGCTTAGTGGTTAGGTGCGTTGGCTGCTAAGCAGAACGTGCGTCGTGGGTTCGAGTCCTACTTGTGCCTATAGTTTTTATTTCATCTTTCATTGGCACTGCCTCTTGCGCAGAACTGACAAAAGTTCCAAGAGTATAAATCTGTCATGAAAAAGTGCTTCTCAACTTTGCCGTTCGGAAATTGTAGGTCCCCTAAATTCTTCACATGCACCCAGAGAATATTTGATGAGAGTAAGCCACTTAGGCCTTAGCTCTTCAAGAGCTGTAGCGCCACTCTAATTTTTTTTTTTTTTTTAGAAAACGAATACAAAAGCGTGTTGAAATACAGATAGGGGGAAGCTGGTCAATGATTCTCCTTGATTTTTAACTTTTTTTACCCTCAGGGTAAATAATGCATCCAAACGACCGACGACGCGGCGACGCAGATGAAAAATACATATGAGATTTTAATTTTAAACATTACGTTCATGGTGGGGCACGTCAGAAAGACGAGATTTCGTAGTACAAGTTTTAGTAAAAATATTTTCAATAGGTACATCACATCAAGGCAAGTAGTAAAATATTTTTCGATAGAAAAGATATGAATAAGAAGTACTTGAGTTTATATATATTTTTATTGAAAGCAACATCGATTGTTTCACTTATACAATTATGTTATAATATTTTTATTTAAAAAAATTATTGATATATGTACAAATGGCTTCGAAATAATAGAGAATTTATTTGTAAATGTTGATCGTACAAAGTAAGGAATTAGAATGAAAACAATAAAAATTAAATTCGATAGCTTATAACAAATCGATTGCTTGAGTATTTACATTTGCTTGAGTATTTATACTTGCTTGAGCTTCAACAAAAAATTGTTTCTCTTCTTGGATATGAAACATATTTCCTTTTATTTTCAGTGCTATAATTGCCCCAATTTGATAACTATTATTTTTTTTTAAGTTTTCCAATATGGAATAAAGGGAAGCTGTAAGAACCTGATACCGTAGTTTGGGTTTTGAAGAACATCATCAGGTACCAATCACTTAAGGATTCCCCTTAAAAATGTACCTATATTATTGAATTTCTTTTTAAAGTAGTCATTGAAACGAATATACACATTCAAGTATTGGGATGTGTTGACGCTTACTTTCCGGAGAATCGCTTCAAGCTATAAACAATAATTTAACATTATCTGCTTCCAAATTGTGCGCTTTGTGTTCTGTGAAGGATGTTTCACTGCTGTTTTTTTTTTCATACAATATAATATTACAATATAATAAACACAAAGATGAACATTAACAAGCACAAAAGTCTACTTAGCCTAAATTTTGTGGACATGGAACCGACCGCCGCCGCCGCGCCGCCGACGACGCACGTTTATAAAGTGTCCTAAGGTCCAATTACAGATGGGAACGGGCCACGATTTGTAATCGCATAATGTACACAGAAAAAAATGTCCCAAAAAATTTAACGATCAACCTCAAAATAACACATAAAGCTCGTCTTACTATTAAATATGTATTCTCGATTGTACATGGCTTGGTGAATGCAGCCGATTCGTTAGGGAAAACTTCAAAATAATTTGACTTTTGAATAGCAAAAACAAAAATTTGAAAGCAATTTTGCATTCATTCACTTCTTCACTCAAAATATTAGGAGTAAATATTTTATAGCATCACTCTATTTGACTTGGGAAAAACAAATATTTCGATTTTCTTGTTTCGTTTTTATTTCTAGTTTCACCTACCATTTCCATATATGTATTTGAAAATATGTAGGAACCATAGCTGGGCATTAACGGGCATTTTTTCGTTAATCCGTTAATCGTTAATTAACGAAGTTAACATTTCCATTAACGGATTAACTTTTCAGCTAACTTCAAAAAAATGTTAACGATCGTTAAATTTTCCAAAGTCCGTTAATCGTTAATCGAACACAAATACCATACAGATACACATTCAAATTATAAGATTATTGTCTATTTCGCTGCCTGTCTGTGTTTTTTTTTTTTTGGTGCTATAGGTATACATAATATAATATCGCAAATTCAATTCATTGCCAAGCGTTTTTTACTGGCTTCTTCATTGCCAACAAAAAACAGTGTTGTTGGTTGCCAATGGAAAATTTGTTTTTGCACTAACTTCTAAGCTATGCAGGGCGAGATTTTTTTGTTTGGGTTGTTGGTGAAAAGGTTCACTGTGCGCACCGCGCCGTGGCTTCGCGAAAAAACAACAATTCTTATACGTATCATGAGCTAGTCAAAATGTCCGGCGCCGTGCCGGCAAGGTTCGGTCCCTAGTAAAATTTGAAATGCCACTATTATTCCGGGTGCCGTTATTGAAATACCACTTTTTTCCAGCCGCTGTTAGTGGGAAAACTGCCATACTAATCCTTTATAATACGACAATACGACTATGTTTGTTTAATTCCTTAGCGCGTGCTTAGAGAGTGACGATTTTTTTTTTTTATTCTGTGAACTGTACTAAATATAATCGTAAAATAATCATGGAATCGAACTCGAGTTCCGCAATAGACCAAAATCCGTGGCCAGTAAAAAGCGCATGGAAAAAAAGGTAGAAGAAGCGCTACAAGAAGAAGCTATCGAAATATCAAAGAACGTAGACAGTGAAAGTGGCGGAGGCAGCAACGCGAGTAACAACGACGATAATGAGGATGACTTTTGCAACTCTGTTACTCAATCTTCAGAAAAACCTAAGAACAACAAATCATTAAGAAGTAAAGCTCAAAGTTTCGTAAAAACGTGGCTAGATTTGAACTCAAAAGACTTGTTAAATGAAGCGGCATTCCTCGGGGAACAAGAGTATTGGCAAATCTGTTTATCTAATGCAATACTATCATACCCTTGAGCGCTGCTGTTGAACGTCTCTTCTCCACGGACAAAGATATACTTCAGCCGAAAAGGCCTCGCTTTCCGACGAGAATTTCAACATGCTGATGTTCATGAAGAGGAACAATCACATTTATATACTTGACTGAATAAAACTCTTATAAAATATAATTTAATATATTAAGAAAAAATATACTTGTCTTTTCTTGTTTCCAACTTCCAATTTTTATTAGAAAATAAAATTTTTATGGCGTGTTAAAGGATTAACGATTAACGTTGACTTCCGTTACTATTTCTAAAATTTAACGTTTTAACTGTTAACGAAGTTAAATTTTTACTTAACGGATTAGCGATTAACGAAGTTAACTTTTTGATTAACGGTGCCCAGCTATGGTAGGAACCTATATCTTGCTGATTAAAATCCAGCCAAAAACTTTTTCCAAAATGTAATCTGTCGTTCGAATTGACGATATTTAAGCACAAAACAAATTTCGACGTAATGTTGTATGCATTCATTTTTAACTTGTGACACATAGAACAAATGGCTGGCAAGTTTTGGATTCGTTAGAAAAAAAACTTGAGATTTTGATCAAATATGACATAAAGATGATAGAAGAGTCGAAAAAAGTGGGTCCGGCGATTCCATCTGTCTGTCTGTCTGTCTGTCTGTAAACGCACCTACAGCCTTAACAACTGGTCCGATTGACTTCAAACTTAAAAATATGAGGTTTGAGGGAATTAGCGTGGGTAGCCACCATACAATTTTTTGGCCACAAACAAAAGTTTCAAATTTTTTTTCGATCAGTGTACATTTTTTTCTGAAAATACGTTTACAAATAACTTTAAAAAAAAAATCAAAAATTTGCTTGTATTAAAAAAAAATATATATATTTAAGCTTTTTTTTCAAAAATTTGTATTTCGAAAACGGATCAATGTTAGAAATTGAAACTCACTAGTAAAATGTATATTTTAAAATTTTTGAATACCCAAATTAATTTTAAGACATTTGCGAAAGGATTCAAGGATTTTTGTTTAAATTGGAAAATCAACAATTTCTTAAGAAATTTGATGACACCAATTTTTTTCAGATTAAACGTGTTTTCGAGGTACATATTAAGTACTTATTTTTTTTTTCTTCGCAAACATTATTTATTTATTTATTTATTTTCAATTAATAGATAAATCTCTTTGAAGGGCAGTGTACATTTGTACAATAATAACAATTTGGAATAGAAGTATTAGTAAAAGAAGGAAAAGAAAATATACATATTTAATCAGCAATCAAATTAAAAAGGAATCTATGGAGAGGGAAAAAAGTTAATTTTTGCAAATTAAGTAGGTAAAGAAAATAAGGGAAAAAAAACAAGAACTTCAAATTGATTTCAAGATAATGTATAGGCCGATAGAGAATCCGAAAACAAAAACAAACAAAAAAATAAAAATAAAAATGTTCTACAAATATCAAGATTTACAAGATCTCATGAGAGAAAATTTGTCATAAAACAAAATCGTTATTAGACTTGAAAAATCTTCAAGCTCCAAACATTTTTTGTATGAAGTTTAACTCACGACTTAGAAAGTATAAACCGGGTTTAACTTTTCAAAAGAAAGCAAGCATTGAAATCCACACACCACAGGTTGATTCAGCAGAGACCTCTGCCAGAAAATTTGTTCAAATTTTCGAACATCCTCCTGTCAATCTGTAAGCATATTGCATTTCCGCGAAACATTCTTTCTAAATCAATCCTTCGTTCAAAGCAGACGTCTCCAACTCGTACAAAAATCAAGTCATTAAATATATATACTCTAAAAGTTTGAATTCAATCATCTTTCTCTCACGAGGTAAATTTTTTTGAAAAAATAGAAGAGTGATAATAATTTACGTTTAAAATAAATAGCTTGAGCAACCTGGCCGAAAATCTCTCAGGGCGATCCATAAAATTACCCGTCTTAGTGAGCCACTAAGACCCTCGATAGTGTATCAGGGCTCAGAGTCAGACCCACGTGCCTGACGAAACCTATCACGATTCATCAACGAATCTTCTATAAAATCGTCATTCGAATCTTTGGTAGGAAAAACAACGTGAATTCAAATTAATAAGATTGTATTACTATACATATATGAAATTCCCATTTAGGCAATTAACGATCGAGAAAAACCAAAAAGTGACGTGCCCAGTGTACCTACTATCTGCCTGTGTCGGTCTTTTCAAAAAACAACGCCAGGTCGACTTCATTGTCCAGAGCTAGAGCCGACACAAGGCGGACACGATCACTACCCAGGAGTTTAATTGCAAAACAAAAAAACATATACAAAAGTGCATTCGGCGTACAAAAGCTTGATCCATACTTTGTGTATAAAAAAAAAATCCCAAACCACGAAATCAAACGAAAATCGAGCGTTCATCAGCTTACCTCAAGCTTGCAGTGCCAATACCCAGCATACGACCATCAGACCTACAAACGTACCAAAAAAAATATCGACCCAGTGCAGTGCCACTATCAGCGAGCACCCCAACAACAAATTCATCAGTTTTTTATTTATCATAATAACAATTCAATATCATTGTCATCAAAATAATTATTCACTATCGATCAGTTGCTGTGTTATACCTGCTTTCTTTTTTGTTCGTCACATAAGTAATCAGTAATCACAAACTTAGTTCATAACATAGCATATCGTTGGCTTAAGAAGTCAGCGCATCTCGTCGCCAAAGAAAAAACACCTGGATGCTGTGCACATCATCTCCGGAGCTTTGGTAAGTCGATCGTTTTCATTTTTGCATGATATTAACTTTAATCATTACTTATGTGAATTATAACAAGGAAGAAATATTTTATATCTTAAGGATTAACTTTTGTTTAAGTGAAATTTTATTAATTACAAGTGTATTTTGAGAGTGAAAACAACCACAACCACAACGAAAGAAATTCGAGAGACAGAGAGAGAGCGAGAGTGAACGCAATCTAAAAAAAATTGATGCTCTTAATTTAAAGCCTCTGCTTAGAAACAAGTGCATGGCCACAGAGGAGGTATACCTAGAGTCGCAACTCAAGGCATTTTACTCTCTTTCGAGTAAAAAAATTAAATTTGATAAAATATACTACCCAGTGCAAATGTATTGGTTTTTCAATGCATTTCAAATGGGAGGCCAAACCAATACATTTGCAATGGGTAGTATATTTTTCTCTTATTCCAAAATTTTTTGGACAGTGAATTTTTAAAAAAGAGAACGAGTTGCGACTCTAGGTAAATAGGTTCTCTATACTCTATGTGCATGGCCTTGAATTCACGGTTGCCGTTTTGGTAGAATTCTACCAAATTTGGTAGATTTGAATTGCTCTGGTAGGTTGGTAGATTCATGTTTAATTTGGTAGATTTTAATCCTTTCGAATGCAAATGTTTATGAAAATATTAACAAACCTGCCCTAAATTTACTTTTCAAATTAGATTATTTGAATCAAATGTAAACGTGACTAACGTTAAGTGACGACTAGGAGCATACAAATTTATTAAAGACAGGAGAAAAGAACAATTAATACGGAAAGACAAAATATCACTGATAAGGATTACTGCATTCATTTTCCTACGGTTTTCAAGGGATTGGAGACCAATAAGTTGGCATCTTGTTTTATAAGATGTCAAATCAATGTTCCAGCCGAGTTTCTAAACAACGAATCTGGTGAACATTTTCTGTACATTTTCAATTCTTTAAGAATGAATGAATGAATGAAAGATAGATCTAACATAAGCATTGTACAGTGACCTTAGAGTATAGGGATCAGTGAAATTAGATGAATTACCTAGCATTGAGTTAGATTTCGCGACGATGCGATGTATTCTGTATGTCTCCTAAAATTCATCTTTGGGTCGAATAGGATCCCTAGATCCTTCTTTTCAAAAACCCTTTCTAAAGTCTTGACACCTATTTTGTATTCAAACAAAATCGGGTTGGAATTACGACTGAAGGTAAGACACTGACATTTGGCAGCATTCAGACTTAAATAATTTATTGTTTACCAACTAACCAAATGATCTAGGTATAACTGTTTGGAGAAGACAACAATCCAGATAAGTCTTGACACATTTATAAATCTTCAAAATAATAGGCATATCATTAATGAAAATTAAAAATAACAGCGGGCCAAGATGGCTTCCTTGCGGTACACTTGAAGAAACTGAAATTGAAACAGAGTAAAAATTATCTATTCGCACTTTTTGTAAACGATTTGTTAGGTAGGAGGTAACCCAAAGTAATAAGCTAGAGTGAAAGCCTAAGTTTTTAGTTTAAAAAGAATAATCGAGTGATTAACTCTATCGAATTGCTCAAGCTTATTAAGGACAAAGTTAGAAAATAAAGCAAGATTAGTTGAAGTAGATCTAGCTGCAACAAAACCATGTTGGTGAGGTGAAATGATTTCCTTCAACAGATATGACAATTTGTCGTATACAATTTTTTCTAATAGTTTTGGAATGGCTGACAGTTTGCAAATCGGTCGATAGTTTGATATTTCCTGTTTTGAACCTGACTTGTGAATCGGTGTTATAAAAGATTCTTGGCAAGCTGTCTGACATTTGTGTGAGTGCATATGATTTGAACACAAGTTGTCATCTCAACATTTTTTCAACTAAACTCCATCTGAAATACTCATACTCAATTCCATTGACGAAATACCTGGTTCAAGAATTCAACCCTAATCCAGCTCGAGCTCTCGATTCTGCTTGTAAACGTGGTATGTCTTGTCTTGTCTTGAATACAATAGTAAAAAGTCAATCTTATCTTTTCCCAACGTGTCTGTAGTATTATCTACATAGGTATACTTCAAAAGTATGTACAAGAAAAGGATTGAAAATTATATTTTATCTAAAATAAATGTGATGTTTTATAAAATTGAACTTTGGTAGATTTTTCTTTCAATTGGTAGATTTTGGAAAATTTTGTGGTAGAATTTTTTTTTGGAGAACGGCAACCGTGCTTGAATTTCTTTTTGATGTGCATTTCATGGTCATGGTCGTTTTTGTTGTTTTCACAAATTCAGACTACACTGGTGCTAAAAAGTTAATGCTAATGAAACTTTGTTTTTTATTCTATAAATTTTCTTTCATTTTGGAGAATCAATAATAATTCATAATTTAAATTTTTTTTTATTAAATCAAATCGATCAGAGGATGACCTTAATATTTTGAATTTTTTATTATTCTTTGACAATTGATTGCTTGGTACAATTCTAAAATATATAAATGAATATACGATTATGAACCAATGGGTTTTGATAATTTCGAAAACAGTTTAAAGATGGAATAATTTAATTTCGTGCAAGGGTAAGGAGAGACAATAGTGATGATGCAAGCAAAAGACAACTTTAGGACTCGAACTTAATTGTTTGTCGGTGTTGAATTAGGGGCTATTGTGAAGTATGTGTGAGTGGTACAGTAGCCAAGGTTTTTCCTAGTACCAAGGAAGAATAGGGGAGGGTTACACTCCAGATCCCGATAAACATCCAGGGATCAATAAAAACAAAAACAAGCAGAACTTTTCTTGGAAATTTTTGAAATTTTTTTATATGTTTCTTCGGCATGGAAGATGTACGCGGTCGATTGGCAGCAGGCACAAGTTCCCACCCCACCGTCGAGCTAGCGTATGGGAAAAGCAAGCATGCCGATCTGTGCTTAGCTGGCCGATCATCTTAGTTAGCTTGTCACGATTGATTTAGTGTATCCTGTGGTTCTAGGTCACTTTTGTTTCAGCAAATTTAATATTTCGTCTAACTAAGACTTTTAAATCCGTTACACAGGTGGCACCCAAAGTGGGGCTTTGAATTCATAATAATATAGTTTGAAATTTCATCACAACGTTCAATTCATAAAGTGGTTGAGTCAAAACAAAATTTCACCATGTTAAAACACCAAAGTGAACGACCCGTTTGCTTAGGTCGTGTGATGAAGTTTTTGTGAAGCGTTTGCTGCAGTGTTTAGGTCAAGCTAAATCTATAAGGCATTAATGACCGGGAGTTACCATGTTCTGGATACATATTCTCTGTCAGTTGCATTATCCCTATCAGATTACAGTTTAAGATTGGCTCAAGTTAGTTAATGTAATGGATGTCCGGAATTCTCAAATTTCAAAGATAAGTTTTCGTCTGCTGCGTCCATGACATATCAAGTAAACAGCTTTACATTTGAATTGGAAACTTAAAGTCCCACCAAGTTAGATTTTAGATGCTTCCGTAAATAAGCAATAAATTATTTGATTTGATTGTAACGTCCTTGAGTGAAAAGATTTAAAGTAATCAAGCTTATAGTAGCGTTAAAATCGAAATCAAATTTTCTTCAGAAGTTCTGCTATGTCGTTTTTTTTTATTTTATAAATTTTACTTTGCACATCACTATTAATCAACTTACCCAGCATATTAATGATAATTGATTTTTTTTACCTGTTCCAATAGAATTTGCCTACGAAGGCCCTTAGATCTGACAAACTGAATATTTAATTTAAAGTATGAATATATTTGCACACATTTGGCTTATAAACTCTGCTTCTTACCATACTTTTGGCTAGTTATTGTTTGCGTTAATTCTATAAATACATATCAAAATATATACCAATTTTCCCATTAACTGAAATCAAATAAAACCTTATTCATTAATATGGCACCAAAGAAAGATAAGCCGAAGAAAGCAGGTCTGAACATTGCAGACGTGGCTTCGAGTTCACGGGTCAACGAACACGTAGAGGATGAAGACCTTAGTCAAAATGAAGATGATCGTGAGGACGATCAAAATGCGGGATCAAACAATTCTCATAGAGAACGAAATCCAGTTTCAGTGGTGTTAAATGATAGTTTGCAGAGATACATCGCAAATGTCGTAACTGCTTCAATTGGTTTGAGTAGGGCCGAAGACTTACGAACTAGACAGGCGGAATATGAAAATGAGAGGGTAAGAATTGTTCAGGAGGTTACTAATACGATTCGTGAGACTCTGAGAGTATCGATTCCCACTGTCGGGGTCGAGCCTCCACCAACAATAAGCGCTCCGCAAGAAAATGATACCGCTCAACCTACCCATACAAACCCAGAGTCATCTGATAGTAATGGTCCTCATCAATTAAGTCAGAATGCTCAGAGTTTTCTGAATCAATTAGGTGTTCTTGATTTAGATGCCCCAACCCCTAATAATTCATCTAGAAATGTATCCAACATTAGCTCAAATCGAGCACTAGAGTTTCACAAATGGGGTTTAAAATTCGATAATATAAAAATGACAGTCGATGACTTTATCTTTCGACTTAAAAAGCTCAAGACTAGTTACAATGCTTCTTGGGAAGATATCTTCCTACACTTCCACTTTTTTGTCGCCGGCACAGTAGAAAGTTGGTTCTGGACGTTTCTCAAAACTAATCCAAATGCCAACTGGCAAAATCTGGAGTTTGCTTTAGTAGAACAATACAGAAGCATCGAAACAGATTCCAAACTTTCAAGGAAAATGTATGATCGACGACATGGTCAAAACGAAAGTTTTGATAGTTTTTATAATGATATTCTCGTTATGAATGCTAGACTTCATAATCCCAAGTCTCGACGGGAATTAATAGATCTGATCAAACAAAATGTAAGAAGGAGAACCGGAGAGCTTTTAATCACATCCAGCACTCAAAGTTTAGCTGAGATGGTGTACGTATGCCGATCGATTGAGAAGCATGCACATCAAAATGAAGCGTTTAGACCAAAACAATTTCAAACAACCAATTTTAAAAAAACAAGTCAATGAGATAGATCATTCGCAATCGGAAGAAGAGTTCCTTGACGTAAATGCCTTAAACTTTTCACAAAACCAGTCAAACTATAATTGCTGGAATTGTAAAGCCAAAGGACATTCATTCGTTCAATGCCCGAATCCTCAGCGAAACTTGTTTTGTTACAAGTGTGGCCTTGAAAACACAACCACACCTAATTGTACCAAATGTTCGGGAAACCGAAAACGGGGCAATTCGACCACCGGGGAGTTTTGTCAACCGAAAGCGAACCCGGATCAAATATAAAAACAAATTTACCTTATTCTGTGGAACACGTCAATTTCGTGTCCCAGAACAAAACAAATTACATAAAACAATCCCCTGATGTATCCTCAGATAGCTGCGAATCTTCGCAGAACCCAGAACTTATCCAAATACTAAAGCGTGATATAAGTAAAGATCACACACCTTCAGAGCCGAGACATAGTCCCGTTTCTCTTCACGAACGATTACAGAAATATTATAGTGTTCGAGAGAGAATTTTCTCTCAAATACCCGAGCGAATACAGAAGCTAAGAGATAGATTTAAGAAGAAGAAAAAGGCGTACCTTGAAATTTGTGCTACAACTCTCTGCAATTCAGACGACCCGAGGCCATACGCTAGTGTGACCATATTTGAAAGAAAAATGCTAGGACTGTTGGACAGTGGTGCTAGCATCACTTGGATCTGGTTGTCTGGAGATGTTAGATGAACTTAAACTTCCTTATAAAACTTTAAATCAAGTGTCAAAACTGCTGGTGGCGAATCCCAACGAATTGTAGGTGAAATAAACGCAAAAATAGAGTATAAAAATATGTCAAATAAGCTAAAAGTCTATTTTGTTCCATCATTAGAACAACCCTTATATTTAGGCATAAATTTCTGGAAACTTTTTGAAGTAGCACCCCACATAGTTTCAGAAATTTGTCCGTCTTCACTTCGCATATGCGACTCAAATGCACACGACTTGTCAACAAATCAGTCATTAGAAATTGAAAGTGTTATACGTTTGTTCCCATCCTATGCCAAAGAAGGGCTTGGAAGAACAACGATTGAAGAACACACAATAAATACAGTTGATACTGAGCCAATAAAACAACGAAACTATCCCGTGTCTCCAGCCATCCAGAAGTTGATGTATGAGGAACTGGATAGGATGTTGGCATTGGATGTTATCGAACAAAGCGAAAGCGCCTGGAGTTCACCGGTGGTTCTTGTTTGCAAGCCTGGGAAAAACCGCTTGTGTCTGGACTCCTGGAAGCTTAATAAAGTTACGAAAAACGACGCTTATCCTTTTCCTCATGTGGAGAGTCTGCTGAGTCGTCAATCAGAGACGCACTACATTAATAGTGTAGATCTGAAAGATGCCTTTTGGCAGATTCCTCTAGCTGTTGATCCACGGGAGAAGACAGCGTTTAGTGTGCCCGGTAGACCCTTGTATCAATTCAAGGTTATGCCCTTTGGCCTCTGCAATGCAGCTCAACGCTTGTGCAGATTGATGGACAAAGTGTTGCCTAACGAATTGAAACAAAACGTGTTTGTTTATCTAGACGATTTGTTGATTGTGTCAAAAACATTCGAGGAGCGTATGGAAATACTCCGAACTCTGGCTTCACTATTACCCAAGGCGAATCTGACGATAAACCTTGAAAAATCGCGTTTTTGCTTCAAAGAGCTTCGCTATTTAGGCTTTATTATTGGTAAGGGATGCATTAAAACCGACCCTGACAAAGTGAGTGCAATAAACGAATATCCTGTACCTAAAACGCCCCGACAAGTGAGGAGATTCTTAGGCCTAACTGGATGGTACCGACGGTTTGTACCTAACAACTCCAATCTTGCCACCCCAATAACAGACACCTTAAAAAAGAGTAAGACTTTCTCGTTTTCTTCCGAAGCTTTAGAAGCTTTCGAAGCACTAAAAACTGCCTTAACAACAGCACCCGTTTTGGAGAATCCCAATTTTGACAAATCTTTTATTATTATGTGCGACGCATCGACGACAGGCGTGGGTTGCGTTTTGGCTCAGCGCGACAACGATGGCATAGAGAAACCGATTTATTATTTCTCCTATAAATTGAACAAGGCTCAACGCAATTACAACGTCACCGAACTGGAATGCTTAGCGGCCGTATTAGGTGTAGAAAAGTTTCGACCTTACGTCGAAGGTCATAATTTCACTATTGTCACCGACCATTCGAGCCTCAGATGGCTCATGAGTCAAAAGGATTTAAGTGGGAGGCTGGCGCGGTGGAGTTTGAGACTCCAAAGATTCTCTTTTGTCATAGAGCATCGGAAGGGTTCTCAAAACGTGGCACCTGATGCACTCTCTAGAGTATATGCAGCAGATGAGATTGCAACAGCAGACCCAAGCTCCACAAACCCTTCCGATGTCCTGCAGGTTGATCTCGCTGATCCGGCGTTTAAGTCAGATGAGTACATGGGATTAATCAAGACTATAGAGGAAAACAAAGCCCAGCTACCTGACCTTCAAGTTTCGGAAAATTTCGTTTACAAGAAGGTCAAGCATTGCACAGGAGATCCCAGAGAAGACGATCTCATCTGGAAACTCTGGATTCCCTCTGCTCTAGCCAAACGCTTAATCCGACTGGCTCATGATCCACCTCGAGCTTCGCATGGTGAGGTTGCAAAGACATTGTATCGTCTTCGACAGCGATTTTACTGGCCCAATATGGCAGCCGAAGTAAAATCAATCATCGGAGAATGCATTGTGTGTAAATCAACGAAAGCTCCGAACCAAGTTTTAAGACCACCAATGGGGCAATCTTTCATTGTCGACCGACCATTACAACATATATTCATTGATTTCCTTGGCCCTTATCCAAGATCAAGAAACGGGAACTCTTATATCATTGTTTGTTTAGACCAACTCACCAAGTTCGTTCTCGCCAAAGCTTTAAGAAAAGCAACATCTGAGACAGCAATAACATTCTTAGAAGAAAATGTTTTCTCTCTATTTGGCGTGCCGGAGTCACTTCTTTCAGACAATGGTAGACAGTTTATAGCGAAAGAATTTACAAAATATCTCGAGTCCAATGGGACCAAACATATCCGAACAGCGTCATATTCACCCCAAGCTAATGCTAGTGAAAGAGCCAATCGATCCATTTTAGCCACGATTAGATCATATGTTGGTTCTGACCAGGCCAATTGGGATAAGCATTTGACATTAATTATGAGTTCTTTGAGAACAAGTGTCCATTCGGCTTTGGGGATGTCTCCACACGAAGCTTTGTTCGGTCAATGCAAGATCCAACACGGCTCAGACTATACCTTGCTAAGAAAGTTACATGGACTTAACAACTCAGAATTTGAAATATTGCCAAAGCCCGTAAAAATGAACCTTGTTCACAATCGGGTGAAAGAGTCACTAGCGCACGCACATAAGGTAGGTATATGAAAAGACATATAATACAAGAAGCAAGGTAAATAAGTTCAAAGTTGGACAAACAGTTTTAAAGCGAAACTTTATCTTAAGTAACAAATTAAAAAAACGCAATGCAAAACTTTGCCCAAAATTTATACAAGCCAAGATAGTGAAAATTGTCAGTAACAATCTATATGAACTTGAAGATTTGAAAGGAAATCCACTTGGCACATTTCATGCCAAGGATATGCGGATCTAGTCCAATAATTTTCACAAGTGTACCTACACTACATGGCTATAGTACCAAAAAATGTTCATATACATCGACCCTTTTCCATTTCATTTTCTATTTTTGAAAGACAAGAAATTGAAATGTGGTGAATAGGCCGATAGAGAATCCGAAAACAAAAACAAACAAAAAAATAAAAATAAAAATGTTCTACAAATATCAAGATTTACAAAATCTCATGAGAGAAAATTTGTCATAAAACAAAATCGTTATTAGACTTGAAAAATCTTCAAGCTCCAAACATTTTTTGTATGAAGTTTAACTCACGACCTAGAAAGTATAAACCGGGTTTAACTTTTCAAAAGAAAGCAAGCATTGAAATCCACACACCACAGGTTGATTCAGCAGAGACCTCTGCCAGAAAATTTGTTCAAATTTTCGAACACCCTCCTGTCAATCTGTAAGCATATTGCATTTCCGCGAAACATTCTTTCTAAATCAATCCTTCGTTCAAAGCAGACGTCTCCAACTCGTACAAAAATCAAGTCATTAAATATATATACTCTAAAAGTTTGAATTCAATCATCTTTCTCTCACGAGGTAAATTTTTTTGAAAAAATAGAAGAGTGATAATAATTTACGTTTAAAATAAATAGCTTGAGCACCCTGGCCGAAAATCTCTCAGGGCGATCCATAAAATTACCCGTCTTAGTGAGCCACTAAGACCCTCGATAGTGTATCAGGGCTCAGAGTCAGACCCACGTGCCTGACGAAACCTATCACGATTCATCAACGAATCTTCTATAAAATCGTCATTCGAATCTTTGGTAGGAAAAACAACGTGAATTCAAATTAATAAGATTGTATTACTATACATATATGAAATTCCCATTTAGGCAATTAACGAGAAAAACCAAAAAGTGACGTGCCCAGTGTACCTACTATCTGCCTGTGTCGGTCTTTTCAAAAAACAACGCCAGGTCGACTTCATTGTCCAGAGCTAGAGCCGACACAAGGCGGACACGTTCACTACCCAGGAGTTTAATTGCAAAACAAAAAAAAATATACAAAAGTGCATTCGGCGTACAAAAGCTTGATCCATACTTTGTGTGTGAACCAATGGGTTTTGATAATTTCGAAAACAGTTTAAAGATGTAATAATTTAATTTCGTGCAAGGGTAAGGAGAGACAATAGTGATGATGCAAGCAAAAGACAACTTTAGGACTCGAACTTAATTGTTTGTCGGTGTTGAATTAGGGGCTATTGTGAATTATGTGTGAGTGGTACAGTAGCCAAGGTTTTTCCTAGTACCAAGGAAGAATAGGGGAGGGTTACACTCCAGATCCCGATAAACATCCAGGGATCAATAAAAACAAAAACAAGCAGAACTTTTCTTGGAAATTTTTGAAATTTTTTTATATGTTTCTTCGGCATGGAAGATGTACGCGGTCGATTGGCAGCAGGCACAAGTTCCCACCCCACCGTCGAGCTAGCGTATGGGAAAAGCAAGCATGCCGATCTGTGCTTAGCTGGCCGATCATCTTAGTTAGCTTGTCACGATTGATTTAGTGTATCCTGTGGTTCTAGGTCACTTTTGTTTCAGCAAATTTAATATTTCGTCTAACTAAGACTTTTAAATCCGTTACAACAAAAGAAAAAGAAAACATAAATATGAATCAACTGAAGGTCAAAAAAGAAACAAAAATGCTCCCATAAATCGGTTAACTTATATAAGATAAGATTACTAGAGGTGGTATTGTGTTCATGTGTATTTCTGCTTAGCAAAAGATCAGTTTCAGTTGTATTATGTATCTGGTTCAATAAAAATGTTATGCGTCAGGTTAAGTAGCTTATGGTCATAGACAAAGGATATTGGTTATTTATCGTGTGTCTCTTGAATGTATTTTGTTTTCTCCCTTGTTGGATGTCGAAAAAGATTTTTTATTGCTTTGTTTTGGACAACTTGTAGCTTCACCATTTTAGTTTTATTAGCTGTGCCCCAAACTTGGATTCCATAAGCGAGAACACTCTGAAAAAACGAATAAAATATTGTTCTTTTAGAGAAGTCATCTAAGAAACTAGAAATTCTTCTGAAAACTCCGGCATTTATCAATAGTTTCCGTTCTAGAAAGTCAGCATAAGTTAACTTGAGACCTTGGTCAATATGAACTCCAAGATAGACCTATTCTGTTACTCTTTCAATAAGATTGGAATTGTAATAAAAATTTAAAATTGGATTTGAGTAGAAAGTTAAATATTTTGTTTTAGACATATCTTGTTTTGGTTTAGCCACTTATTTGGATTAAGTCTTGCTGCATTTTCTCTTCAAGATCATTGTCAGATGATGATTCAAAAACTAAACTAATGTCATCCGCGAAAAGGAAAAATCGTCCATGTAATGCTATTCGTATGAGAACATTTATGTAGATAAGGAAAAATAATTATCCTAAAATACTTCCTTGTGGTACCCCGAAAATTAGTTCTTGGCCATCGGAACTCTTGGTATTAATGCGTTTTTTATTTTTTATGTTATTTATGAGTTATAATTTTTTTTTTTCACACTATCAGATAATGTCGAAGAGAACTTACAGCAACCTGTTTCTTACGACAAAGGTCTCATCACTAAGTGCAATGTTAGTTGTTAGTAGACTAAACAAACACACAAACACAAACACAATAACAAAACATTTCATTAAACAATAAATTTACAAAATCACAAAAAATACAAAAACAACCATTTAAGAACATGGCACACTCTTTTTTATTGATATGAAAATCAAATAAGTTATCATTCGCATTCAAAAGCTTAAAATTTGGAAAATAGGAGCAAGTTAGTACGACCCAGTCGTGTACATATTTTTTTACTTCAATCACTATTTCAATGTGTTACAAAAAGAAAAAAAATCGCTGCAAAATTAACTGACACCCAAATTTGTTGCTATAAGAATTACAGCTACAAAATTGCAAAACGTAAAATAAACATAAACGTTATCTATCATGAAGATGGCGTCATTAAATCGCTCGATTAAAATATGCGTGGGAAAACGATTGTTCTTTTTTCGGGGATTTTTCACTAATTTTCGTTTGTATTGGTTGTGTTTGGCTTTGGCCAGATACCAATCGGAATTGGTGCGAATAATCGAAACCGGTCCTCTTGAATTGTCAGCGTAGTACTAAGTATTTGTTTAAATAGTTTTATAGGTAGATAGATACGTTATATTATATAGCCCATGAACTACAAAAACGACTGTTGCTCACTTGATGTATTCAAGACAATTAATCACTTGGTTAAACTTTAACTCAATTTCTTTTTTCCTTATATGTTTAAATTCTTTCAAAACAAGAGAAAAACTTCATTTTTTGACTAAGTCTTCTCATTTTCACGTTTCACAACGCACTTATACGAAGAATAACCAAAATATCCTTCTTGAAGACATCAATTTTATTTATAGAAAACTAAGTTATTCTCAAAACTATGCACTTTGCTTTCAACATTAACAAAAACAAAAAACTTGTTAGATAAATCGATGTATCTTAACCTAACGATACCGCCTTAAGAGACCATATAAAAAAAACCGGCAAGGGTAATAAATTATCCGATAATATTTCAGTATAGCTTGGATTAACGATCTTTCAAAGAAAACTTGAATTTATTTAAGTAACTTTGAGAAATAACATGTCACAACACAAGTGTCGCTATTGTCATCAATTTCTTTCTATCATACGCACATACATTCTCCAAAAGAAATCTTGTTAAAATGTTAGGCTTACAGGAACATGTTTATTCATTAAGTGTAAAATGTCCCAGTTGATGCCTATATAGATTGAATGTTTGTCGAAAGTTTTAAATAACAACTTATTTTTGTATTCGTTCAACATTTTTTTTAAAGGACAACAAACATTCAGCTTTTTGAGCATCAAACCAACATTAAACCTTAACTCTTGCCCCCAAAATCCATTCACCCCCCCCCCCCTCCCTTGGAAACTATTGACAATTTCTTGATGTCGAAAACATAAACATTAAAACTGTCCCCCTCCACTGAAAATGCCAATTTTCATTCGGCATCGGCAGACGATGTATAAAAGTATATATTATGTTTTTTTCTTATTCAAAAATTATTTTGCAAGCTTAAAACTTCTAGCGTATTTTTAATACACATTCATATATGCATACATAAAAAGCATTAACCCAAAATGCTATGCCTTACATTTTTTAACGATTGAACTGTTCTTACATTTTTTTGTCAGTCTCACCTAAAGGTATAAATACAAGTAAACATATTGGAGTGAAATTAAAAAGTATCCGTTTTTGTCATTTCAGTACTCACTTTTGCAGACAGTCGTGGAAGCATGCCAAAAGAAGAAACACTGCAAATTCAATGGATCACCCCAGTTCTATGGGCTTGGAGCCAGCGGTGTCGGAGACACTAGCGGCAGCAGTAGCTACCACAGCAACACATCAACGTCGACGTCTGGCATTAACATGGATCCTTGCCCAAAGCGGAGGAAAATTGTCGAGATTGCATATAAGTGCAGGCCATGTAAGTTCCATATTTTTCTTATGGTTTTTTGTTTGTTTTTGTTTTCAGAACTTTGGAATAATTTGCAAGAAAGCCTGACTATGTTTAGGGCCCATTTAGTATTCGTGCATTTTCTTAAAATTGAAACCGATCAAACTGTTTGATGACGCGACATTTTTAGGTCAGTTTCAAAAATTTATATTACCCGAAAACTCAACATACATGTGTGGCGCGAGTAAATAGTTTAAATGTTGCTCTTTAGAGGCCTACTTTTGAGATTAAGTACGGCCGTTATGTTCTATCACGATTTCTTTCTCGAGGAAGTTTTTCCACAAATCCCTTTTTCAATTATTTTTATTTTTCAAGAGTTCTAAGTGGTTTTTGGTAAGAAAGCCACAATTCCTTTGTTGGCATAAAACAGAAAGTGCCTGTCAGTGGAGGTTCAGAGTAAACAACTTGTTCAATTTTGAATCTCAGGTGCAGGGGCTGATCAAGGGTTTTGACCGCCCTAGGCTAATTCTCTGGACGCGCCCCTCCAGGTCTAAGAATAAATAAATTGTTTATGACTTCGTCAGCTTTCAATATTTAAAAAAAAAAACAAGTCTCCAACCGATTGGTATATATAGTATAGTATTAATAAGAACTAAAAATCTTTTCAAAAAAGCAGTTTTCGAAAATATACATTCATACATATTTATTATGAAAACTTATAATTTATTTAAAAAATATAAAATTAATTATTGCAAAAATAGTTATTTATAGGTATAGGTAATATTAATAAGAAAAAACTTAAAATGCATTCAAAAAAGTATCACAAAAGTAGGAAGATATAAATTATTAATGAATATAATATAAATAAATAAAAATAAATCAATAAAAAAAGAAAAATAACAAATGGTTAAGAAATAATAATTTATTTATTGCAAAAAATAGTTATAAATTATTAATTAAAAGATAAGAATTCACTCAAAAAATAATTATTTATTTGTTATTTTTTTCTTTATTTTATTTTCCAAAAAATAGACATCTATATTTTATAAATTTACAAAAAATAAAAATTTGTCCAAAAAATTATCATTTATTTATTGCAAAACAATTGTATCAAATATAAATGAAGAAATAACGATTTATTTAAAAAATAATAATTTTTTTCTTACAAAAAATTGGTAGATATAAATTATTCATAAAAAAAATATCAATTCTTTTTAAAAAAAATTATAATATTTTTTTTCTAAAACAAATGGAAATAATTGTTTGTTGTTTGCCCGATCCTGAAAAAGGGAGATCCTCAAAACTGCGCCAAGTACAGAGGAATCAGTCTGCTTAACATCGCCTATAAGATCCTCTCTGCCGTAATATGTGAACGTCTGAAGCCTTTGATTGATCCTTATCAATGTGGCTTCAGGCCAGCAAAGTCTACCATCGACCAAATTTTCACGTTTCGGCAGATCCTGGAAAAAACCTATGAACTCCAAATCGATACCCACCATCTCTTCATCGATCTTAAGGCCGCGTATGACAGCATCTACAGAGACGAACTGTATAAAGCTATGTCTAGTTTTGGCATCCCCGCCAAGCTCGTTCGCTTGTGCAAAATGACGATGGAGAACTCACGCTGCTCTATCAAGCTTGGCAATGAGCTTACGGAATCTTGCGACGTCAAAAAAGGATTCAGAAAAGGTGATGCACTGACCTGCGATTTCCTTAACATCGTTCTTGTGAAGATAGTCCAAAACTCCACCGTCAACACCAGAGGCACTATCTTCCATAAATCTGTTCAACTTCTCGCGTACGCCGACGATATTGATATAATAGGAAGAACATAGCGTGATGTCAATGGCGCCTTTGTGAGAATTGAGACAGAAGCGGCAAAAATGGGTTTAGCGGTAAATGAGGGAAATACGAAGTATATGCTGTCTTCGAGAAAGGACACCCAACACCGAGCGACGGCTCGGACAGAACGTCACAATAGACGCATACAACTTCGAGGTAGTAGAGGAGTTTGTCTACCTAGGCTCCGCTATTAACACGGGCAATAACACCAACGCCGAGATAAGACGAAGAATTACTCTTGCTAATCGCTGTTTCTTTGGGCTAAGAAAGCAATTGAGTGGAAAAGCCCTCCCTCGAGCAACTAAGGTACAACTGTACAACACCCTCGTCATCCCTGTCCTGCTATATGGTGCAGAAGCATGGACCCTGACAAAATCGGATGAATGTTCCTTAGGCTGTTTCGAGAGGAAAGTTCTTCGGGTCATCTTTGGCCCCGTGTGCATTGATGGGGAATGGAGAAGGAGATACAACAGCGAACTTTACGGGTTGTACAACGACGTGGACCTAGCCAGAAGGGTCAAGGTCCAGAGACTCAGATGGCTCGGTCATTTAGAATGCATGGACACCAATGCTCCGGCCCGGAAAGCCTTCGGCACTATTCCCGAGAAGGAGAGGAAGACCGCGACTCAGGTGGCGCACACGAGTGGAAGAGGACCTCAATCAACTTGGAGTGCAAAACTGGACACAGCTGGCTAGGGACCGAGCTGGCTGGCGGAGACTGTTGGTTGAGGCCCAAGTCCACACCGGACTGTAGCGCCACCTTAAGTAAGTAAGTAAATGGAAATAATACATATTTCACACATTATTAAAAAAAATTACAAGTAATTCAAAAAATAATAATAATAATAAAACAACAGCGTCATTTGGTGAGAAAATCCAGTCGTTGCGCAAAAAACATCATGGGATAAAGTATTCAATGCCACAATCTGTGTTTGTGTGTTGAAAAAAGAAAAACTGATACAGACTGGATGGGTTCATTTTCTCAATGCATTGGCTATCCCAGATAAATGAACGAAAATCTCGAATTAATTATAATATAAACTTCAGTTGTGTCGTTATTAAAAAAAAACTTGTATGTAGTTGAAATAAGTATGCATGATGACGAAGTGAATATACGATTCCCCGCCAGCGCCCTCGAAATCCTCATGCCCTAGGCTGCAGCCTAATTAGCCTATGGGCTAATCAGCCCCTGCTCAGGTGGTTAACCAAATGAAAGCTATTTGAAAACGTTTATTAACTAAAGTTGTCTAAGTGATTTTTCGAAGAAAATCATCATCTATTTAATTTTGATTGATTCATTATAATAACAATAAGTAAGGTTCATGAAAATATTTCCAGTGAATGAAGCTAAGCGAAAGTACGTTGTACGTACGAATGTGTAAGAAATCGATGCGTATTCAACCGGCGGGGTTAGAATTATGGTTTCATGTTTTTCATCCATAAACAGAATCTTTGATATTCAAAAGCGAACTAATAATGAAAGAACTTTTTTTCAAACGAATTCCTATTAGTTCTATTTGGAAGAACATTGTTGTTCAGTTTATGTCTAGAAATAAAATTACAATGAAACGGTTAACGCATTCATTGCTGATTGATCTGGAAACAAAAGTGTAGGCATTTTTCAAATAATTATTATTATCGTTATTAATGTATCAGTTTGTAAGACAGTTATTTGCGATTTAATCTGAATTCTATGCTCTCATGCTCTATGAACATTACACGCATGCGTGCACTTACAATAATATTGCAAAAAAGCCTGTAATTAGTTCCCAAGAAAATCTTCTTAAATTTATCCTTTAAACTAAATAAAATAAGCAGCTCTTCCTGACTTTAAACTTAAATAAATCAAAGTGCGTGTTTATTTAAAAGGCTCATCAATACCACAATGTTTAGAACACAGTTAAGACGTCCCCAGCGGATCCTCACGGTCAGTAGGTATAGTATACTAGCCGACCCTGCGAACTTCGTCTCGCCACCTTCAGAGCAACTCCAGAATAATCATTATAATTAACACAGACATTGTTTAAATGCAATGTGATTTGATTGAATCCACTTGAAAAATTCAGACATGTGGCTCTCCATATGTCTAAATTTTTCCAAGCTCTACAATTATATTTCATTAAAGCATGAAGTAAAATGGAAATTTTTTGAAAAATTTAAAAACTTCTCTGTTTTGACTATTTCACAAAAATCAGAATTCCAAACAGCTTACGGCTGTCCCCCTTATTTGCTGACTTTCCCGTAAGATTGTCCTTAACATTTATTTTTATACAATGAAAATGTTATAAAAATGCATTGTGGATTGAGCGGATTAAGAATCCAAACCGGACATACAAACAAACCAATGCACCTTAAATTCCATAAAAAAAAAACTTGATTTAGGGTGTTGAAGTTCTTCGTGCTCTCGCAGAGTTTTCCGAGTTTATAATCAAAAAATTTCCATTTTTCTATTTGAGAATCAGTGCACTTAGGTACTATTTTACATTGGAAAACCCATTCTGAAATTTTCCAGTTTTCATTTGAATACCAATATACCTGCAATAATATGCAATTTTCCCTTTGAAAACCAAAGAGTTTTCCGAGTTTTTCTTCAGAACTTTCTATTTTCCATTGGAAAACCCATTTTGAAATTTTCCAGTTTTCCAGTTGAAAACCAATGCACCTGCAATAATATGCAATTTTCCCAATGAGTTTTCCGAGTTTTTCATCAAGAACTTTCTGTTTTTCCATTCGAAAACCCATTTTGAAACAAAAGGTTTTTCCAATTTTTTTTTCACAGAAATCATCACTGAAAGCAACAGTATGAACCATGAAAATTTCACAAATATATGTTGGGCCATTTCGGAGTCTATATGAGACATACAAACAAACAAACACACATCCATTTTTATATATATAGAGATAATAGTAGTACCTATGTATATAATTTTCCATAATTTTAGCGCATAAGTCAGGATATATTACACCGTCACCCCAGTTATGGTTTCTTTCCTATGCGCGACTTAAGAAAACCTTACTAGAAAATTCTAATTCGGTCAGTTTAAACGATTTTGGCTAGTTTACATCACCTTTATATCAAATGGATGTTCAATGTGAAATTAAATGTGTGATAAGTGGACGTGGTGCCATTGTCGATGTCCATATCATCCAGTTCAGGCTAAAAGAAATTGGTAATCTTATTAATTTATTCAATACGTTAAATTCTAACGGTTAGATAAAAAACTTACAAACTAATTTAAAAATAACAAAAAAAAAACAAGTTTAAATTAAGTTATCAACTTCATGAATAAAAAATGTAAAAACTTGATTTGAAATTGAACGTTCTTACATTATCATCGTTTGAATCAATTAAGTCATAATTTTTATTATAAACATTAATAAGAAGATTAACAGGGCTATTCAATCCGTAGTTTGACCTACTAAATGAGTTACAAAGTGGTAACTGTCTTCTTAGAGAATAGTTACTAATGTTGAAATTTAAATAAGAAAGAATCGTTGAAGCTGAAATTGAACCATTTATAACACCAACAGTAAAACAGAATTGCAAATAAGCTCTATGACTAGATAAAGTTGGAAGGTTAATAAGTTTAAGACGATCAGTATATGGTGGTAAATTATATCTATCGGGCCAGTAAAAAAACCAAAGACAAAATCTCAGGAACTTTTTTTGGACAGAGTCAAATCTATTAATATGTATTGTATAGTGTATAGTAAGGGGCCCAAACAACACATGCATATTCAAAAATAGACCTTACAAACGATACATATAGGGATTTTAGAACATTTTTTTTTTTTTTTTATAATTTGCACCCACTCAAGGGACTTTTTATACCCTTATTATGCCAGAGACACAGTGAGTGCATTAGGAAGAAAGGAAGGGGTGAGAAAGGAGCTGTCGGTGTTCATTGGTCTTAAATTCCTGAACATTATAATGATTGGGAAAGACAGAGTGTGGAAGAGAGTTCCACATTCGCGTAGTACGGCTAAAGAACGATTCTCTATACTTGAGCGTACGTCCGAAGTTGGGCTCGAGGGTGAACTGATGGGCATTCCTAGAAGCGCGAGTATTACGGGTGAATTTCTTGAGGGGAGGAATGCAACTGGCTATTTCTCTAGAGCACTTACCGTAGAAGTAACGGTAGAATAAAGAGAGACATGAAACGTTACGACGGTGATCTAATGATTGGAATGACTCAGTGATGTCTCTGTCACCGATCATTCGTAGGGCTCTTTTTTGTATACCGTCCAAGCGGCTTAAGTATGTTCCTGGAGCACCAGCCCAGAGATGGGAATTGTACTCAAGCTTTGGACGGATATAAGTCTTGTAAATAATAGCCAGATCAGACGGGGAGAAAAATTTCTTGCATCGCCTTAAGAAACCTAAACATCTTGCGGCATTTTTGGCGACATCGCATATGTGCTCGTTCCACAAGAGGTGGTCTGTGATGCACAAACCGAGAATCTCGAGATGTTCAGTCTCGTTGATGCAAGTGCCACTCATGGACAGTGGCAAGGGGGGTATGTCTCGCTTAGACGATACAAGACAGCATTGTGTTTTCGAAGCATTAAACTCTACGCGATTTTGTGTTCCCCATTGTACAATGCTGTTTAAGTCAGAGTTTAATGAGCTTATCATATTTTGCCGTTGCAGTTCCACATCCGAAGAGGAGGGATGTGAGTCTGGGAACGAATAAGAAAAGCTAAGGGTACTATCGTCAGCGAAACAATTAATTGGATTAGAAGTTACAGACAGGAGATCATTTATGAAAATGAGAAAGAGGGTCGGAGACAAAACGGAGCCCTGGGGCACACCAGCATTTATGTTATGGGTTTCAGACTTGAATCCATCCAAAACAACTTGTATTGAACGGTTCGAAAGAAAATTTCTAATCCAACGAAGGAGGGATTCGTCGATACCGAAAGCACACATTTTCGATAAAAGAGCAAGATGCCAGACTTTATCAAATGCCTTTGAAATATCAAGTGCAACAATCTTACTTTCTCCAAAACAATGTAAAGATTTGTTCCTCTGTTCAGTGAGATAAACCATCAAATCACCAGTGGACCTGTTGCTGCGAAAGCCGTACTGCCGGTCATTAAGAAGCTTTCGGTCTTCGAGATATTTCTTGAGCTGATAGTTTATCAGCGTTTCCATGACCTTAGAAAGAAGGGACGTAAGTGCAATCGGTCGATAATTGGAGGGAGAAGAAGAATCGCCTTTTTTGGGATTGGCTGGACAAATGCTGTTTTCCAACTGCTCGGAACGAGCCCAGAAGAGTAGGATAGATGGAAAAGCTTACGCAAGGGTTTTGCCAGCGTGGAAGAACACCTCTTCAGAATAATAGCGGGGATACCATCCGGACCAGCGGATTTATGTATGTTGAGATCCTTTAGGACTCTCGCCACAGCACGAGTGCGGAAGAAGATTTGTCCCATGGAATCATTGACACGCTCAAGAACAGGCGGAGTCATGGCACTCTCTGGCAGCGAAGAGTTGGCGGCGAACTGCCTAGCAAAAAGGTTAGCTTTCGCGAGAGAGCTAACGACTGGAGTGTCATTGTCAACGAGCGTAGGGACCGAGGAAGAAGAAGAAGATTTTAATGAAGCCAAGAGTCATGTTAGCTTTATTAATTATATAGTCAAAGTGGTAACTAAAAGAATGTTTAGAGTCTAATACTACACCAAGATCAGAAATACAAGAAACTTAACAAAGAGTAGACAAATGTAATAAATAAGAATAGTCAATAATATTTTCTTACGAGTAAGACACATAGCTTTACATTTAGACCATTATTATTGCACCGTTCCCCAAATCTATTGAGGTCTTCTTGTAGATCAGAGTCATTTACTGAAGTAATTCTTCGAAAAATTTTCACGTCATCAGCATAAATAAGAGACATAGAATTTACCAACACAGAAGGAAGATCATTAATAAATAACACAAATAATAGAGGACCAAGATGGCTACCTTGCGGAACACCAGAGTTGACTTTGAAAAATTTAGAGCGTTCATTTTTAAAGATAACACTATACACTATACAGCCTATCATGAAGGTAAGAGGAAAGCCATTTGATAAATCGCTCATTAAGACCAATCACATTTAATTTATTCAAAAGAACATTATGGTTTAGTTTGTCAAAGGCTTTAGAAAAGTCAGTAAAAATACAGTCAACTTGTTCTTTCTTTTCAAATGCGTCAATACAGTATATTGTAAATTGAAGTTAATTTGTCACAGTAGATTTTTTTTTTAACAAAGCCATGTTGGTTTTCACATATAATAGACGAACAATGAAATGACAGCGTATCACAAATAATTGATGCAAATAATTTTGGTATGGAGGACAGTTTGGCTTCAGGTCTATAATTAGTCACTTTATTTTTCATACCTTTCTTTTAAATTGCAATTAAAAAAAATCTCTTCCAAAGTGTTGGGAATACAGAACAGCTAAGGGATTTGTTAAAAAGCACAAAAAAAGGATATGACATATATACTGCACATTTTTTTAACATAAAAGACGGCAAACCATCAGGACCCGGACATAAACAATCATCTACATTTTCAATGTACATTAAACATTACCAAATGCACCTTGGAAAAATTCATTTTCCACTTCAACACATAAATAATATTCAATGTTCAATACTATGTTGCATTTTTCGTTGACGATAAAACGACTGACTCGACGTTATACCAGGTCGTTGTGGGCATTCGTACGCTTAACCATTTTCACTACGCAAATAAAGGGTCCGCCATCGAACGTTTTTTTTCAACTAGTGCTTATTTCGTGAATGGTAACACTCAGCAGGTAACAGGAAACAGGTAATTAGTTTTATCCTTCCGCTGGACGAATATGGTTATGCTGGGAAGTATTGCGACATTACTTTGAAAATCATGGTAATGTTGCAGAATGTGTGCGAAAATTTGCGTACGGATTTTGGAAGAAGAGAAGCACCATCTGCTACGTATGTTCGTTATCTTGTGAAAAAAGTGAAAGAAACTGGCATCCTCATCGATAACCAAAACGTGAAAAGCCAAAAACAGTGCGTACTGTTAGTATATGTATATCCATTTTATGTATAGATACCTACGTTGTTTTAAAAATACTGAATGTGATATGTACTTCGTATATAAAAATATTATTAAGAAATTTTATGTTTCATATTTTATGTTCAACTTTCTATATTGATTCGATTTCAATAAATTGAGAAATAAACATTGAAAATAGAAAATACTCTTCAATTGGAATAACCGGTTATGGGCCCAGGAACTTATCGAATCTAAATATTTACTTATGTACATACAAATTTTTCATCAGATTATAGAAATGGAAGATTCAAGAATACTTTTCAAGAAACTTAACAATGAGAATTACCAAACATGGAAATTCAGGATGGAATTATTGCTTCTTATAGAAGATCTTTGGGAGGTTGTTGTTAAGAAGACGTGGATCGTTATAGTTTGTAAATGAGAATGAATTTATTTCATATATTTTATAATACGACATTTGTCAATATTTATATAGCTAACTAGAAAAGTGAATGAGTACAGTGATATTCAATAGTACAGTAATAATCGTTTTTCATTCTCAACACCTTCCCTGAAAAACTATTTAGTGTTTTAGATATTCAATTAAGGAAAATAATGTGAATTATAAATGTATACAAACAAAACTTGTGTTAATAAAAATCATACAAATTTTTGAAATTATTTACAGATTATTTGATAAAATTATTTTAAACCAAAACCTTCTACAAAAGAATGTTGTTTGGCAGTAGACATGCCTTTTGTGAGAATATCTGCTAGCATCTTGTCTTTCGAAAGGTACAGCAACTTGATTTCTGAACTCTCCAGCTTTTCACGTATAAATTTTGCCTTGATATCAACGTGCTTGGTTCGTGGCGAGTATGAATTATTTGTAGCAATGTGAATAGCGCTTTTATTGTCGCAATGTAAAACCATTGTTTTTGTTGCATCCGGTACTAACTCACATTCCAATCGCTTGAGCCAGACTGATTCTTGTATGGCAGCAACTAAAGACATAAGCTCAGCTTCGGTTGAAGAAAGCGCGACAGTTCGTTGACGTTTTGTAGCCCATGATATAGCGCCTGACTGAAACATAAACACATAGCCGGTTGTAGAACGTCTAGCATCTAAATCACCAGCCCAGTCTGCATCACAAAAACCAGCAATATCACGTCTTTCCTTTTGGTAAACAATGCCTTTATCAATAGTGCCTTTTAAGTACCTCATCACGCGTTTCACAGCTGTCCAGTGCGCCTTCCCAGGATTCGTTCCAAATCTGCTAAGTAGATTCACGGCGTAGGAGATATCGGGGTGAGTGAGCTCGGCAGCGAAGAGTAAACATCCTATTGCCTGCATGTAAGGAATATCCCTCATTTGTTGCTTTTCGTTTTCATTTTTGGGACACATATCCGACGACAGTTTTTGATTGAGGTCAACCGGTGTGGATATAGGATTACAGTCATCCATGTTAAAGCGTTTCAAAATATCTGAAATGTACTGAGATTGATCAATTTTTAAAGATGACTTACTTCGGGTGATGCGAATGCCTAAGACTGATGAGGCTTCCCCATATCTTTCATTTTAAAGTTCTTTGACAGCTCGTTCTTGGTAAATTGTATCATTTCAAGTGAGTTCGAAAATATCAGAACGTCATCGACATAAATGGCCATAAACAACATCTGCTTTCCAGAGTGTCGGAAATATAAACACTGATCGACTTCGCTGCGCTTTAAGCCCATATCGATCAGAACGTGATTGAGTTTCTCATTCCACACTCTTCTTGATTGCTTGAGTCCGTAAAGCGATTTTCTCAACTTGCAAACACGATTGGAACCATCTTCAAAGAAGCTAGGCTGAGACATATAAATGTCTTCTCTTAGCTCACCATTCAAAAACGCTGTAACAGCATCCATCTGATGCACGAGAAAATCATGTCTAGCCGCTAGTGCCAGCAAATATCGAATTGTTGTGTACCTCACTACCGGTGCAAACGTTTCCGTGTAATCTATTCCTTTTTGCTGACAAAAGCCTTTAATGACCAGCCTTGCCTTCCTGCGGATAGGTTTTCCTTCGGTGTCGTATATTGTCTTGAAGACCCACTTAGAACCAATAGCTTTCTTTCAAGCTGGCAAATCAGTTAAAGTCCAGGTATCATTTGATAATAATGCGTCGAAATTTTCTTGCATCGCGGCTTTCCACAAATTGGCATCACAACTCGAAAGAGCTTCTTCAGGAATTCCTGGATCACTAAGGTTTTCATCTGCTGCAATGAAATTGTAGTTCGGTCTAGGCAGGTTAATTATCCGCTCAGAACGCCGCACCACTCTATCATTTTCTATTGGGGTGACTTCTTCATTTTGATCAAAGTTTTGGTCATTAGGATCCTCACAATCTGAATAATCGCTCGATGTGCTTGTGGCTTCTTGACTTGATGCAGTTTCTTCTTCTTGAGCTTTGAAGCTTGTCGTTGGAAATTCCTGTAACTCTTCTTCCCCTGAATTGACAACGCTGTTATCTATCTGTTCGAGATGTCAACTATGGGTGAGACAAATGGATTCATATCGTTGTTGTCATTTTCAATTAGTACCTTGCTCTCAGACTCCATGAAGATTACATCACGACTTGTCACTATCTTCTTCGTCGAGGGATTGAAAAGTCTATATGCTTTCGAATCAGCGCTGTACCCAAGGAGGATACACTCAATTGATTTGGCTTCGAGCTTAGTACGCTTCTCCTTTGGAACATGAGCCATGGCCTTGCAGCCGAATATGCGAAGATGCCCCAGATTTGGCTCACGTCCTGACCAAATTTCTTCTGGTGAAAAATCGTTGTTTCTACAAGGCACTAGATTTATCAGTTGCAGCAGCTTCTGGCCAGAATTTATGGTCCAAACCGGAATCCATCAGCATACAACGTACTCTTTCAATTATAGTACGGTTGATACATTCCGCAACGCCGTTCTGTTCGGGCGTATAGACAACAGTTTTTTGGTGAAGAACACCATTCTTTTCCAAGAAACTTTGGAAGGCCATTCCAGTGTACTCAGTCCCATTTTCAGTTCGGAGCACTTTGATTTTCTTGGAGCACTGATTTTCAACGAGATTCTTGAACTTTACAAATTCGACGAAAACTTCAGATTTGTGTTTCAAGGGTACCACAAACACTTTGCGACTAAAGTCGTCAACGAATGTTACCAAAAATCTTGCTCCAGAAAATGATTTCGTCTTCAGAGGACCTATGACATCAGAGTGCACTAGTTCAAGAACACTCTTTGCACGAGTTCCTGTGTAATTGAAAGGTGCACGGGTTTGCTTACCTTTAATGCACACAATGCATTTTTCAACATTTTTCGAAGACACCCGACGAAGAATTCATAACATTAACTAGATTCTTGGTACAGATATGGCCTAACCTTCGATGCCATAAATCAAATGAATTCATCATTGTAAATGCTTGTTCGTAATGTGTCGGCACTTAAACGGGTTCACAATTCAGACGGTACAAATCATTAACACAACTTGCTGTTGCAATCAAATTGCATTCACCATCAAAGATTTTACACATGTCTTGCTCAAAAACCACCTTGTTGCCATTTTTAGTCATTTGGCGAACTGAAAGAAGATTGGCACATAGTTCAGGTAAGTATTCGACATTTTTCAACACGGCATAAAATTCTTTATTCTTGAGTGCTAATTTGATGTCACCAGAACACTTTACAGACATTTTGTGATTATTTGCAACAATGACTTCTTTGTTTGAGATCGGGATATTTTTATTGAACAATAAATTTTCTTCATTTGTCATGTGGGTAGTAGCTCCCGAATCAACAAACCAGTCTGAGGAATTCTTGTTGTTCACAAATAGAGACGCAAATAATACCTTATCTCTCCTTAACTTTTCGTGGCTGATGTTAGTTTTTTTGTTTTTGTTAGGACAAGACTTGCTGAAATGACCGATCTGTTTGCACGTGTGGCATCGATATTTAGCTTGATATGCCTTCTTTTTTGTGTAAAGTGCACTATCATTACTTTTATTATCAAACTTTACGTCTTGAAGCAGCAAGTTCTTGGTGGGCGCGTGGTTAAAAGAGACACGAGTGGTCGCGTGGTCTACGACTGTAGACCATTTTGTTTTGCCAAAAAATATATATACCATAGCGTTTTAAGTATCCAAATCGTGGTAAAATCATAGAGGAACATATTTTGTTTCATATTCATCACTCAAAGATAAAAAGTTATTGATACACTGAAAAAAAATAATCGGAATAAAAAAACAATCCCAATTTTACGATTTTTCGTAATCATTTTTTATAAAAAATAAATTAATACTTTAAAAGAGTTAATAACAAAAAAAACTTATTTTTTTCAATAAATGATTAACCAAATAAAGTAATGAAGAAGAACAAAGGTAAATTGTACACAAAACAAAAGAAATATAGGACTTGATAAATTCAGTTTTTCGTGTTCACGTTTTTTGTCTTTTTTCACAAAAAATCAAACAAAACAGTACAGCCAACATAAAAAACTATTCAAAAAACATAGAACACAAATTCATTAATAAGTTAAAAAAAAAAAAATTAAAATGTGCACTACAAATCACAATAAACGCATATACATTTCAAGTGGTACCTACAAGCAAATTTAACACTTTTTTCGCACCTCACCCTAGAGGTCAGCTCACGGACCCAAAAATAGGTCCCTGAGATAGAAGAAGCAATTTTCTTCACTAAATAATTAATTTTTTAATAAAAGTAGTTAAAAATCTACAATCCCTTACCTATAATCATACAATTGAAGACAACTTTTTTTGTTACACGAGTGGTCGCGTGGTCTACGATGGTAGACCAAGAGACTTTGAATACCTTTTAAGCTTGCGTATGCCCCCTCCGAAGAAAAATAGCATATTAATTAGGTAGAGCAACTAATTATCTACAGCTATTGTGAACGATGGCGGAAAAAAATTGTTTTTCTGCGAACGGCGGCGTTTTAAAAAAGACTGGTCTACGACCGTAGACCACGCGCCCACTGGAGGGTTAAGCAATTCAACTTTTCGCGTTAGTCCGCTGTCATCATACGCTGAAACCAGAGCATTCCAGGCATCCTTGGCAATTGTAGCAGTTGCAATATGTGCAAAATTATTCGGTTCAACCATTAAAGTTATTTCTGCCAATGCACGTTCATTTGATTCAAGCTCTTTTTCGTCTGGCACTGCAGACAATCCTGATTCGATTATCTTCCAGCAGTTTCTTAAAACGAGGTATGACTTCGCATTTCGCTTCCATATATCAAAATTCTCGCGACCACGAAGCTTCTCAAATGGAAATGAGATGGAAGACGAAGCCATTTCTTACCTATCAGTTTTTTTTTTTTTTTAATTGGCCAAAATTATTGGAATCGCGTACAATTTACAAAAAAAAAATTCTAGTTTTAAACAATTAACTCTTATTTGCTTGCTTTACGGTTATTTACCACAAATATTTATTGAAACTAATTTAATTCGTGACTTTTAAGGCCCATAACCTGTTAAGAAGACGTGGATCGTTATAGTTTGTAAATTAGAATGAATTTATTTCATATATTTTATAATACGACATTTGTCAATATTTATATAGCTAACTAGAAAAGTGAATGAGTACAGTGATATTCAATAGTACAGTAAGAATCGTTTTTCATTCTCAACAGTTGTTCAAACTGAAAAACCTAATCCTGAAACTGAAATCTGGAAATTGAAAAATGGGAAGGCTCGAGCTGCTATTGGACTTGCAGGAGATGATTCCCAATTAATGCATATTCGCAAATTGAATACTGCAAAGGAATGTTGGGAAGTTCTAAGAAGAACTCATGAAAAATCATTATTTTTAACAAAGGTAGGTAATTCTTATAAAGAAGTTATGTCGTATGACGCTTTCAGAGGACAAATCAATGGAAGATCATATTTGTGAGATGTGTGAAATTGTGGATTGCTTTGTTGCATTAGGCGAGCAATTATCTGATCATCTCATAATTACATTCCTATTAGGAAGTTTGCCAGATGATTATAATTCATTGGTTTCAGCTCTAGAAGTAAGAAAAGATGACGAGCTTACATTAGAGATTGTGAAAGAAAAATTGATTCAACAAAAGAAGAGTTGAAAATATTACAAAGGAATCTACAGAAGGTATTGCGCTCAAGATTCAAAATTTTAAATTCAAGTGTTATTCATGCGGAGGTACAGGCCATACGAAGAAAGAATGTCCAAGCAGAAGGCAAGAGCGAAAGAAACATAATTTTAATGCCAGAAAAATTGCACTGAATTCAAATTCTGATTCTGGTGAGTGTACTGAAAATAGTTCGAACCTTGTTACAGTTCTAGTGTTAATAAAATTGATTATGCTGCTACTTGCCATATGTGTAATGACGTTAAATTCTTTAAGAACCTAAAAAAACTTTCAAATGATTATGTTTATTTAGCTAATGGTAACAAAATTAAAGCTCAAGGCTCAGGTGAGGGTGTGTTGCAATTTGAAGATAAATCAATCATGCTTAAAGATGTTTTGTTTGTACCGGAATTAGATGGAAACTTAATTTCTGTAAGAAAACATGTTAAAAAAGGTTGGCAAGTTCTTTTTAAAAATTATTGTTGTGAAATATCTTTTCAAGATAATATATTTGCAACGGCTAAGTTATAGGCCGAATTTGGAGGAAATCAAATTGCTTTACAGGAGATTGTTGGTAAGGGGTTTTTTGGAATCCCGTAATCAATTTAGAGGTCAAAGGTTGTTATAATAATCTAATCTATATCTATTAAAGTTGAAAAACGTTATATTCATACATTCCATCGCCGATTTGGTCATCGTGATTTAAATTCCTTAAAAAATGCTATTCATACGAATCTTATAACTGGTATTGAATTGATAAAATGTAATTGTATGGATCATTGTGATTCATGTTTAAGAGAAAAAATGACAAGACCCGAATTTCCAAAACAATCCACAAATAGATCAGATGCAATTTCGGATCTTGTTCATGCTGATGTGTGTGGACCTATGAGAGTAACAACTTCAAGAGGTAACAAATATTTTTTAACTATGATTGACGACTACAGCAGGTATTGTACAGTGTATTTTTTGAAGAGCCTAATGGACAAATTATTGAATATGTAAGACAATCAGAAAAATATTTTGGAAAATCAATGAAAGTTGTACGCACTGATCGAGGGGGTGAATTGAATAGCCCGAAATTGATAGATTTTTTAAAAAGTAAAGGTATTCAACAACAACTTACAGCGCCTTACTGTCCGCAACAAAATGGTGTTGCAGAGAGGAAAAATCGTAGCTTGGTGGAAATGACTCGATGTATGCTCATTCAATCCGGACTAAGCAAGAGATTTTGGGTGGAGGCCTTACACACAGCCAATTATCTTCAAAACAATAAAAACACCGTACGAATTATAATTTGAAAAACAACCTGTAATGAGTCATATACGAACGTTTGGATGCTTAGTTTATCATTACATTATGTTTCAAGGAAATTTTGAAATAAATTAGAAGACGTATCCAAAAAGTATGTGCTTGTAGGATTCTGTGATGAATCAAAAGCTTATAGGTTATTAAACCCTGACTCATCATAGATAATTATATCCAGAGATGTAAAATTTAATGAAAATATGAATTATGCCAACACAAAATTACAGAATATGGCAATATATAATGATAATGATGAATTTTATGAAAATAACCATTTTACCAGCAGTAACCCAGAAAATGACACAATGACACCAGATTTACCTCGGAATGAAGACAACTCAGAATTTGAAGAAACTATTACCCATTTTGAAAACACTGAAGATGAATGGGAAGATTCTGAAGAAAATCCATTCATATCCTACCAGACAAATACTGAACAGAGAATATCAACCAATTTATGACAACATATCTAAATGAACCTACAACTTACAAGGAAGCTTTAGAATGTTCAGATAGTGTTCAATGGATAAGTGCAATGGAAGAGGAACTTCAAGCCATGTATACCAATGGAACTTGGGAACTTGTAGAACTACCTAAAGGAAGAAAAGCTATATCTTGCAAATGGATATTCAAAATAATATAATAATGAGATTTATTAAAGCAACCACCTGGTTTTACAGAAAAGGGAAAAGAAAACTTGGTATGTAAACTAAATAAAAGCATATATGGCCTCAAACAATCAGCACGATGTTGGAATCAAAAAATTAATTCGGTCCTGATTAATTTTGGATTCAGAAGGGGAAAGGCTGATAATTGTTTATATGTAAAAGGACAAGAAGACAAAATTATTTATGTACTTGTTTACGTTGATGACATTTTAATTATTTCAATAGACAATAACCTAGTATTAGAAACAATTTCAGAAATAAGAAGGCATTTTGAAATAACAGATATGGGAAACTTAAAGTTATATCTTGGAATTCAAATTGAAAAGTGTAATGGAATATATTATATGCATCAAGAAAAATATATTAACAAAATACTCAAAACTTTTAATATGAAGAACTCAAAAGCATCAAAAATACCTTTGAATACCGGATACTTTAAGATTTTAAATGACAAACCATTAGACAATAATGTACTTTATCTAAAAGCTATTGGATCCTTACTTTACCTTTCAGGAAATACAAGACCAGATATAGCAGCAGCTGTTTCAGTCCTTAGTAGAAAAGTTTCCTGTCCAACTCAAAATGATTGGAATGAAGTAAAGCGAGTGTTTAGGTACTTGAAAGGAAGTCAGGAACTAAAACTTTGTATAATTGGATGCAAATCAAGCCAAAATAAGCTCGTGGGATATGCTGATGCAGATTGGGCTTCAGATCCCACAGGAAGAAAATCAACGAGTGGATATTTATTTAAACTGGGAGAAGCTACTATAAGCTGTGTAAGTAGAAAACAAGGACTTACACTATCATCGACTGAAGCTGAACTTATTGCTTTGACGGAAGCAACTCAAGAATTAATCTGGCTGAGAACATTATTTCAAGACTAACAATAGTGAAAATTCAAGACAATACCATGTTTGAAGATAATCAAAGTTGTTTAAAACTTTTAGACTCAGATAAAACAAATCCTCGAACAAAACACATAGACGTGAAATATTTTTTTCTTCGAGATGTAAAAGAATCAAACGAAGTAAAAGTTGTTTATTGTCCCACTGAAAATATAGTTGCAGATATTTAAACTAAACCGTTACAAAATATTAAGTTTTCAAAATTGAGATCATTGAGTGGTCTTATTTAAATTTAAGTCTTATGTTTTTTGTTCATGAAGTGTTTGTTAAGAATATATCCATTTTATGTATAGATAGATACTTTGTTTTAAAAACAATGACTGTGATACTTTGTATATCAAAATATTATTAAGAAATTTTATGTTTCATATTTTATGTTCAACTTTCTATATTCATTCGATTTCAATAAATTGAGAAATAAACATTGAAAATAGAAAATACTTTTCAATTGGAATAACCGACAAAATAACACGTACCCCCGAGAATATTGCTGCTGTGGCAGAAAGCTTGCGTGAAGCGCCATCAACATCAATTCACCGTCGTTCTCAACAATTCAACATTTCGGAGACATCATTGATACGAATTTTGCATAAAGACCTTGGTATGACGCCATACAAAGTCCAATTGGTTCAGAAGTTGAAGTCAACTGACCATCCAATGCGTTTTCACTTCGCTAAGTGGGCCTGCGATCGAGTAAGAGAATATGCCGATTTTCCCTAAAAAAATCATCTTTTCAGATGAAGCTCATTTTGATCTTGGCGGGTATGTAAACAAGCAAAATTGTCACATTTGGGGTTGGGGCACAAAAAACCCGCACGCATTGAAAAGCCGACATACCCAAAACGAGTCACTGTTTGGTGCGGAATTTGGTCCAGAGGCATAATTGGGCAATTTTTCATCGAAAATGAGCAAAGAGTGGCCGTTACAGTCAATGGCAATCGTTATCGGGCTATGTTGAACGAATTTTTGTTCACAAAAATTGAAGAGGAGGATATTTGCAACATTTGTTTTCAACAGGTTGGCGCTACGTGCCACACAGCCGAAGCTACACTCGATGTTTTGCGCCCTGTTTTTGAAGATCGCATTATCAACCGCTGAGCTGATGTCGTTTGGCCACCTCGGAGCTCAGATTTGACACCGTTGGACTATTATTTTTGAGATGCCGTAAAAGATAATTGTTACGCCGACAAGCCAGAGACAATTGACGCTTTAAAGGACAATATCCGTGAAGCCATTGGTGAAAAACAGCTGCACACAATCGATAATGTGCTTACAAATTGGACCGACCATTTTCAGATTTAATTTTTTTATAACAATGAAATCTCAATTTAATTTCAATTTCTTCCGAACTAGTGTTTCCTTCGCTGAATCTAACCTTCTTTATAATGTTTTTAAGCAATGGTATACTATAGACTATAGAGTATTCAATTTAAGAAAATAGTATTTGCCAACAGCATGAAAATTAAACTGAAGAGTCATATATCGTAACTTGTATATAAAAAAGGAAAAAAATTACCAAATGTAGGGTCGAATAAATAAGAGCGTTTTTCGTCAGATAAAGTCTATCTGGCGATTGAAAAATCCAATATTTTGTCGAATAAACGCTATCTGCTTGTTTATCTGACGATTGAAAAATCGGCTCTTAGTTAGATTTCTTTTAAAGTGTATAAAACTCATACTCATTCATTATACAAGAAACAAGATCGAGAATCTCCCACATACATACATACATACCTATCGATTTTTTGGATAATTTTTGATATTTTAATGTTCGAAAATAGCCCAGCACCGGCATTAATAATACAATTTTAAATTTAATTCAATGAGAAAAAGAAAATTTTAAAGCTCTATGTAACTACCCATTAAATTTGTTGTTTGTTTACATTGAAAGCAATCAATGTCCTTTTCTTTCGACCAAATCCCAATCGTCTCCTTTTCTAATATTCCCATTTAAAAACAATGCCTTTTTCCCTTAAAATATTATGTGCACAGCGCAAAGTTCTCTTCTTGGGTTTCATCTTGATATGAAAAAGGAAATATTAAATTTGCGTTTATTCAGGGATAAACCAACAAAATAAAAAGAGTGTATAAGAGAAATTGCACGAAAGAAAAACTAAGAGTCACCCGCAGAGTTCACCATCACATCATCAAGAAAACTAAAGCCACATCCATAAAATTTAATAAAAATAATCCCTCAAGGACCCCAGACCAAGCTTTATTCCAACCTGCACCACAATTTATATAGAGAGGTAGGTTATTCGAGTACGGGTGTGTTTTTAACGAAAAAAAAAAACAAACAACAAACTCTCTCTTGTGGATTTTTGTAAACGCTCAATTTACACAGTTCGTGTTCAATGAAAGGTTGCAACTGCAACAGGAGTAGCCAAAAGCTCACTCGTAGCTCTCGCACTCTATTCAAAACCATTCACCCAGTCGCGCCCGACATCACCATCCAAATGGCATAAGAGGCAGGTCGGTGTTCACCAACGATGCAAAGTGCCTTGGCTGGTGCAATAGCCACATTTGGGATGAGAAACTACCGCCAACTGCCGGCTGCCAAGGAGGAGCTCTCTAATGAATTTTTGTTACACTGTGGCAACAATGGCACGATTGAATTGTTCGGGAGCGTATGGGATTCCCGCTTTTGAAAATCCCGTTTTTCAAGAATCCCGAAAAAAATGTTTTAAAATCCCGTTTAGTCAAAATCCCGACCTGCTATAATACCGCTTTTTAAAATCCCGGTAATCCCGTTTAATCCCGCCAAACGGTATTCAAAAGATTTAAAATAAGACTAAAAACAATGCATGTAATTGTTCTCTTGGATTAAATTAAAACTGCTTTTAATTACTTTTACAAAATCTAGCGTTAACAGACGCTGCTTATGGATTTCCTGTTATAATTAAGCTATGTTGCTAAAGATATCTTAATATTTAGTATTGTGCAAGTTTTGCTTTATTATATCTTTGATTCTTGGAATGAATACACTACTTTCTTTTATGTTTTCTTTGCTATAATAATCTATGGTATTAAAAAAAAAAACTCATGTGTTTTAACTTCATTTATTTTGCCGTTTTCACAATTAAAAGCAGTTGCTTTGTTTTGAAAAATCGCGCGATTTATTATCCCGTTTTAACAATTATAAATCCCGATTTTTTGTAATCCCGTTTTATATAATACCGTTTCTTACTATCCCGCTTTTCAAAATCCCGTTTTTTATTATCCCGTTTTTACAATCAAAAGCAGTTGCTTTGTTTTGAAAAATCGCGTGATTGCGGGATAATAAAAAACGGGATTTTGAAAAGCGGGATAGTAAGAAACGGTATTATATAATACGGGATTACAAGAAATCGGGATTATAAAATCGGGATTTCAACAAGCGGGATTATAAAATCGGGATTTTGAAAACCAGGATTATAAAAATCGGGATATCGTACCCAACCCAAATTGTTCGTTCCCTTTTTCGACATTGCGGCGTTTTTTGTAAAAGGAAATCTATTCCTAGTATCATCATCAATTTCTACCTCATTGCTTCAAGCTAAGTGTTATTAATTTGAATTTTAGACGTACCTTGAATTTTTTTTTCGATCGAGAATGATGCTTTTGGAATCCGACGAGACCGAAAGTATGAAAGCTAGATCGAAAATAAGGGACGGGAGCTGGAGACCGGAAGTGGGTTGCATTGTTGCTATTAATAATTTTATATTCGCTTATTCCACCCATCTTAATCAAAACAAAGCAAAACCGGAATCGAGAATTTTTAATTTATTTTTCAGTGATAGCACATTTCTAGCGCTGCTCCTTTTCATGGAGTAAGCTCCCAAACCAACTAATCGATGGTTCTTGAGGAAGTGGTATTTCTAGTTTTTCAATAACTTTCGTGACCAAAAAAGTGCCTAAACTAGTGAAGGGTGTTTACTCAAGGGAAGAAGAATAAATTTAAAGAATTTATACCTATACGAGGAAGAAGAAATAAAAGGGATAAATAAAGACTCTTGATCGGTCAGCCGGTTTGATAACGCATGTTTTAAGGAGAGAAAACTGCGGCGTAACTTTCTAAGGACATCGTAGGTGGCAGAAGCTATATGTGAATTTCACTTTGAATGTCCACTATACAGCAAATCAAGTGATGAAGATAATCACTCATCCAAAAAGTTGGATAATCTGGGTGACCGAAAAGCAAATGACCCAGCACATTCAAGAGTGAGTCAGTAAGGATAGTTAATATAGTTATATTCTGGAAAAGTGGAAAGGCCGAGATACATACAAAGCTTAACCCACGATCAAATGTAATGAGTTTGTAAATTAAACACACTTAAATTTTATTAAAAATTTAAAACGGTTGTTTTGAGCAAAAGCAAACTCTTTCAAATATCTCAAGCAATGGCTCACTATGGCGTATACTTGTTTTTTTCTTAATTTCCCAGAGGAAGTTTTGAAATGGTCACTAGAATCCGAATGAATCCTTTTTATCATGATGTCTGATACGTCTGTTAGTATGTGCGTATGTTCGTGTATTCGTATGTGTGTCACGTTTATTCTGCTCGATTATCTCACTCACTTATAAGTATTGACATGAAATTAGAAATCAGACGCGGAATTGCTTTCTTAAGAACTGATTAAGTTTTCAGCAATAATGGTTTAGGGGTTTTATTTATTGACATTGACTTCACAGTACTTCGCACATAAATGTAACGAATTACAGACACAAAGCAATAGCAGCACTGGCGACTGAGACCATCGGCTGGGACAGAACAAGACATTAATACAAAAGAGAGAGAGAGACAGATAGATACATAGAAAGGAAGAACACATATCATAAACCTACGTGGCACAGAGAAGGAGACACAGATTTTAATTGTCTCATATCATCGCACAGGTGGCCTGAGATAAGCCAGCGATTTTTGTAGAAAAAGAATGCTGCCGAAGCTGTGGCTTGAACCCGTAGCATTCGGCTTAGCAATCAACTACTCTATCCTCCGAGCCATGGCCACCTGCAATGGGGTCTTATTACAGGAAGGAAAAATGTGAATGTATAAAGATTGGTCATTTAAGCATGAAAATTATGATCATTTCAGGATAAATTGCAACAATAGTTCAAAAATCTTATTTACTTTTGAAAATTTGTTTATAATTTGTTACAAACAATTGAAAATTAATTTTAGCGGATATATTTTACTTAATTGATTTTTGTCTGGGTCAATTCAATTAGAAAAACACCAATTGTATAATCTATATTCTATATTCTATACTTAATATATAAAGCTGAAGAGTTTGTTCGTTTGAACGCGATGATCTCAGAAACTACTGGTTCGAATGGTATAATTCTTTTAATGTTGGATGGTCCATTAATTGAGGAAGGCTTTAGGCTACTTAACATTAAGCTGTGACCAATAACAGCGAAGAATCTGTGGAAAATTTGGAAAAAACGGCAAAAAAATTAATTTTTCTGCGTTTTAACGCGCTTATCTCAGGAACTGTTCATTCAAATTGAACAATTCTTTTTGTGTCGAGTGCTGGATTTATCGAGAAAGGCTAGAAGGTATATATAATATTACGCTGCAACCAATAGGAGTGAAGCGTCAGTGAAAAATGCGGATAAAACAGCAAAAAATATTAACTTTTGAAGGCTTCTGTTGTTTGCTTGAACCCGCTGATCTCAGGAACTGCTGAATCATAGTGAACAATTATTTTGTGTTGAATAGTTTATTTATTATAGAAGGCCTAAGGCTATATAACATTAGGCGATATAAGCGAAGAATCAGTGGAAAAAGTGGAAAAAACGGCAAAAAATATTAATTTTTCGTGGTATGTGTTCAACAAATTACTGTGCAGTGTGCACTGCTCAGCACCAACTGATTTTAGAATTAAAGTACCAGAATTTCAACAAAAAACAATACGAGCGTGTATAGGTGGATATAGTGTTACTATTTTTCCCATTCAGTAGCAATGGCTGTCATAGCGCGCGCCGCCCCGCGCGCTGTCGTCCTTTTTCAATTCAATAACAACATAGAAGGTAGAAAGATGAGAACGAAAAATAATGTGCTAGTTGTGTCACACTTAAGGCAGGCTGGCCAAGCAAATGATATAAAATAGGCCAGTTCCATCTAACAACATCTCACTGAGATCCCAGAGATTTTTTTCTGAGATCTCTGGGATGAAATTATTTTGGATTCGATTTCTCACTCAGCTATTTTGACGTGGCTGACATAGCACAACAGTTAGTAAGGTAACCATTATATCTCAATGATAACTGAGAATTATGTTCCACCAAATGATTTTGCCTCAGTCAAGGTGACATTGAGATCTCAGTGGGATGTTGTTAGGTGGAGCTGGCCTAATAACTGCTCAAATTATAATTTTCAGAGTTCAATTGATTTGTGAATGTGATTGATTGCAGTGAATGTGATTGATTGCACTATTTGTCCAGATTATTGTGTTTAAACAATATCATTTTATATATTTCTTAACCAAAAAATTTGCTCAGTTTAAAGACATAGAAAAAAAATTGACTTAAGGAAAAAAAAAACCATACAGAAGTAAAATAACGTGTTGAAGTAAGAGAGATATTGGAATTAGGGAGAGTTCGACCAAGGAAATGCTTTAAGTATGAAAAACTGAAGGGAATCATAAAAAATGCTAAAATTTTTCAAGTTTAAGAGAATTACGACTAAGGGAGAGGGAGTGTTGACTGCAATGCAATTTTACAATTACTTCGCAACAAAATTCCCACGCGTGCATGATGCACAAGTCGAGACGATACGCTGGCCGGTGGACGAGGGAGAGGCGGACGAAGTCGCGGGCAACTGTTCGTAAGCAATAAAACTACATTTACCTTACTTGTTCAATTCTTCACGTTTATTTTTAATTTTAACATTACGGTTGGAAACAAATTTCTTGGTTCTCTTGAATGAAAATCCAAGATCAGTACAAAAAAAAAAACGTATTTGCAAATTTTTAAAATCAAATAGGTGAATATTTTCCAACAAAATTTTTTTTTATAAATGCAGAACTCTGTAGCCGATAGTCACGGATAGCTTTCTAAACGATTGATTCCATTTATTTATTTTATTTATTTTATTTAATGAAGTAACCTACAAAATAAAGGACCACGCACTAAATGTATGAAAAAAGTGTCCCGGTCAAATTCGATGAAATTTTGGTAGATTATATATGACAACAACCTGATTCAAAATGTATACGGGCCCAATCCTCTAGCTTCAACGGATTCCAAGTTATAGTGAAAAATGTGGAAAAAATAAAACATGGATTTTTTCGGTGTGCGCGTTCAATTAAACAGGTATTTACCGATTTACCGTTTTCATCTACTACTATGTACTCGAAATCCCTTAAAAGTCGAGATTTGTACTAAATCTGCTTCGGTAAATCTTAGATTAGGGTCAGTGGAGGAAACATCACATTAAAAGCGTAGGTACATAAAAGGAAGTAGCATGCACTTATTCTTGCTTTTTTTTCAACATCATTGTAAAATGCACTCGAAAAAGAAACAACATACACAAACATTGATTTGTATTACTTCCTTCCGTAATCCTTTTTGGCAAAAACTATTTCTTAAAGATAGTTCGCTGATGCGCACGTTTTTCATTTTTATTTTAAATTCAGTATGCATTGCTATGTTTGTATGCACAGGTTTCCTACCAGATCAATGTCCCGTATTGATGGTGAAGAAAACAACTTAAGGCGAGAAATCGCAATTCAAAAGCGTGATCAACTAAATGGATCTCCTTTGATAATCAGTATCGTTTCCTCGTCTAACAATAAAATGTTTGAAAGGCATGACTATTAGAGTGTTTCAAATTAGACTTGCACCATCTTATGTCCAATACGCATTGCAAAGAGAACCGCAAGAAGAGTTTCTCAATCAGATGCTTAGAGGCAATAACAATATTCCTGAACGTGGCTTAGTGATCCATGTTTTATTTTTTCCACATTTTTCACTACAACTTGGAATCCGTTGAAGCTAGAGGGTTGGACTCATATACATTTTCAGTCAGGATGATATCCTGTATATTCTACCAAAATTTCATCGAATTTGACCGGGACACTTTTTTCTTACATTTAGTGCGTGGTCCTTTATAAATTACTTATTTAAGGCATCAGGTTAAACAGACCATGTGATTTGATTCCATTTATGTATTTCTTGGTTGGATAAGGCTTCAGAGAGATAGTTTGGTTCCACCTGTGTCATGGAAATAATTAAGGGTGGAATATGAAATACTTTTTACCTACAAAATAATCCCTTACTATACTTTGCGTAGATTTGAGCACCTAAAAACTTTTATTTTCAAAAAAAGTAATTTTAATGACCATTTTAAAATTATAGGAATTGAAAAACTGCGGTGACGTGAAATAACGCCCTACTAAATAAGCCCCCACTTAAAATGCGGCTTTATTTCCATGAAGAAATCGAAATAACACCCGACTGGCTTTATTTCCATTGAATTGTGGAAATAAGGCCACATTTTACATGGAAATAAGGCCGCATTTTCAGAAGATAGAGATAAAGGCCGACTATTGTGGCTGATAAGTGCCGAATTTCATTTTGCGACTAGTGACCCACTATGCTGGTTAATTTTTCCAGAAATCTAATTCAGGGTTTCCGACCTTCGCGATTAAGTCTATGTGACGTTAAGAAAACATTATCCAATGCAAACGTTCTTCTGCATTCTGGGATGTCAATTTTCTGTGAGGGTACGGCATTCTACAAGTACACTATACTTGAAGTCAGAAATTGGATCTTATTGCAACTATCTATCACCAAAAGTAAATAAGCTGTTTCAATTGCAATTGTAAATGAATTGCTCTGACCATTTTGTTGACGGCTAATGAAGAAACGTGGTCCTAATTATTTGTAAGATTTTTTTGTAGTGTAGTATACATACAGGTATTTACGGTTTTTATTTATTTTTGTAGCATGAACATTCGTTGTTTCCCTTTTTTTTTATTTGGACTTTTGTCCCATTAAAAGTAAAACCTAATTGGGACCCACCATAGTGGATTAATAATCCCTAAATCAAAGTCGGCACTAATGAACTTCCATTGTAGATCAGAAGTTCCGAAAACAATTTTCGTGAATTCTGATCTCGGAACGAGTATCCCTGCGCCAACTTTCAAATCAAAACAGAAAAACCGAAATAAGGCCCCACGGGCATTATTTCTAAGTTGCAATGGAAATAAGACCGCAACCCTTGTAGGGGTCTTATTTCCATATGAAATGGAAATAAAGCCCTATGGGGCCTTATTTCGTCGGGCGTTATTTCACGTCACCAAAAACTGCCCATCATTCAAAAATATATTTCATTCTAATCCATGGCCTCATCAAGTAAAAAATTCGATGGCCTAATTTTATTTTCCAATCAGAAAAATCAGCAGGGATAGAAACTTTTTCTTAAACTCTTTTGATAAAAAAAAATCTGCACAAGAAAGCGAACAATTATTAAAATTCTCCTCCGAGTTTTGTTAACCATCAAAACGTGCCTTAAACTGTTATAGTCTGAGTGCGCGCAAGATTATTCTCTTACTCCCTTAGTTTTTTGGAAGAATTTGAACTTCCGCACACCATCAAGCCTAGTTAAATGATGCATTCTATTGGAATCTACGCAGCCAATTAGACCCATTCTTGCCCCGGCTAATTGCCTGGTAAGCAAAAGTTGTTCTTTTTGGTTCTTTTTTTTTTTTGTGTTATAAAACAAAACTTCCCTTCCAAGGTTTCATTTTGATGAACAAATTTGATTAAACTTAAACGTAAGATACACAACGATTGTGAAAGTTATCAATGGTATGACTTCACGCAGCTGAAAAGAAAATCCAGCATGAAACCGGAAAGGCGCGTTCATTAGCCTTGGTCTTATCCTACAGTACCGCATTGTGCTCGATAAAAACAAGGGCCCATCTTAAGATTATTAAGAAATTTTACCGACACGGGCGCTGATCGTTTTGTTGTGAGATACAATAATGCATGGTTGTAAAGAACAAATTGGTTAACTCATGTGATATTTAAATCAGTTTCAAGCGATGATGTAAAGGTTATCAGATAAAAGAAGCATCCCGAAAGGCTGTCAATTTTTTCAAATCCATTCCTGAAGCATTATGAGCATGAACCTATCTCACCCACTTTAGATATAACATCATTTCAATGTAAAAACAATCAAATTGTCTTTACCACGAAAGCCGTCATCCGTAGCTCTCTCTTTTCCACTCATTGAATAATAAATTTGCATTTTAAGTTATTTGCAATCCTTGTGTTTATATTAACACGGCCTTGTCAGGTTAAATGTGAGTTAAGGTAAGGAACAAAAACAAACTTGCAAGGGATGCGTAACGTAGCTAGAATGCGACGAACTAAACACGAGATACAGAGCTCCAAATTGAATTATCGTAATTTGTTTTTATTTCAAACGCAGATGAAAAGGATAAGAGAAAAGAATCAAATTGAGTAGGGGAGAGTGGGTATGTTTGGGACACAGGAGGAATGGGACTTAGGCATTTTCTCAATTCCTACCTTTTTTTTCTCTTTCCTTGTATGACAGATTCTGTCTTCAGTCTGTCCCCATCCCTCAACAAAACAAGTTGTGTCTAGGAAAAAAATTACGGAGTGGAGATTAAAAAAAGGTAATTTGTGCATAAAAAGTAAAACATCTGTGTAAACTTTGAGTGAATTTTTTTTTTAAATGTGTGAACTTACTGCGCAAAAGAGTGTAATAATTAGGTAGCAACACCATTTTTTAAGTGAATTCATCGTTGTTTTGTTTAATTATTGCCACACGAAAAGTGATATTATAAATTATTTATATAAAGTGCCACGCAGGATGATTGGGACATCACTATTCCACCCTATAGTTGTCCCAATCCTATTGATCGCAGGAGGAATGGGACAAACCCAATCCTCCTCCTCGCAGGAGGAATGGGACAAAGTGAGTTGGTTCATGAAATGATTTTTTGCTTTTCTTCTGTCGGACTTTCGCCTTCTTTATAGCTGAAAATAGGTTGCCAAAATGTTATTTTATCTTTAGAAATTAATTTTGCTCAGATACGATCTATAAGATCTCGGCAAATGTAATGTATTCGAAAAGTGTCCCATTCCACCCCATAGTTGTCCCAATCCTCCTGCTCGTAGGAGGAATGGGACAAAGTGAGTTGGTTCATGAAATTAATTTTTTGCTTTTCTTCTGTCGGAGTTTCGCCTTCTTTTTAACCAAAAAAAATAGGTTGCCAAAATGTTATTTTATCTTTAGAAATCAATTTTGCTCAGATACGATCTATAAGATCTCGGCAAATTTAATGTATTCGAAAAGTGTCCCAAACATACCCACTCTCCCCTACTTTATTTGATCCCGTTTGTGTTATGACTTATGAGCAGTAGCGTAGCGTGCAACAGGTATGCGCGGCCTTTCCGGCTAACTAAATTTACGCCGACCAAGCGAATCTTATTCGTCTTGGCTTTATCTTTTATTGCTCATTTAAAATTTTAGTGAGCGCGATGACGGGAATTTCTTGTATGGGGGCTCCCCACCTATTAAAATGAATACAAAAATTGAATTTTTGCTTTATATGTACTAGTAATAACCAAAATGAAAAGTGATATTATAAATTATTTATATAAAGTGCCACGCAGGATGATTGGGACATCACTATTCCACCCTATAGTTGTCCCAATCCTATTGATCGCAGGAGGAATGGGACAAACCCAATCCTCCTCCTCGCAGGAGGAATGGGACAAAGTGAGTTGGTTCATGAAATGATTTTTTGCTTTTCTTCTGTCGGACTTTCGCCTTCTTTATAGCTGAAAATAGGTTGCCAAAATGTTATTTTATCTTTAGAAATTAATTTTGCTCAGATACGATCTATAAGATCTCGGCAAATGTAATGTATTCGAAAAGTGTCCCATTCCACCCCATAGTTGTCCCAATCCTCCTGCTCGTAGGAGGAATGGGACAAAGTGAGTTGGTTCATGAAATTAATTTTTTGCTTTTCTTCTGTCGGAGTTTCGCCTTCTTTTTAACCAAAAAAAATAGGTTGCCAAAATGTTATTTTATCTTTAGAAATCAATTTTGCTCAGATACGATCTATAAGATCTCGGCAAATTTAATGTATTCGAAAAGTGTCCCAAACATACCCACTCTCCCCTACTTTATTTGATCCCGTTTGTGTTATGACTTATGAGCAGTAGCGTAGCGTGCAACAGGTATGCGCGGCCTTTCCGGCTAACTAAATTTACGCCGACCAAGCGAATCTTATTCGTCTTGGCTTTATCTTTTATTGCTCATTTAAAATTTTAGTGAGCGCGATGACGGGAATTTCTTGTATGGGGGCTCCCCACCTATTAAAATGAATACAAAAATTGAATTTTTGCTTTATATGTACTAGTAATAACCAAAATGAAGTGATTTAAAAAATTAAATATAATTTCTTAATCTTAATTTATTTTTTGAGCTTTATTTTATAGTGAGTATGCAATTTAAAACATTAACCAAATTTGAATGTTAGGTTCTTTAAAATGTGGTTACTTTCAATATGGTTATAACCGATATACATCACCTACAAATAAATGGATACTCTGTAAGTATGGTTCATTATGGAAGAAATGGTAGTGTTCACCAAGTTTGACAAAAAAAATTTGGGGCGGCAAAAACCCACGCTACGCCACTGCTTATGAGGCAGTGGAGGCCGTTCGCGTCCATTCGTTTTTCACGTTGTTGGTTAACATTTCGTCTGCCCATTCAACCAAATAACTTAGCAACTGTTATGAAATTAGTATCTAGTCAACAAAACAAATAGAAACAAACAACAACCAAAGAGGAATGGACTGTAATAATATTGTGGTGGCATTTGGGCAAGGACGCTGCTAACAAAGTACTGTTGTGTGTGCCTCTCACGGATCCCAACACCACTACCACTCAGTGGCGTAGCTACCGCTGTATCAGCTGTATCCATGTAACAGGGCCCCCGAGATATAGGGGCCCCCAAAGATACAGAGCACAAGACGTGTGTAAAAAATTCACTTAAATATTTAATAAAGTTTTATTACAAAAAAATGTTCCGATGATCATTTTTTACATGCGTCAAATATTTTTTTTCCTGTCCTACCAACCAACAATACTACAACTTCAACCTGCAAACACTTTTTTATCCGAGCTTTCAAAATATATCGTCCTGCCTGACACAGCCACCAACTCCAACATCACACAAAAATAAAAACCAGGGACCAGCGGTAGATTCAAAAATACTAAGGTACTTCCATGAACTAACACCTGAAAAATTCAATACTCCATTCCGAACCCTGTATGTATCTGCAACCAAAAAAAAGTCCCGTTAATTGTCTGAGTGAAAACCTTACCATAAATCAATTTGACCACAACAAAAAACGACAAACGAGACGAATATAAAAATGTTATAAACATTTAAGAGACCTACGACTTTGTTGATGTAATTTTTTTCTTCGCTGTTTGATATTATAAGTCCAGTTTCCAAAGCCCTTCAAGATTAGGAAAATGACTTACAAAAAGCAAGTATTTTGCTTCAAAATCTTTAAGACGGTCTAGAAAAAGAAATAAATCAAAAGAAATTCACTGATTTACTTAAAAATTCCAAAGATTAAGCCAACGATTGGGGAGTGACGCCTGTCTTCAAAAATAAAAGGAGGAAAATAACGAAGCGCTTTTTTGATGTGTTTGCAGAAGATCATAGAATTTCTGATCTGGGAATTTACTTTAAAGTCAATATTTACTATTCCTGCTTGGACATTTTGATTGGACAAACTCAGCAAAGATTTCAAAGCCTTTACAGTCTTTGTAGTATGTTTGAAGTGTTGGAACCGTATAAGCCTTTTATCGTTTTCAAATGATGAGATAAATCACGGATCAAAAAAGCTAGTGGAAAAGTACAAAACAAACATATCTGGTGATTTCTGCAATCAAATAATTGCTCTTAAAACATGCCTTAAATCCGAAATCCTCAAAATTCATTCCATAAAAGAACTTGCTAAATTATTAGTCATCGAATTAAATAGTCTTGTTTCTTGTTTTTCTGAAGTAATAACAGCATGCTTTCTCTTTTTGACTCTTCCGGTAACCACAGCAACAAAACAAAATTATCTCACAACGTCAATGGGACAGAAGAGGTTGTCAGATTTATCACTTTCATCATTGACATTGACATTGACATTTCACAGTACTTCGCACATGAATGTAACGAACTACAGACACATAGCAGCACTGGCGACTGAGGCCATCGGCTGCGACAGAACAAGACATTAATACAACAGAGAGAGACAGATAGACACATAGAAAGGAGAAAGATCATATAACATAAACCTACGTGGCTCAGATGAGGAGACAGATATTTATCACAGATAATAAATTTATACAGATGTCTCACCCTTATGGCGAGAAATGATATATGAAACTGAAAGCTACCAAAAAAAAAGCTTTTTCCAAAAGCTTTAACGCATTCACTTAATACATTAAAAATCTATTTTCGCTCGCCTCATTGCCCATAAATGAATACTTAGGCAAGGAAAAAAGCTTCAAAAAGCTCCTTGTCTGTTAGGGCGTTGTCTGTTAAGAGCAAAACATGTTTCATTTTTTTCTGCAGGGATGAGACATCTGTATAAATTTATAATCTGTGTATTTATTGTCTCATATTATCGCACAGGTGGCCTCAGATAAGCTGGCGATTTTCGTAGAAAAGAGTGCTGCCGAAGCTGGGGCTTGAACCCGTAGTGTTCATCAATAGAAGTAAATAATCTTGAAAAACTGAAATCTTCTTCAGGTATGGAAGATTTAATAAATAAATTAGCAGAAAAAAAGGCAAGGAAAGTAGTATCTACTTTGGGAAGAAGTGCAAATATTTTTTTTTTTAAGCTTTATAAAACATTGTATCTATATCTATGTAGTATGCATTTATTTTAAGGTTCCTATTTCATTTTACATTGAATTAAATTTATCTTATTTATTGACGTTAGTGTTTTAACTTAAAAAAAGGTTATAAGGTTATGGCCCAGTTTTGGTAAGAGGTGGGGGGCCCCCGAAAAAAATTGGATACAGGGCCCCCAAAGGCCTAGCTACGCCACTGCTACCACTACCCCGTCACGTGCGTCGGCATCATTGCCGTCCCTTTTGAAACTCGGTACCACAACAGCGGTGTCATATTTTCAATTAATTGTTGATTTTACTCATCACCTTGGAGTTGGTGTGTGTGATGTTGGCTGGTCCTGCTGGTTGTTTATTTAGATTTTATCGTTGCCAAGACGTTTTTAATCTTCAACAAGCCCCAAAGTTTAATTGTGAAAAAATACACAACCAACGCCATCTGTATTTAGGTTGTGTTTGTGAAGCTAGACATGCGAACATTCAAAATGAGAACTTTTTTTGTATTTTCTTTTTTCAGTTGAGTGAGTCTTAGCTTCTTTGTGTTGTTTTTAATTTGAAAAAAAAAATATATTATAATTATCTACCTATTATATTGTACTTAATAATACTATGCTTTATTTCAACCGATTTTTAAAATGATTTGTTCAAAAGGAATTCTGTACCTACGGAATTTGTTTCACTAACTCATTTCTAAATTCAAACAAAATATATACCACAAGAGCAATGATTCCTTATTCAAAATAATGATATCCCACATTTAAAATATTGATTAAGAGCAAAATAAGACATAAAATTGCACTTCCTTATTATCACTTGCTCTTGTTTAATCTAGCCATTGTTCAAAAGAATTTGTGTTTCAACCCTAAAGAACATCGATTGCATCTATGTTTTATTTGGAGAACGTAAGATTATCGTACCTAATATTTCAAAGGCATTTCATAGAATTTTGCATCAGGTTTTTATACCAAAAATGCGTGGCTTGGCCTCGTTGAATCCCTTCTTCGTTGACAACAATATGTATAGGCCGACAGAGATAAACATAAGAATAAAGATGTTCTAAAAATAATCAATGTTTTACAAAATCTCAGGAAAGAAAATTTGTTATAAAACTAAATCTTTATTATACTTGAAAAATCTTCAAGATCCAAAAATTGTTTGATTGAGTTTGTCTGACGACTAAGAAAGTATAAACCGGGGATTAACTCTTCGACAGAAGGCAAGCACTGAAATCCACACACCACAGGTTGATTCAGCAGAGACCTCTGCCAAAAAATTTGTTTAATTTTTCGGACATCCTCCTGTCAATCTGTAAGCATATTGCATTTCCGCGAAACTTTCTTTCCAAATCAATCCTTCGTTCAGAGCAGACGTCTCCAAGTCATTCAGAGATCAAGTCATTCAATATACCTATATATAAATGGACTCTACAATTTCGAATATAATCATCTTTCTCTCACGAGGTAAATAATTTTTCATTAGAATGTAAAAGAGTTATAATAATTTAGGAGTAGGAATGGGGTCGGTTGGGACGGTGGTTTGTGTCTTTGCTAATTTCCATTACAATTTGAATATTTGAAATGAAAGAATGAAAAGTATATGAATGAGTGTGTCATGGTTTGTGTCTTTGCTAAGTTTGGATCTTTAGAATAGGTATTAGTGTCGCCATCTAGTTAGAGGTAGAGAAAGCAAATTTTTATTGTTCAAGCAATTGTTTGGATTATTCGAGTTTCACGGATGCTACTTTCTTGTCATGGTAATTTGTGTGAGCAATGAATTAGTAAGATCGGCTCTTGTGACAATTTTTTTGTGTGTGCGAGCTAAAAGTCAATGTCAATTTGTAGTGAGTCAAATGCATCTTTTAGGTTGGCAATTAGGTTGAGCAATCAAATTATATGTTTGTAAGATCAAGACTTGTGTGAGCATGTTTTTAAACGACGGGCACTTGTAGCAATATTATTGTGTGTGCGAGCTAAAAGGCAATGTCAAATGGCAGTGAGTCGGTAGTTTATGCTATGGATGGTTGGATGATAAGAATGTTTTTTTATTTTTATGGGGGATGAAAAGAAGAATTGCTGCGTTAGGATTTTGATTTTAAAGTGTGTTTTATGGATAGCTATATTGAAATGAAAATGAGATTGAATAATAAAACAAAAAAAAAAGCTGTTGGGTTTTTAAAATGTATACAAGATTTTTTTATTTCTGTACTTTTAAGAATTTTTATTACTTAAAATACATATAATATCGATAATTTTTTTTATTATGCTACTCGTATTATTGGCAAAAAGTTAAGGAATTACTTTTAGATTTGAAAACTATCTTTTATATCCGTATGGTAGAGAGCTATGGTCTTCCAAAAATCGACGTTTTTCTGCTCTGGGCTTGTATGTTTTTGTTTCTGGTATGGTAATAACTCCATGTTCTTCAGTTCTCCGAATATTGTTTGTCTTGATTATAATACTGTTGTCATTTTCTAGTGAAGAAGAAGAATTCAATACTGCATTTTTAATTGAATCAAAGTTGACTTTAAGTGATGATTCATAATTTAGAAATATACCCTTGACCTTGCAGACCACCTGTTCACTATTGCTATCAGTACTAAATACCTTATAGGCATAATTCTTTGGGCCTCCACTTACGAACTCTGTTATATAGCTGCCAACACCGTAGGTTTCTAGTTCATCTGTCATATCGCCGATAAATGTACCAGTTGGTGGTTGATATTGTCCAGGACAGCTTACATATATAACAGAATCTGTGTCATAGTAGAGAACTCTTTCCTCTAGACGCTCAAGATAACTGTAGAGTTTAAGACGAGCTTGAGCAGTTGTAAACGCAGCAATGCAAACATTGACTGATGATAAGGAGTCAGATGCTTCTTCCTTCATTTCAAAGTTAACAACAATATTTTCTTCATTTACTGGCAGAATATGTGTTACCTCTGCCGATGGATGTGTAAGTAGGTGAAATAATGTTGAAGGATCGTTTAAAATTATTGTTTGAACTTGATTTTCACGCTGTCCAAATTTTCCCCAAAATGAATTCAAAATCAACTTAGCCAGTGACCTTTTGCCAGGATTGTTGCAAATTTCAGAATATTCTAGTTGAATATTTTCCTTGGCTAGAAAATCATTTATATATTTTTCCTTTTCGTGGTTAGTTGAACATTCACTTGGCCATCCTGATGCTTCTTGTTTGATTTTCAGAAATTTGTTCATCATGGCAGTGAAAAGACCTTCAGAATTTTTCTCTAAGTTGTATTCCATTACTTCATATTCCCATATTTCAAAAACACAGATTATAACATACCCCTTTTGGACTGCTTTCAAAACTTCATCGATTACCCAGGTTCCAATTAATGCTCTTTGCTCATTGGAATGAGTACAAATTTGCCCCAAATTTTTTTCTTCGCTACAGCATCTGCATAAGGAAAACATCAACTTATGGTTTTGTTTAATCGGTAATACCGGATGAAGAAGGTGCTCAGGAGGAAGAATTTTACATTTTACAAGCCCATTCATATTTTCGAGTTTCGCTGCTGAACAATTTTCATCACCATATACATGAACTTTAGGATGACCAATTGGAAATTTTCCAGTTTTACACACCCATGGATAGAGAGAGCAAACATCTATGTAATTAATTTTTTCACCTTTCTTACATTTGTAGTAGTTGAATGAGTTTCCAGTTCGTCCCCCATAAAAAGCATCACGTGGATTTAGTGGGGCGTTTTCTATTAATTGATGTGTACAAAGTTTAATTCTTCTTTATTCAATTTCTTAAGAAGATGTTGAAATTCACAAGACCACATTTCAATTACTTCGTAATTAAACTTTCTCAAACGCTCAGTCTTAGCTTTTGTTCTCTCATATCTTAGATTTAAGGTATCTGTTTCATTCTCATGTAAAGGTTCATCGCGTTGATGTTTCAAGCAAAGAGGATGACCATGAAAGTAGCATCCATGAAACTCGAAAATTTGATTTGTTTCTTTACAAAAGCCATCTACTTTTACCCCGTTTACTACTTCTTCTCTGCCTTTATATGCATGTTTGATATTAATATTTCTCTTTTTTCTTCCAAAATCATCCACTGAATTGCTTCAATAGATTGATTATCTACACATCTGTATCCAAACTTAGGTATCAAACCAATAGTGTTCGGTTGCAGAAAGTTCCGTCTGAATACAAGATTACATGCTGAGGCAATAGTTATGGCTTCTAAAAATGGTTCAACATTACTTTGATTTAAAAATAATTTTCTAAATTTTCGACAAGCTCCTGTTAATATTTTAACATCGCTCTTGCAGTATTCTACAATTTCATGTTGCATATCAAAATTATCATTTTTATGTTCGGAATACCATTTCAAGAAGACATCACGCTCTTCTGTTTTCATAGAGTCTGGGCAATAAAACTCCAATGATGGCAATTTTCCAATGTAGTTTTCATTTTCCTTTGTATTAAATAAATACGGAAAATAGCCTTTTTTAAGAACTGGAGCTAAGTCAAAGGCTTTGGGGAGTTTTGATAAGGCCATGGGAAAATAATTAATTGAATCGATGAATTTGACGTTTCCAAGATGCATTGCCAATATTTTTGTTCCTCGCATAATTAGTTCAGGGGTTAATTGTGTTTTCTTCAAAACATAGTTCAGAATAAACTGATGGTCATAGGCTTGTCCATTATGAGCAATCACTATTACTTTCTTAAATACTTTTCGTATTTCAAGTACATGATGTAAAAATTGTGATATTATCATTTCTCCCTTTATGATGTTCATAGAGAATTTACAAATTTTACAAAAATGCATATCTTCATGATCTATGCACTGATCACATTTGTGTTGATAAACGCACAAATTCGGTTCATGCTGCTTTATCGTACCCTCCTCCACATCATGTTCACATTCAATTATTTTTTCTTGACGACACTCTAGGTCATAAAATATATATAACATGTTTTTAAGATTAGGCTCTTTGGTGTTGGGGAGAATATAACATAAATGCCCTTTTGATACATGATTTTTACAATGCTTGCAGAAGAACTCTTCGCAAATGTGATCTCGTTCACCACCGTAGCATCTTAAGCAAAGTTGACATCTTTTTATTTGGTCACAAATAGAATTTTTACCTGATGATCCGGACATTTTATGATTGTCATAACAATTAGTTCCTTTAAATATACGATTGCAGTCTGAACATGTGATTTGTTTCTTTGTCTCTGGACATATTGGGGAGTGTTGGCATTGAGAGCACAATTTGTTGCATTTATGATGTTTCTTTTTTTCATTGTGCGAAGCATGACAGTTTTCACAATAATATACACAACAAAATGCAGCAGTAAGGGAGGTAATTACATTGTAATGATTATTGAAATACAACAGATTTATCTTCTTCTCATTTGGAAGTCCTTCATAAAGAATTTTTCTACCCTTGGTTCCATATTCATAGACAATAATTTTATAGTCTTTCAAATGATTCTGAAACAATTTTAATTCTTGTATACCACAACCAGATGTTGGTATGGTTACATGAGCTTCTTCCAAAAGTTTTATTGCTCGCTCAGTTTGCACTTTTCCAATGTCTCTTCTAACTTTTCTAAAAGCTAGTTCTTTGTCTGCAAATGCTTTGGCAACAATCAATGCTCTTGGTAGACATAAATTGTCTTTATTCTGAATGGTTATTATACCTCTTCGCTTAATGCATTCTTCGACGAAGGTGTTGTACATTTCGGAAGATTTCCTTGCATTGCCTTGCCCAATCGGCATGTGTACAGATGTAACTGATAAGGTAAAATCATCAGTACTTATTCCTTCGGAGTTGCTTTGGAAAATTTTGGTCATCATTTCCCATACATCCGAGAAGCTCAGTTCAGAACAATTTTTAAAATTAATCCATCCATTACCGCGAAGGTTGGAAAAACTCTTACCTCCAAATGTCACCCCCACCTTGTCATTAGGGCCAAGACCACTAACAGCTAATGTAAGGATGTCCTCAACACCACTTCGAATCCATGACGTCGGTTCTTCATTATTGGGGACTGGTTTGAGAGCGAAATCAATTTTGCGCCCTCTCAAATTGAATCTCTTAACTTTGGTTTCACTGTCATTCAAAATAATAAATCGCTGTAAGAAATCAATTAGAAAAAAACTTTTTTTAATTTTTGAATGAATATTTTTTATTTTTTATTCTTAATAACATATTGAAACTTTTTTTATTTTAAAGATTGAAAAACATTAATTAACACTTTGAAACTTTTTTTATTTTAAAGATTGAAAAAACTTTTTTGCGAGTTCAAAAAGTTATGCTCGCTATCAAAAAATAAGGTAGGATTTGCAATGTTTACTTCTTGTTGTTGTTGTTGCTGTTGTTGTTGTTGTGGTTGTTGTTGTTGTTGTTGTTGTTGATGTTCTCCTTCTTCGTCCTTCGTATGGAAGTCGATGTGGAACGAATTTATCCCCATTGGCTCGACCACTTCGAAGCTGCATTTCGGAAGCTCGCTGACATCTTCATCAGTGAGTTGCGAGTTCCATCGTTTTGGAAGGAACACACAACATTCCTCAAGCTCAAGTAATATTTGTGGACCGAATTTTGTTATTATCCTTTTCGATTTTACGATAGGAAAACGTTTTTTTAAGTTCAATTTGGATAAGCTAGACAATGGCTTATTCCGTTGCACGTCTTTTTCACTTTTTACCAATTTTTTTATTTTGTTAATGAAAGACATTTTTTAAAAAGAGGAAAGAAACTTTTTTAATTTTAAGACAAATTGATTTAACACGCACTGTAGCGACTGTAATGCTGAGCAACTTGAGAACATTCAGCTTATATACCCACAAAAATTTCATGCAAAGTATTCTTATCTCCAAAACCAAAGGCTTTTTTTTCTTTGCCTCAAAATGAATTCAAATGTTTTAATCTCGAAACCCAAATGTTTATTATGTTGAGACCCACCAGAGTCAAAATGATATCAGTGTTGTATTGCATTCGCAACGAAATTATCTTAAATAAACAAATGCTGAATTTCCAGCTTGCTTATGAATTCCTCTTCTTTACTGAACATTGATATAAGTTTTTTTGTGAACGAGTGAATTCTAAATACAAAAACATACTGTGCTGAATTGCGTTTGCAATGAAGTTATTGAAAGATACAAATGCTGAATTGCATTTCTCGAAACCAAAATGTTTATTATGTTAAGACCCACCAGAGTCAAATTGATATCAGTGTTGTATTGCATTCGCAACGAAATTATCTTATATAAACAAATGCTGGATTTCCAGCTGAAGGCATATGCACGCAATGATTTTGCTCTCTGGAGACCTTATCACCTCTTTTTTTTGTATGCCCTCAACATAATAAACATTTTGTTGAGGGCGTATTCATGCTATAACTTGTTCCATCCTGTTTCGATAATAATTCTTTTTATTATGTTGAGGACGTATGCATGCTATAACTTGTTCCATCCTGTTTCGATAATGAATTATTAAAATAAAAAATAAAACAAATAAATGTACAGAATATTTAGTTTTTATTTTATAAAACTTTGCTTAAAAGGTAAACATTCTGAAGTGCACAACAATTTGAATGATAGTGACATTTTATTTGGTTAGGGTAATTTTTTTTAAGTTCCTTTAAATTTGGACAGTTAAACAAATCTTCAACGTTTTTGACTTCTACATTTTCATTATTTAGTAATTCCGTCAACCATTGTGATTTTTCCATTCCCTTAACGTAAACGGTTCCATTTTGGATTTTGTCCTGAAGAAATTGTTTAATTTTTGTAAAACTAATGCATCCTCCATTCCAGCTCAGTCTATGGTAATTATTGTACAACCAATGAGCTTGTTTTTTAGCAGCTGCGGACAATTGACTTAAACTGCATGGTGGTGTGACAATGAAATGGTAATGTTGTCCATCATTCAGTATAGCTAGAATACTCCATAGCCTTGAAAGTCAACAATAAAAATATCCATAACTATGGTAATAACTAAAAAAAGAATGTATCTACTCGACAAAGTCACTTCATTAATTGGCAAAATTATAATTCATGTTGTTCATTTTAAGTAAGTTTGTGAACTTCTCCGGTGATTGGGTTATATTCAACTATACGATCATGAAGAATCAAACAATATGCAGTTGTTAAAGGTGGTATTGCAGCATTTGTTTTTAGTTCAATTTTTACATCTACAGGTCCACTTTTGATCGATTCATTTTGTCTAGAACAATCAAATACTATAATTGGTGCTGTTTCTTTGAAATCTTGTCGTGATAGAAGCGGCTGTGACTGCCTTTGATAGTAAGATTGTTGGAATTTACTGTACATTTCATAAAGAACAGCATATCTGTTTGTTTTAAAATTAAGATTTAAGTCTTCACGAGGATAATATTCTGAATTTAAATGCAATCTGGCATTACTTAAATCACAATGGTCAAACTTGCTACTGTCCTTATTTCGTTGATTTTTCCTATCAGTTTGTAGAGCAATAATAACATATCTAGGCTTCTCCAGTTGAGTTGAAGTTTTGACAGTCCATACGTGATCAGTTGTGAGTGGTAGAGTTGGATATTCATACATTTCCCAATTCCGAAAATGAATTTCAATTGGTTTTGTTTGTATTTGTTTTAGCAATTTTAGCTTATTAGAATCAGATAAAGTTATATGTGGAACTCTCCATTGTAATTTGGAAATAGAAAGTCTTACGTCTTCTTTGTTTTCATCGTCGATGTAGTAAGCGTTTTTATTAACTCGAGTACGAATTAGGATTAGTTCATGCCTTGCATTTACAATGACTTTCTTATAGTCTTCAGCGAATCCTAATAGATTTTTGAGAGGTATGCAGAAATTAAAAGTATCTGTGACCTTGGTATTTGCATCAGTAAACCAAGATGCATTTTCTAAACTTTTACTTTCATTTTCATTTAATGACACGTAGTTTTTTAATGTTGTTGTGATGCCTACGTTTTTATTGCTCTCAATATCCACTCCGTTGAGTTCATAATGTATTTCCTCGAAAAGAAAGGCTACAGCATTATTAGTTAACTTTGATGAAGAAACGGTTCCATCTGTTTTAGTTAGACTTCCTTCTAGATAGAGGTAGCTTTCACTAGGCAAAATGCATAAGTCCTGTTGTTGTATAGGAATACGTATTTCATCACTCGGATTAAATGATTGGAGGAATGGTGCATAGCTATGGTATTCAATTTTGGTTACACTATTATCATCGATGGGGCCGTCAGTAATATTCAAAATGTCATGCATATTGATTTCTTATTTAAGTTTAAGTTTCAATCCTAATTGACGAAGATAAGCTTTGTTTTCAGGAGATAATTTTGATCTTGATAGTTTAATTGCCTTAGGTAGACTAATTGCACGATGGTATTTGTTGCTTTTTATATTATTACTATAGATTAACATAGTTTTATGCCGGATTTAAATGTAATCGAACTGTTATTCTTTCTCCTCTAAAATCAACTAATTCGCCGTCTTGGTCTACGAGTTTCAATGTAAGAGTACTTATTCGTTTGACATTCACTGGTAAATAGATTACATTTGTTGGAACTTCTATGATTTTATACCCTGCTCCTACTTTCGGACAAAACTCATGTAAAGTATGCAAAAGAGTGTTATTAAAATAGGTTCCTGTTATTATATTACATTCAATACGTATAACGTTTACATTGTTTATATCAACAGGTAAGTCTGATTCATATGTAAAACCATGCACAAGTACAGATTTGTTGAACCCTAATAATTTTCCAATGGTCCTTTCTTTATCGAAATATATAGTTTCGGATGAAGCGATTTCACATTTCATTGTATTACTATTTGCTTTTAATTGAAAATGTACGACAGAATTTTGAATTTCGAAATATTCCTCAATATATGCTTGAATATCTTCTACTTCATATGACCCTACGGGGATTTCAATAATGTGCTCCCCGATGTGCAATAAGTTGTTGCTCTCATTAATATTCGGTATAGAATTATAGGAATGAAAATCAATTAAGCCACAAACGTAGTCTTTATCCAAGTTAATTGGTGGAAAATATTCGGCAGATAGAACTGAAGAATTTCCGCTTAGTGTAAGTGTCAACGACATGATGATAAAAAACACAATGAAATAATTTGTATTAAAGTGTCTTTATTTATTTAAAACAACAGGCTAATAAAAATTTCAAGCATAAGTGTCCACAGTTAAAAGATTCATAACCTTGATATTGTGTATAATTGTATTTAATGTTTTCACCTAAATAATTTATAATTTCGATGGGAGGCTGAAGATTCCCAAAGCTATCAAAATATTCAATTTGTTTGCCTTTTTTATAATACGCTACCCAATGTGTTCCTGAACTGTTTGAAGAATCAAGATTAACAATTCCACACTCGTTGTTCTTTGGCTTAGTTTTAGGTAAATTGTCACGCATAAATACTCCTCGAAAATTTGGAATACATTTTTTGGAAAAATTTGTTAAATCTATTTCATTCAATGCACGATTGGGTAACGAACTTAGAAGTTTTTTGACTGAGGCTGTAAATAAAGTCCAAATCCGTTTCTATAAGGTTTAAGGTGTAAACCATGTCCAACGGCTATAGATTCCATTTTAAGATTGTGACGTTGTTTTTCTTCTAGGTCTTTTTTTGGCAATGCTTATATCGTTGACAGCTTTAGCTACACCCGCGGCTCCACCTGTTAATGCTCCAAGAGCTGATAACCCTGCGAAGAGGGGAATAAGAAAGGGAACAGCTCCACCAACTTTCGGGACTGGTATAACTCTAGGTATCTTAATGTTTTTCTTTTTGTCAACGGTTTTCTTAGCAGTTGATATTGCTGTTTGAATTGTTTTTTCTAAACATACAGATTTCTTTCGTTTTCTTAGCCTATCTTCAATCATTTTGATAATTTTTTTAAAAGATAGTTGTTTAGGTTTCATTTTGTCTATTCTTTTATTTTTCGGCTTAGTCGTTTTATTCTTTAAGTTCGAACAACCCATTCCAAATTTTACTTTTGCCTTCATGAGGTTAGTAACTAATAGGGCATTTGCTCGCTCAGCAATGCTTGCGTCTTTCGATTTAACACGTTGCCAGGCCTTTTCAGTTAAGATTCTATCAGCTATATGTCGATCAGATGTATTTTTTAACTTGGAATAAGATATGTCATGCTCTTTGCATGCTTGATCAAGAATATTAATTCCAGAATCTCCTCGAGCTAAACGTTCTTTTAGTTTTGTTCCTGGTCCACAGTATTGATAACCTGGTAGATGTAGTTCAAATGGAAGTTTGTTAATTAATGAGTTTAATAAGCCTCCACCTTTTCTTATATTTTGGTGAATGTTGGACTTATTTGAATAATCAAACATTTTATATTTTAAGACTATGTTTACGTAAGAATAATCCGACTCAGTATGATGCTTTTTTAAATATATACTCCATTTATATACATAAATGATTTAGTTTACATCATCATGCGTTTTGTTAAACAAGTATGTCGATTACCAGTAGAAAATGCAGATCTTTCTAATAAAACGAAAGTCAAGAAAAAACACAGTGAATTATTCCCAAACAGTATAAGAGGTTTAATTACTGGGCCCTCAAACTGTGGAAAAACTAATGTCATGATGAGCTTATTACTTCATCCAAATGGATTAAAATTTGAAAATATATACTTATATTCTAAATCCCTACATCAGCCAAAGTATGAATTTTTGGGTGAAGCAATTAAACCAATAAGGAATATGGGTTTTTTTACTTTTTCTAATAACAGTGATGTTATTCCACCTGAAGAGGCTAAACCAAATTCAATATTTATATTTGATGACATTGCCTGTGAAAAACAAGACACAGTACGAAAATATTTTAGTATGGGGCGACACCATCAAGTAGACAGTTTTTACTTATGTCAAACGTATACAAGAATACCAAAACACTTAATTCGAGATAATGCAAATTTTCTAATCATTTTCAAACAAGACGAAATGAATTTAAAACATATTTACAATGATCATGTAAATTCAGATATGACGTTTAAATCTTTTCAAAATGTATGTGCAGAGTGTTGGAATCCAAGTTTCGGTTTTATGGTTATCGATAAAGACAGTCCTTTGAATGAAGGTCGTTATAGGAAAGGTCTAGACTGTTTCATTAAGCTTTAAATTGAGTGGTTTTACACTCATCATGGCATATGAAAAGCATTGTTCAACGAGAGTAGAACAAAAACAGTTAAGAGAGAGATAGATTTTCTGACAGTAAAAAAAACAGCTGTTTTAAACAGTCAATTGTATAAACCAGTTTATAACGGTAAAAAGCGGTTTAATCCAGTTATACGAGCGGTATAAACCAGTTTATAACGGTAAAAAGCGGTTTAAATCCAGTTATATGAGCGGTATAAAGCTGTACGCGGATAAACTATCAATACTGTAATGTTATATGAAAGAAATACAGAACAGTTAGCCGAACAATTTATATCAGTACAGAGCGATTCAAAAAAAATCGATGCACATTATTCATCAGTTAAATCCAGTAATCTTAATATAAAATTCAGTCTAAGACCCATTGAGCGATTTTTTCAACAACTAAGAAATTTGTTCACCTGTTGTTTTTGTATGAAAATAAAAAATTAAATAATAATGTTAAATACAGACGAAAAAGTAACAAAAGAGTTAATCAAAACAACAGATGCTCTACGTAAGAAATATAGAGCTCTCAAAATTGGTAGAGTCGCATACGAAACTCAAATTGAAGAATCTCTGAAACCTATTACTAAACCATTAAATGAATTGGTAAATAAATCAAAACAAAAAGAGGACGACTATCATCAGGATTACTTTACGAAAAATCAAATTTTTCAAGAGAAAAATGAACTCATATCCGAACAAAAAACAAAGTCACAACAACAACAACAGATTGATCTTGTGAAGAAAAAACTTTTCACAGATGCAGATGACTTCATAACACCTAAGTCTTCAAATTCTAGAGATTCTCTATTATCTGAAAGAGATAGCAATACATCGGGAAAACATAAAAATAAACGCCCCCGATTAACAGAAAGAATAAAAAAACAAATATACCAACTACCGCATGAGTATACAAAATTATTTGAAAATGATTCCAATGAGCTTGATAAAACGTATGGCGTATATTTAAAAAATGGAAAATATTTTATCGGTAACGAAGAACTTCGTATTCTTGATGATAAAAATATTAAAATCAAAAATAATACCTTCGAAGGAACAAGAGGATTGTATGAACTTTTATTGAAAAAAAACCCCCATGAAAACATTTACACTGATACAGATTTAAAAAATTACAAAACCATATTATATGACACTCATGCTTATAGAGTCGGATATGATTCAAGAAATCAAATACACGGAAATAGGGGTCAAAAATATAAAAAAATAATAAAAAAAACTATTAGTATTATCCAATAGTGAATCAAAATCATTTTCACCGATACCAACATCTGCATCACCATCACCATCACATCAGCTATCGCATTCAGGAAGTGGTCTAATGCAACTTTCACATTCCAAGAAAGAATATGTATATTGGGATGACCCCAATGAGCTTGTAGATCGAATTAGACTTCTGATTGCTTCACAACAAGCTGGGCACAGTAATCATTCAAACGAAATTATTTCAATTATTGAAGAACTTAGAGAATCCAATATTATTGAATAATAAAAATTAATAAAATAAAATAATGAGCGTTGATAAGTTTGGTCATTATTCACATAGTACCCCATCCCGATTTAGAGGACTCAGGGGAGAAAAAGGACCACCTGGAGATGAGGGGAAACAAGGGGTACCTGGACCAATTGGACCACCAGGACCACCGGGACCAAAGGGAGAAGGTTTTCTTAAAACAAAAAATAACGATTTTGATCTAAATTGGAAACGTTTACAAAACCTTCACGAGCCAATAGAACAATCAGATGCTGCTACAAAACAATATGTTGACCAAGAAATAGAACGTATGAAAACGTACTTTCAAAATGAGTTTGCTCATACGACAAAAAATTCCAAAAACTAATATCATTTGTCGTTGAGACATTGAACGTAAAGGTTTTCAATCATGTCTAACATTAATTATAAAATAATAGTAGAAGAAATTAAAAAGTTTCTGGAGGATTATAAACAAATTATACTTGAAGAACACTTTGAGGAATTATTAAGCAACATTGAGTTTTATTCAAGATTTGTCAATGTATCCTGCAAAACTTCAGATTACGGATGTCATTTCGAGAACTGTCCTTGGTCATCTAACGCATGCCGAGTGGGACCTGATATCTGTGCATGCTACTTGCTTGAAAATAGATTAATTAGAACAAAAAAATTAATTGCATTGTACAAAAGATTGAAAAAATAAAAAAAATAAAATTTTAATAAACATACTTAAAACAAATACATTATTAGTTTCTTTCATTTCAAATAAAGATGAATAAACGAGCAGTTGTCGAAGAACTTCATAAGCCTACTCGGAAAAATTTTCCAAAGAGAAGAGTAATTATAAAGGGGTTAGACGAATTGTGGCAAGCAGATCTAGTGGAAATGATTCCATATTCATCAGAAAATAGAAATTTTAAGTACCTACTCACAGTTATAGATACTTTTTCTAAATTTGCTTGGGCTGCTCCTATTAAAAATAAAACCGGTTACGAAGTCACTACAGCCTTACAGAACATATTCAATAAAGGCCGTTGGCCAAAGAATTTACAAACAGATGACGGAAAAGAATTCTTCAATCGATCGTTTCAAAACCTAATGGATAAATATAAAATCAATCATTATTCAACGTATACTCATCTTAAGGCTTCCATTGTTGAACGATTTAATCGAACCTTGAAAACTCATATGTGGAAGGAATTCGCTTTTTATGGTAATTATAGGTGGATAGATATAATACCACAACTTATTGAAAAATATAATAATACCAAACATCGTACCATAAAAATTAAGCCATCTGAAGTTAATGCTGAAAACGAAAAACAACTACTCACCAACGTCTATGATTACATTAAAATACGTGTTAAACCTAAATTCAAGGTTGGAAACTTGGTCAGAATAAGTAAATACAAACATGTATTTGAAAAAGGGTACACTCCTAATTGGACAACAGAGATCTTTAAAATTGTAAAAGTAAAACTTACTAATCCAGTAACTTATTTGCTAGAAGACTATCAAGGAAACCCTATTAAAGGAGGATTTTATGAACTGGAACTGCAAAAAACTAATTTTCCTGATACATATTTAATTGAAAAAATACTTCAAAAGAAAAAAGATAAAATGTTTGTAAAGTGGTTGGGATTTTCTCCCGATCACAACTCATGGATACCTATTCCAAAAGTAAAGAAATAAAAAAATCCAAATCCAAAAACCCAACAGCTTTTTTTTTTTCATTATTCAATCTCATTTCAGTTACGCGGAAGCGCAACAATATCTATATAGCTATCCATAAACACACTTTAAACTCAAAATCTTCTCGCAAGCATAAACTACCGACTCACTACCATTTGACATTGCCTTTTAGCTCGCACACACAATAATATTGTTACAAGTGCCCATCGGTAAAAAATATGCTCACACAAGTCTTGATCTTGATAATTTCGTTGCGAATGCAATACAACACTGATATCAATTTGACTCTGCTGGGGTCCCAACATAATAAACATTTTGGTTTCGAGAAATGCAATTCAGCATTTTGTATCTTTCAATAACTTCATTGCAAACGCAAATCAACACCAACTGCCATTCAGCATTTGTTTATTCGAGATAATTTCATTGCGAATGCAATACAACACTGATATCAATTTTACTCTGGTGGTTCTCAACATAATAAACATTTAGGTTTCGAGATTACCACAGGAACAAAAGCATCTCGCATTTTGTACTGACAGATAAGTTTCGTTGCAAAATGTAACCCAACACCCCAAATGCAATTCAGCATTTTGTATCTTTCAATAACTTCATTGCAAACGCAAATCAACACCAACTGCCATTCAGCATTTGTTTATTCGAGATTTTTCATTGCGAATGCAATACAACACAGATATCAATTTGACTCTGGTGGTTCTCAACATAATAAACATTTTGGTTTCGAGATTAAAACATTTGAATTCATTTTGAGGCAAAGAAAATAAGCCTTTGGTTTTGGAGATAAGAATACTTTGCATGAAATTTTTGTGGGTATAAAAGCAAAATGTTCTTAGCTTCTACAATTCAGTTGGACATTTTCTTGTATTTGACAAGTAGATACTTTTATATTTTAATATTTTAAATAAATAAAAAAAATGTTTTCAAAAATTATCGACTTCCTTCAAAATTTCGAGGCGGTATGTTGGGATTTCCCCGACAAAATAAGGGAAATCCGAGGACAGATAGAGGAGGCGTTGCCAAAGGACCAGCTTCGTAACCACACGGATATCAAAAAAGCGAGGGTGGTGGCAGCCCACGTAATAGCGCTGTGGGAGCAAGCCTCCATTAATTTTGACAACATCCCTGACATCCCCCGGGATGTTTTTATAATAATAAATTTAAACTAAGCTTTTAATTTAATATATTTTAAGTAATAAAAATAAATAAATAAGTAAATAAAATCTTGTATACATTTTAAAAACCCAACAGCTTTTTTTTTATTATTCAATCTCATTTTCAGGTACGCTCAACAATATCTATATAGCTATCCATAAACACACTTTAAACTCAAAAAAAATCCTCACGCAGCAATTCTTCTTTTCATCCCCCATAAAAATAAAAAAACATTCTTATCATCCAACCATCCATAGCATAAACTACCGACTCACTGCCATTTGACATTGCCTTTTAGCTCGCACACACAATAATATTGCTACAAGTGCCCATCGTTTAAAAACATGCTCACACAAGTCTTGATCTTACAAACATATAATTTGATTGCTCAACCTAATTGCCAACCTAAAAGATGCATTTGACTCACTACAAATTGACATTGACTTTTAGCTCGCACACACAAAAAAATTGTCACAAGAGCCGATCTTACTAATTCATTGCTCACACAAATTACCATGACAAGAAAGTAGCATCCGTGAAACTCGAATAATCCAAACAATTGCTTGAACAATAAAAATTTGCTTTCTCTACCTCTAACTAGATGGCGACACTAATACCTATTCCAAAGATCCAAACTTAGCAAAGACACAAACCATGACACACTCATTCATATACTTTTCATTCTTTCATTTCAAATATTCAAATTGTAACGGAAATTAGCAAAGACACAAACCACCGTCCCAACCGACCCCATTCCTACTTTTAGGTTTAAAAAGATATAGCTAGAGTAGCATATTGCATTTCCGCGAAACATTCTTTCTAAATCAATCCTTCGTTCAAAGCAGACGTCTCCAACTCGTACAAAAATCAAGTCATTAAATATATATACTCTAAAAGTTTGAATTCAATCATCTTTCTCTCACGAGGTAAATTTTTTTGAAAAAATAGAAGAGTGATAATAATTTACGTTTAAAATAAATAGCTTGAGCAACCTGGCCGAAAATCTCTCAGGGCGATCCATAAAATTACTCGTCTTAGTGAGCCATTAAGACCCTCGATAGTGTATCAAGGCTCAGACCCACGTGCCTGACGAAATCTATCACGAATCATCAACGAATCACCTATAAAATCGTCATTCGAATCTTTGGTATGAAAAACAATGTGAACTCAAATTAATAAGATCGTATAACTATGCATATACATATATGAAATTCCCATTTAGGCAATTAACGAGAAAAACCAAAAAGTGACGTGCCCAGTGACCAGTGTACCTAATACCTGCCTGTGTCGGTCTTATCAATCAAAAGACAACGCCAAGCCGCCGACTTCGTTGTCTAGAGCTAGAGCCGACACAAGGCGGACACGATCACAACCCCAGGAGTTTAATTGCAAAGCAACAAAAAAAAAATATTTATTTATTTTTTTATTTTTATTTATTTCTTGAAAACCTATACACATTAAGACATGTTGTCTTATATACCTGTGTGCAAAATAATAGCAGTGGTTCAACTATCTTTCCTTTAATGAAAAAACAAGTTTCCCTTTGACTTATTAATTAATTTATTGGTTTTGAATTATTCCATACTTTATGTTTTAATATTTTAATATATACAAAAAATTAAAAACAATATTTCAATAGCTTAGTTGATAAATATTACAAAATTAAGAAAATAAATTAAAAACGGCTGTGCATTAAAATAGCAGTGCTCCAGATAATGTCTTATAAGAACTTAAAAAAAAAACAATAATTCACTTTAATTTTCATTACGATTTAATATTTTTTTGTGTGACCTTTATTTGCGAGGTCAGAAGCACAACGACGACAACGAAGAATTAACCAAACACATGCATCTTTCTTGTGGAATGCTTTCCCATGTTCTTTTCACTGCGCTCCACAATTCAGCAACATTTCTTGGTTTTTCCTTCGCAACACCTTCCCTAACATTCGCCCACAAGTTTTCGATGGGGTTTAGGTCCGGCGATTGCACAGGCTACTCAAGCACATCAATTTTGTTAGTCGCAAACCAATTTTTTGCTAACCTGCTGGTGTGTTTGGGGACATTATCCTGCTGAAACGTACAAGTTATTGGCATGTGCCATTCGGCATAAGGAAGGATGATACGTTCTGCAGGATATCAACATAAATTTTGGCGTCCATGATATCCTTTATCCAAAAGATAGGCCTTGTTTCGAAGTAGGAAAAACAACCTCAAACAATTATTTTAGCTCACAGGTCATTTCGTTCTTTGTGACTTTGAGTAACGGTTTTTTCAATGAAAACCAACGCCAATTAATCTGCAAGCTTTATGAATCTAATGACAATGACTAGTTAGACAAAGACTGTAATTTAATATTTGTACAGGCAACGCACAAGAACGAGACGATTACGATTACCTATTACATATTTCTCAACTTTGGGAAGCACTGATATTTTTTCGCACACAGGTGTAACTTAGGTATAAGAGCTACAATTAAACATTTAATAAATGCTACGATTTGAGAATTTAGTTACTGAAATACATTCGAACATTTTATTAAAAAAAAAAAAATGAAACCAAGAAAAAAAAAAACAAAACAAAGGAGAAGAAAAAAGAAAAAGAAGGAAGAGAGGGAAAAAAAAACTATAAATTTGGTATCAAATTGTAAGCAAATTATTATTGCTGCGAAAAGTGAAGCTTTATTATAGTTTGTAGTTGCGAAACATTGTCTATTTCTCTTATATTTCGTGGGAGAGAATTCCATAATCTAACTGAATATACGAAGAACTGACGCTCGGATGTGAGGGAGGTATAGCGCGGATGAGTAAGCAAACGAGTCCTTTGTGAAGATGGCATAGTTATCATATCACTGAGATATTGAGGTTCACGGTTGAGGAGTATCTTTGAAAGTAAACTTAATGCTCGGTACTTAAGAAAATTTTCAAAAGTCATGTCTAAAAGTTTTTTGGAAAAATTGGTTACACTGTCATATCTGCGCAAACCGTAGATATAGCGTATCAGACTGTTAAAAGCAACGTTTAGCTTTCTTTTGCTGACGGAATCGCAATGGGAATATATTTCGCAGCCATATATGAGAGTTGGTAAGACCAAGGTTTTTGCTAATAGCATCCGCACTTTTATGGGCGTAAAAGATTGTGTTGCCCACATGGTACGTAGAATCCCATATGTTTTACCCACAGCTATGTTTATGTGATTATTCCATGTTAAAGTTCGATTGAATACCATACCCAGATTTTTAGCAGTTTCAACATATTTAATTGGTGAGCTATGTAGGAGCAGAGGAGGGAAGTAAGAAAGGTCAACAACTTTCTTAGGTATCACAAGACCTACAGATTTCTTAGGGTTCAATAAAAGATCATTTTTCTGCGACCAACATGCTATTTGATCAAGATCTTCATTTAGGCAACTTACACCGTGTTCAGTAAGCCCTAACTGACAACTTAAATGTATTTGTACATCATCAGCATACATATGAATTGAACCATTTTTTATCACTGATGGTAATTCATTAACATAAAGTGAGAACAAAAATGGACCCAAAATCGAACCTTGTGGAACACCGCGAAAGGTTGGTAAGAGGTCGGACAAACTGTTGTTCAAATGACCTGCCTGCATTCGACCTGTTAAGTAGGAATTCAACAGCCTTACAGCACAGGACGAGAAATTAAACTGTCGAAGAAGTTTGTCGCATAATACTGAGTGGTCGACCATATCGAATGCCTTAGAAAAATCTAAAAGTACTAAGAAGTTTATTCTATCCTTATCAAGATCTTGTCGCACATCTTCCGTAACTTAAAGCAATGCTGTGATGCAACTGTGACCTTTTCTAAAACCACAATTGACGATCAACAAAAGTTTGAGACATACATCGTGTATAAAAATGCCAAAACCCACAAAATCAAACGAAAATCTAACTTATATCAAGCTTTCAGTGAAAATACCTATCATATGACCATCATACCTACAAACGTGGCAAAAAGTTTCGACCCAGTACAGTGCCACTATCAGTGATCACGACAACAACAAATTCATCAATTTTTTTATCATAACAATTATTCATTATCATTGTCATCAAATAATCATCTCCCATCGATCAGTTGCCGTGTAATACTTACTTTTTTGTTGTTCACATAAGTAATCATAAACTTAGTTCATACCCTAGCTTATCGTTGGCTTAAGCAGTCAGCGCATCGCGTCGCCAAAGAAAAAACTACCTGAATGATGTGCACATCATCTCCGGAGATTTGGTAAGTCGATCGTTTCATTTTTTTTGCATGATTTTAACTTCAGACATTACTTATGTGAATTATTACAAGTAAAGAAATATTTTATATCTTAAGGATTAACTATCGTTCGTTACTATTGTTTAAGTGAAATTTTATTAATTGCAAGTGTATTTTGAAAGTAAAAACAACTTAATTGTTTGTCTGAGTTGAATTAGGGACTATTGTGAAGAATGTGTGAGTGGTACAGTAGCCAAGGTTTTTCCTTGTACCAAGGAGGAATAGGGGAGGGTTACACTCCAGGTCCCGAGAAACATCCAGGGATCGATAAAAACAAAAACAAAAAAACTAGCAGAACACTTTCTTGGAAATTTTTGAAATCTTTTTTTAAATTTTTTCTTCGGAATGGAAAATGTACAAGGTCGATTGGCAGCAGGCACAAGTTCCCACCCCACCGTCGAGCTAGCGTATGGGAAAAGCAAGCATGCCGATATGCGCCTAGCTGGCCGATCATCTTAGTTAGCTTGTCACGGTTGATTTAGGATATCCTGTGGTTCTAGGTCACTTTTGTTTCAGCAAATCTAGTATTTCATCTAACTAAGACTTTTAAATCCGTTACAAATATCAGTTTTTTTACGTTTTCAGACTCAAAATCTTGCATTTCGGATGTAAAAATGGGACTAAGAAACCATATTTAATATAATACTTAAACCACAACGCAGTCTTCTCTCTATAAAGCATAATATACCATATCTTTACCACTAACCATATAATTAGCACCGACCATCTCCAGTCCATATATCACCAACCATCTCTTGTAGAACTTAAACATAAGCAAGAAGTTTGGGTTTCTGGAGACGATGCTTGAAATATTTTTCCCCTTCTGATCTGGCTATTATCTATCAAATATACAGGGTGATTCACGAGCGTGTAGGTTGAGTTGAGACAAGAAAAAAATCGAACGGGAGAGGGAGATCTATTCCCCCCCGTTTAGCCGAGAGGGGAAATTTTCTGAAAAATTGACTTTTTTTGTAAAAAAAAAAAACAAATTTAAAATCAACGGCTTCGTTAACAACACCGTGCTATACCTTTCTGGAAAGCCAAAAACTTCTTCTTTCATTTTGTAAAAAAAAAATTTTTCAAACTCAAAATTTTCAAAAAAAAAAAAACATTTTTGAACTAATTTTTTCAGAAAACCAGATGCAAAATGTCTTTTCGTTTTTGAGAAATTAAAAAAAAAATAAAACTTTCTTTTTACTTACTATTTACTATTTGTTTTGTAACTGAGGTTTTTTGAGGACTCAATAAAGTAGAAAAGTATTGGATTTTCCCTGGATTAATCATTATGTTCATTGATAACGTCACAAAAATGAAAAAAAGAAGTTTTTGGCTTTCCAGAAAGGTATAGCACCGTGTTTTAAACGAAGCCGTTGATTTTTAGTATATTTTTTTACAAAAATAAGTCAATTCTTCGGAAAATTTCCGCTCCCGGCCAAACGGGGGGAGGGGAAAGACCTTTCTTTCCCATACGATTTTTTTCTTGTCGTAACTCAACCTACACGCTCTAGCTTTTTGGCACAACGCTCTTGAATCACCCTGTATATCCATCAAGAGTTTGAGAACAAATATCAAGCCCCTCGGTTGGTATGAATTCATAAAAGGAGCTCTAAACTGGCCTTTACATAGCACACTTGTGTGCACACCGATCGTGAAACCGACACCAAAATTTGATTTTGCCCACACGGTGCACAACATCGGTGCGCCAGACCACAGACGGCACACATCTTCGCACACGCACACCGGTGTGCACAAATCGTCGCTTGGATAAATGTTTGTCGTATGTTACATTTGGCTACTTTTGGGAAAACGACATCAAAGTTCAGAATTTTTTTTCTCAAAAACCCTACGTCAGATATTCTTGAAAATTGTATGACTTATGTAAAAAAAAAGTTTTTAGTTGAATAACGTTAAACTAAAATCGAAATAGTTGTTAAGGAACAATTTAGAGCCAATTTTGCTCAGAATGCTCTTGTCGTATGTGACTATTTCAACAAGTCTGCTAGTTTCCCAAACACATACGACAAAATTTTTAAACATGCGACAAAAATTTATCAAATGTTTGAATGGAATAGTCTTGTACATACGACAAAACGACATTAATGAAGTTGAAAAAAGACGCAGGTCTTTTTATGCCATTTTTCCCATTATAAGGAAGACCCTGCTCACGAAGACTCTTTCTTAAATTTTGTTTCCATAACGATGGGTTCCTCTTTCTTTTTCTGCATGTTGTTGGTGTTACATTGCATTAGAATAAATAAATAGAGTGGCGTGACAGCTCTTGAAGAACCAAGGCCTATGTGGCTTACTCTCATCAACAATTCTCTAAGTGCGTGTGAAGAATTGAGGGGACCTACAATTTAACGCCGATTCCGAACGGCAAAGTTGAGAAGCACTTTTCATGACAGATTGATACTATTGGAAAATTTGTCAGGTCTTCGCAAGAGACAGTACCCGTGAAAGATGAAATAATACACTGCATGCTATTGAAATTAAATTGCTACTTTTAATTTGATACTAACGAAAATTAAGAAACTTACACGAACTGCTATAAACGGATGGCAGATTTTGAATTTGGATTTCATTCGAATCTGGGGTTGGTAAAATCAATTCATTATGCAAATGATAATTTTTTTAAGGAATTCGTTTTGTCTGCTGTTGAAGGTTTGTACGACGGATCATTGTCTTCATCGCCAATTGAAAAGTCCTCACCTAATATTTCGCCACTCATGCCAAAAAATTAAGAAACCAATAAAAGTTATTAAAACATAAATTTATTGCATGCAATATCATAGTCATTACGCACAAATTTCTTCCGACAAACTCGGAGCAGAAGACTCCTTTGTTTTGTTAATGATTTTACTTATAAACGAGTACGAAGAAACTAAAATGAAATGTTTTAGATTTAAAAAATCATTATATATCCCTTATTATCCCTTCCTTTTTACGATTTAAGATATCTAATTCTGACTTGATCCTGGAAAGAATCAGTTGAAGAAATAACCCTAATCCAATACGCGAATATGATCTTACTAGAATTTGCCTCTGCTGTAAAGTTTCATTAAGATCTTCTAGAACTCAATATTTAAAAAAAAAATAATAAAGAAAAACAAATAATTAACATTTTTCATATCTTTTGAAAGAATTTTTCAGCAAAACAAATGAAAATGGTAAGTTTTCTTAAACAAACTATTTCTTAGAAAAAGCATGGTGCATATTTTCTTGAATGGCATCACCTTTTATGAATTACTTTGAAGACTATTTGTTATAGTTCAAGTCAGTATTTACAAAATGTATGGCTACAAAAAAGCTTGATAAAGCAAGTGCGTAAAAAAGTATGTTTTTTCTGAGATCTTTAAAATGATGTAAAAAAAATTGTATGTGACCGTTGATCTTTTAGAGATATCGTTGTTCAAAAAGTAAGTGAAAAAGCTTGATTTTCAAAAAGTAAAAACTAAATATTTGAAAATATAGTGACGGTTGACATATAATTTTGAACATTATTAAAAGACAAAATAAATACCTTTCATTTTCTACGTGCCTTAGATCACACGCTATAAACGCTTTTATCAAGAAAATCACTAAAATTCATTTTCAGAGTTAGCCAACTTTAAGCCCAAATATCTCGAAAACCCCACCAACGATTTCGGAAATATTTCACCGTAATAATCTGCTCTACTACAGCTTTCATTTGATATCGATTTCGTTAATGAACGCACTGGGCCCAAAAGTGGGCCATGTCCTTTGCTAGCCAGTTGACCAGCCAGTACTAAAAGTTTGAATGTGTGAGTAAAATATTTGATTGTATGCCAACTTGCTAGCCAGAACTTGCTCGTGTGGCCGCCGGGTTACCTTCTAACTTATGGTGGCGCTGCAGTCCAGGTCGGAACAGGACCTCATCTAACAAACGTCTCCAGCCAGCGCACGCCAAGTTGGTTCAGGTCCTCTACCACCTGTGTGCTCCACCTGAATCGTGATCTTCCTCTTCTGTGACGCCCTTCCGGGTTGGATAGGAAGACTGTACGAGCCGGAGCATTATTTTCCATTCGCTCTACATGACCCAACCATCTAAGTCGTTGGACCTTAACTTTTCTGGCTAGGTCAGTGTCGCTGAACAGCTCGTACAGTTCTTGATTGAATCTTCGTGTCCATTCTCCATTTATGCAGCCTGTCTGCTCACTCGAAGAATTTTTCTCTCAAAGCAGCCCAAAGCATTTTCATCAGATGTTGTCATGTTCCATATCTCTGCACCATATGTCTGCTGTTGAAGGTTTGTACGACGGATCATTGTCTTCATCGCCAATTGAAAAGTCCTCACCTAATATTTCGCCACTCATGCCAAAAAATTAAGAAACCAATAAAAGTTATTAAAACATAAATTTATTGCATGCAATATCATAGTCCTTACGCACAAATTTCTTCCGACAAACTCGGAGCAGAAGACTCGGGCGTCCGACTCCTTTGACATCATGATTGCAATTGCAACTGTGACCAAAAATAACACACGACTGTGTTAATTCTTATGGGACATACGACAAACGTACACGTAGACTTCAGTAAATTATTGTCGTATGTGTTCAAAGAAAAGGCACAAACGACAATCATTTTCCGAATCGACGAAAAACCGGTTTTGTATGGGAAAAATTGTCGTATGTTTAAAACTTGTCGTATGTGTAGCTTTTTCTTACACATACGACAAAAAAATGACTCAAATCGTTAGTGACCTTGGAGATACGACAAAAAGAACACTGAATATCTCGGGAACTAAGCCAAATATAAAAAAACGGATTTTACAGAATTGTAGGCAAAAAATCTATTACCAAAACTGCATTTAAACCTCAAAACCCCAATTTTTCACATACGACAAACATTTATCCAAGCGACGAAATGTCTGCTGTATATGGGTGTCTTAGAATAATTGGTGATAGACACATAATTGTTAAAAATCCTGCTTAGGTAACCTTCTTTTTCTTACTTGATCCTCGCTCTGTGCATAGAAAAGGTATAAAAAAAGAACAAGCGAGTTATAAGATGTGAAGCAACCTTCAATTAATTCGGTTTTATATAATGAAGTCAAAGACGGCTTTCCATTTATATGTATAATAAATCGATATTTTATTAGTTTTATTTTATTTGTTTTAATAAATATAATTTACATAAGTGAAGGCTTCAAGATAATGTGTTTCTCACAATGGTCATGATAGTGATGAATCCAGCGTTATGTTGAGTGAAAGCTTAAGCAACATGATGATGGAGTACATACAAAAGTAACGGATCTTCACATAAGTTGAGAACATGAGAGAATAGAGATACTTAAGAAATCTTACAGCAGCAACCGTATGCATCATTCATCATACTCATTTTATTGTTTCGATTTGCTGTAAAGTACAGCGGAACATGTTATAATCTTCATGGGCACAATTTTCACATGATATGAGTTGATGATGTTAACGATGTCCTTGATGTAGGTTAACTCTGTAGTGTTCTTTTGAACACTATATGATAGCATATAGACTATCTCTGCATTTAACTCCTCCCGCCGAAATTTGGAGAGAAGGAACCGAAGGTTTTTGAATCTCCATTATCTTTATAAGTCTGTGTTTCATATGTGCACTGTGGCGTATGAGTACTATTTTTTTTTAGAATTCAATTGAAAATGACTGGAATCATTACATCATTTTTGGCTGAGAAATAAAATGACTTAAACCAAAATATCTGAAAAACAATAATTTATTATGTAGGGAAAATAAAGGAATATTAAATCGTATATAAATATGACATTTGTGTTTTTTTTTTTTGAACATGATATTGAATACTTTCAACTATGATTGCAAATCATACATTTGCAAAAATAATGCATAAATATTTTCAATATTGGGTTTTTAACATTTTTAACTTATTTGCTTTTTATTTAATTTTTCTATAATCTACATTACCTAGTTATAGTATTAACTATCTATTACAACATAAATACATATCTGAGTAATGTTATATCTTTAACGTTTGCTTTAATTTTTGTTTTGGATCGTCCAAGTTCATATCTATATATATAAAAGAACAGCTTAATTTTTGTGTTCGTTCGCTAACCGGGCACACTGGTGGATCGATTTTCCTAATTTTTTCTCTAAATGCAAGAGGTTTTAGGTTTAGAAAAAATAAAATGTATATTTTTCAAATGCAATGAAATGACAAATGGTGCCAATGTTAAAAAAAAACATACTTTTCTCACTACAACAAAATAAAAACAAATCCGATCAACTTCAATGATTGAAAATTTATAAATGTCAAATCAAAAATTATTTTTTGAAAATTCATTATTTGACGAGGGCGATACAGAAGGCGAGAAGGCGCTTTTGAAGCAAAATAGATTTACATAACTTACAGAGGCCAATAAGCCTGTTCAAATAGGTATGTACCTACATATGTCTTTTTTGAAAACCGGAGGTAGGTATGCAATTTTTTTTACCCTGGGGTGAAAAAACCGAAGAATAAGCTCTCCACGAAGCTATTCGCCTACAAACCCAGGGCGTTGCGACTGCAAGCTCTCGGACACAAGAGATAATGCCATAAGAACTTCAAGCAGATCTCCCCGAAGCTGCTAACCCCACAAACATTGCTTGGTCTTGCTGCGACATGTAGGTATAGTTTTGTGTTTTTTCTTCAAGTTCTGAGGAATGGAACATACCTGTTAAGGTTCCGAAAACGACACCCTTTTATCTGTTCAGTGATGTCGATAATTCTTTGTAGGAGATTTGTTTTTTTTTTCGTAAGTTTGAAGAAACATCGAAGGAAGTATACATACATATATAATGTATTTGGAAATACCAATGAAAATAAAAAAAAGTTAGTAGTCGTTAATGCCAGGTTTGTTAATTTTTTGGAATTTTGGGAACTATTTGTAGCAATTTCAAAGGTGAAGGTTAAAAAGAGGGGTTATTTCAATCGATTTTTTTTTTGCGAATTTTGCTGTCGGTGTTAAAATATACACATATTAGATTTACGATTAATAAGAATAATAACGACAAGGCAAAAGAAACAAATTGGGTTTGAGAAAAAAAACATAAACTCAGACAATCTACGTTGAAATATTGTTAAAAATAGATTTTTTGTTTAGTTTGGTATTACCATGATAATATTTCAAACAAAAAAACGAGCTGTTTCAGTCACTCTATCAGTAACGCAGTTTGCGAGGTCTGGTTACCGGGCTATGATCCCAAAACTATTTTTCTTCGTTTTTATCTGCACTGTAAGAATGGCTTACCTGATTTGGCTCTAAATTTTTTAAAAGGAAGGTAGAACCAGGAATCGGCTAGGATACTTATTAGATGACATTCTAGCTTACCCAGTTAACGTTATTTTGCAATTGTTGAGAATCTTCATAAATACTAATCCGATTTAAATAATTCAGAAAATACAATACACAGAATAGGAGTAATTTAAGCTGTATTTTATTACGAGCTGACCCAGAAAACGCTGCTTTATCATAAAAATATTAATCTTCGGAAATACTTATCCGAAAGGTAATACAAAATCTTTCACAGAAAGAATATTAGGAGTAATATACATAGGCTGCATTTTATTAAGTTAAAACAAATCATGTAATAATTATTATATGTCAGAGCAATTTATTTTGAACGACTTGCAGATTTCAAAAAAAAAAAAACCATTCAAAAAAATGTATAAGTTATAAGTTCACTCAAATAAATTTTACGTAGACCCACGTAGAAATGCTACAATAGCTTTCTTTTTCTTAAGTTTTGATCTTTTCTTAAGTTTTGATGACTTTCAAAGACTATTAGCCTTGACATTTTTTTTATTTCAGATAGAAAAAGGCGTTGCTAACAAGTTTATTTACAATATTTAAAACAAAATTAGTAATTTTCATTTCTTTCGTGATAATATTGGGACAATAAATTAACACCTTATTCACTATAATATCTTTATGGAAAATTATTTTGCTATCAGAGATATCTATGAAAAACAACAAAAATTAATCATAGGTACTACTATTCTCATATTTATGTATGTCACTTCTGTATCCTGCGAACAAACAAAAATGGAACACAGCTTTGCAGCTCTGAACACTTGGATACACCAGTAATTGGGTTACTGCTTTCAGAACTGTGGCAACTCTGTTAAGTTACGGGAAAACTGCACAGTAACCTTTAAGTTACCCCTTACAATTTCTTAAGAGCGGGTACAACGTCCCGCAGGTCAGCTAGTATTTTATAAATCATTAACATTTGTATGAAAATTTCATTTTCCCAAGTGCATCTAAAGTTTCTAAAGTTTCTGAACCATATCGTCAAAATTTTCGATTCTTTCTTTTTATTTTTTGCTTATGTACTTTTCGTGTATTTGTGTTTACCGTTATATTGTTGTCTTCAATTACACTATGTGCTTGAAATCTTGGTGCTAACTTGTTTCGCTCATCATCTCGCTCATATATTTTGTCAAATTTTTTGAATTTTTGAGGTTTTTCTCGGTTCTCATTTCGGTGCTTAATATACCTTTTCTTTTTATTTAAGCTTCTTCTATTAACTAAATCAGATATAAATTCGTAGTTTCTCAAATGATTTCTTAAGTACTCTTGTTCCGTTTCAAATTTATCTGCTTTTGGAAGAAAATCACTTTTATTTATGTGACCAGTTAAGATCTCAAAAGGAGTCATGTTAGTTGTGGAGTGAATAGAGCAGTTTATAAGTTATTATTGCTTCGTCAATTGCGTCATCTATGGGTTTCTTGGGATTTTCGGACTTAATTATTCGGACTAACTCGGTCAGAGTTGAGTGAAACCGTTCAACAGGTGAATTACCTGTTGAGGTTTTCGCACAGATCGTGTGAAAATTTATTTCATAAGCAGACAAGAATTCCTTAAAAATAGTTGATAAGAACTCGCTGCCATTATCTGTTATTACTTTTCCTGGGACTCCATGATGGGAGAAAAAGTGTTTCAGGGATTTTATTATGCACACACTTTTTCTAGATGGCAGTAAATAGGCGCTAGCAAATTTACTGAATTTATCGAGTATAGTCAGGAAATGTTCCTTTTGAACAAAATATATGTGAATGTGAAGTATTTGCAAGGGCTTGTTAGGCGTTTCTGTTAATTCAAATTGAAGGGGTCTGGTTTTCCTGTCATATTTATATTTTGCACAGGTGTCGCAGTTGTTTATTATTTTATTTATGAGGTTTTTCATGTTAGGAAAGTAATATTTCCTCTTTAAATGTTCGTAGCTTTCGTTAACTCCTCTGTGCGTAGAGCTCTGATGGTACAGTCTTATTATTTTTTCCTGTTCATCAATTTCTGTTTTGTCCTGTAAAAGGCTTGTGCATCGAATTAATTTCATTTTGATGTTGGTACACTGAAAAAAATAACCGTTGTCATATTGAAAATTACTGGTTGTTAACCGAAAATTGTCATATTGATGAAAAAAAATTCAATGTGATGTAAATTTTCAAAATTCGTCTCAAAATCTTACAACTTGATAGTAAATGGGACAATTTTAAATATTCAATATCTTGTTGCTAGTTTGAACATCAAAGTTGTCGTTTTAACAACTAAGATGATCAAATAGAATATAATGGTTGTCAATATGAAAAACTTAGGTTGTCCGTCAGTTAATTAAAAACTGCAATCATCATATGTACAACAATGATTGTCAATATGATTACTACCTAAATGCAACAAGTGCATTGAAAAAAAAAATCATCAAATTGACAGTTGCAGTTGTTAATGTGATGACTGAATTTCACCGGCATCAGTTGCTTGATAATCCACCACATAAGTTTGTCATATTGAAAACTATGTTCACCAAATTGACAATTATTGTTTTCAATATGAAAAGTTTTTCTTGAATTGAACAAGAACAAACAAAAACAAACGATAAATTGCTTATGCCGTTATCAAAATTATTGTATTGAAAACCATAATTGTCAAGTTGAAAACCGCAGTAGTCAATGTGATGGTTCAACCGTTTTTAAAAAATATATTTGCAATTGCGGTTGTCAATATGATAATCGACCACATAAGGTTATCATACTGAAAAGTATGGTCATCAAATTTACAGTTATTGTTTTCAATACGAAAATCGAATTTATCTTGAATTGAACAAGAACAAACAAGAACAAACAATACATTGCTTATGCCGTTATCAAAATTATTGTATTGAAAACCATAGTTGTCAAGTTGAAAACCGCAGTAGTAAATGTGATGGTACAACCGTTTTTAAAAATCATATTTACAATTGCGGTTGTCAATACGATGATCGACCATATAAGGTTGTCATATTGAAAACTATGGTCATCAAATTGACAATATTGTTTTCAATATGAACATCGAGTTTGTCTTGAATTGAACAAGTAGTGAAATCCTCATTCAGTAGCCGTGCATAAAATCGATCAGACGTTTGTGTGAGAAGTGTAAAAAAGTGTAAAATAAAAAATAATCAAGAAAGGAACAAAAAATAAATCTAAAAAACAAAACTAATCCCAAGCAGAATATTATTACAGGTAAGACAATTATATTTTTTGTAGAGTTATTTGTAAGTAAAAAATATTCAATTTTTGTTATTCAATATAAGTGTATAGGTGTGGAGAGGGGAGCACATTTGAAGACTTTTTGCTAACAACCATAACTAAAATAAAAACGATTTCGATTATGATTTTTGAAATGCAGCAAGTAATTATATTGTGAAGTGATTTTCTTTGAATATCTATTGCAATCTCAGTTTTAAGGTCGCTGTTTTATAATTCAAAGTATAACGATTTTATTTAATAAAGAGATATTTTACAAAATAATATTAAAAAATGCAAATTTGGATGATTATCGATTGAAATTAAATACTGCTTCAATAGTCTGAATATTTCCTTATATTCTCAAACGAATGGAAGATTTTAATTTCAAAGCTATTGTTTTTGTTTAGGGTTCAGTTCTTTAGATATTGGTCACAACAATATCCAATGTTTTGTATTTTTCGTATGCAAAAAATGTTCTTCTTTTTCTTTTCTTATATTTGGGTCTTATATGTGGTCATTTGAATTATCAGTGAAAATTGAAAAACTCTAATATGCAACTATTTGGTTACGCAGTCATTAAAAGAGTTTTTTTTTCTTATCATTTCTTTAATTTTAATGTGTTAAAAACTTTTTGTTTCTACCCGTTTTTAGGGCTATCAGAAAAATGATATTTATTTTATAATAATTTAAAAAACTGGCTTTACATATATAACAACTAACATCAGTATTCAAACCGACACCAACACCATCGCCAAACCAAACAAAAACATCAACACTAAATGCAAAACCAACAGCAACACCAACATCAGCTACAACACCAATCTCAAAACCAAACCAACACCAAATCTAGCACCAAATCCAGCTTCAATCTCAGCCACAATACCATTACCATCGCAAAAGCAAAGCTCAACACCAACACCAACACCACCACCAATACCAAAAGCAACACCAACAACAACACCAACAGCAACACTAACAGCAACACCAACAGCAACACCAACAGCAACACCAACAGCAACACCAACACCACCACCTACTATAACACCAATACCAACATCAAACAAACAAAAACACCAACTCCAGCATCCACCTCAACCACAATACCAATTCAATCAAAAAAGCCAAGCACAACACCAACACCAGCACCAACTCCAACACCAACACCATAATACCAATACCGTCGAAAAAAGAAAGCTCAATACAAACACCAACACCAACAGCAACAGTAACACACACTATAACACTAATACCAACATCAAATCCAACACCAACAGTATCTAACACCAATTCCAACATGTTAACAATAATTGTTAACATTAATGTTTATACTAACATCCACATCAACACCAACAGCAACTCCAACACCAATACAATATTATTAACAAAATTTCATGGTATTTTCTATGTTTCAGATTGACAAGGACTTTCAGTTCATGTAGATACACCGAAAGTTCCTTCATCCTTTTGTTGTGGGAGCCAACTTTCAAAAATTTAAGGCAGTTCTTGATGAGAAATATTGGATGAGAACGTATTGGACACACTCAAAAACACAAAAGAAGCGGATTTTGTTAAAGGTAAACTACTTATTGATGCTTAACAGAAGTAATTCTTATTGTTTCTTTTAAAATTATTATAGATGGATTTATTTTGCGAGTACTTAAAAGTGTGCAAAGTTTTGTCTTGAAGTACCACCAAAGGAAAACCAGTGTTCCACAAACACCAAAACCAACAGCAACACCAACATCAACACCAAAACCAACAGCAACGCCAACAACAACTTCAATACCAACACCATCACCATCCCTCATCAATCTCAACCACAATACCAACACAATCACAAAAACTAAACTCAACACCAACAGCAACAGCAACACTAATACCAGCACAAACCCCAACACCAACAACAGTACTAACAACAAAAAAAGCAACATCAACAACATCACCAATTCCAGTATCAACCACAATATCAACACAATCACAAAAACCAAGTTCAACACTAACACCAGCACCAACACCATACACCAGCCCCGCACCAATTCCAACACCAATTCCAACCACAAAACCAACACAATCCAAAAACCAAGCTCAAATCCAACACCAACAATAGTACCAACACCATATTTTATTAGAATTATATGTATTTTCATAACAATTATATGTATGTATATGTAAGTCAACTTTGTTGTTATAATAAATAATTAAACATGATACAAAAATTAAATCTGCCTTATATTTTAAACAATCCTTGCAACTTATATTTCAGAAAAGGGGTGTCCTGGACACGCAGGAGCTATTATAGTATTGAGAATCACGGTAATCTAATTGAAAATCGAAATTTTAAAAAGTATCATAATGATTGTAATATTGAAAACCAAGCAAATTGGAAATTTTCAAATTAGCAACCACAGTTTTCAATATGAAAACCGTAGTTTTCATATTAACTACCTTGGTATTAAATTGGTTAACTGTGTTTTCAAATATGACTACTGCGGTTGTCAATTTGAAAAGCACGATCTTCAAATTGACAATCATGATTTTCAATCTACCAACCGCTGTTTTCATTTTGACAAACGTAGTTTTCATATTAACTACCGTGGTATTGAATTGGTTCACTGTGATTATCGATATGACTAATACGGTTGTCAATTTGACTACCGTGGTTTTCAATTTGAAAGTTATGGTCTCAATAAGTCACGTTAGTATTTAACGAAATTGAATAAATTAAAAGACTTCCTAGGTTTTCAATTTGATATTTTGAGTTTTCCAAATGACAACTGCAATGTTTAATACGACTGCCATAGATTTCAATATGACAACCATGGTATTCGATTTGCCAACGCAAATTATCAATGTGACAATCCTGGTTTCGAATCATGAATTTGAAAATTTTAAATTGTCATATTTACTACTGCGGTCATTGGTTGTAAATTGACAACAAAATTGTCAGTTAAATGTAAAAAATTATCATTATGACTACTGTTTTTGGTTCAGTGTAAAATACTTTGAATACACACATTGGACCACTTTAAAAATCTCATCACTAGCTATAATGGCTGTTAATTTCTTGGTATTGATATAATCGTTTAGAATGTCAAATATAATTTTTTCGTTATTTATGTCTTTGTACTCAATTGTGGTTCTCTTTTTCTTTTGAAACAGGATTTTTAAAGTTGATTTCAATGTTGATTTATTTTTGTTCTCTAATAAAATAACCTGATTTGCGAATTCATTGATTGCCCTTTCGGATATTGGAATTCCGTCATTTAAATTTTCTTGGGCGGAATGTATAGTGTCAACAAAATTGTCAGTTAAATGTAAAAAATTATCATTATGACTACTGTTTTTGGTTCAGTGTAAAATACTTTGAATACACACATTGGACCACTTTAAAAATCTCATCACTAGCTATAATGGCTGTTAATTTCTTGGTATTGATATAATCGTTTAGAATGTCAAATATAATTTTTTCGTTATTTATGTCTTTGTACTCAATTGTGGTTCTCTTTTTCTTTTGAAACAGGATTTTTAAAGTTGATTTCAATGTTGATTTATTTTTGTTCTCTAATAAAATAACCTGATTTGCGAATTCATTGATTGCCCTTTCGGATATTGGAATTCCGTCATTTAAATTTTCTTGGGCGGAATGTATAGTGTCAATACTTTCGTTTTCATCGAGGTTATTTTCCATTGAAATCAAGTCGAGGTTTTCAGTTTGAATATCATCCGATTCATTAACATTAATTTCAATGCGAGACAATGCATCGGTATTAGAATTTAGTGTACCTTTTTTGTATACTATTGTAAAGTCAAACTCTTCTAGCCTCAAACGCCAACGGATCAATTTTGAGTTCGGCTCTTTAAGTTTTAAGAGCCAAGTTAAAGGTTTATGGTCCGTTACTATTTGAAACTTTCTACCATAGAGATATGGCCGAAAGTATTTGACAGACCAAATAATTGCCAAAAGTTCCTTTTCAATAGTACTATAGTTTTGTTCGTTTTTTGACAAGGTTCGGCTTGCATAGCAAACCGGTTTGTCTGTTCCTAAAGGTCCTAGGGATAAGACGGCGCCGATTGCAACATTACTCGCATCTGTAGTGAGGTTGAATGGCTTTGTAAAATCCGGATATTGTAAAATAGGGTCGTTGCATAACAGGCTCTTACAGATCTCAAAACAATTTATATATTTTAAGTTCAAAACTATTTTATTTCCTTTACGGAGACACTCTGTCTTTGGCTTTGTAATGTTGGCAAAGTCCTTTATAAATTTTCGGTAGTATCTTTTTTTTTTACACTATCAGAATTGGTCGAAGAGAGCTTATAGCAAGCACAGTCTTACGACCAATGGTTTGCCAACATAGTAGACTATGTTATACCACCGGCTCATCACTTAGTGCAGTGTTAGTTGTTAGTAAGCAAACATAACATAACAAACACTCACATGGATGAAACAAAAACAAGACAGTAACAAAACAATATTAATACATATAATAATTACAAACATTAAGTAAACAGAAAAACATTTAAAAGTGTAGAACACTGGTCTTGAGCAAAGACTTTAATTTATTTTTGTTTATATTTAAATCAAACAAGTCTGAGTTGCAGTTTGAAAGCCTACTCATACGTGTCAAGGGCTCATAGAATCCATAGTTGGTACGATGTTTTGGTTCTTGTACCAAGTCCTTCCTACGAAAATTATAACCACCACCACGATGGTTGAAAGATATAGCGCCAAGTAGTTCCGGTGCATCTGTTACACCAGTAATAACTTGATGGAAGAATACTATGTCGTTGTTGTTTCGTCTACTTGACAATGTTTCCATTTGGAGAGTTATTAAACGGTTTTCATAAGAGGGGACATTCAAAGGATCACTCCATAGAATACCTTTAAGGGCAAAACGAGTAAAATTTCTTTGAACAGATTCTAGCCTCTCAATATGAATATTGTAATGAGGTGACCAAACTTGGGAAGCGTATTCTAAGTGAGGACGAACATAGCAATAATATAGAGCGCGGGTTATATTTGGATCGCGAAATTCCTTTGACCAACGCTTTATAAATCCAAGCATTGAGTTTGCTTTATTCACGATGTTGTTAACGTGCTCAGAAAAATCTAATTTAGGGGTAAACAAAACTCCAAGATCTCTTACGGAAGTTACACGGGTTAGAATGTGCTGTGAGATGGCGTAGTCATATGAAGATGGTGCACGCTTCCTTGAAAAGGTCATTGTTTGACATTTTATTGGATTTAGATTTAAACTATTTTTCTCACACCACAATGCAAAACTATTAATGTCATCTTGTAGAAGAATGTGGTCATTACTAGAACAGATGTTTTTGTAAATCTTCATATCATCTGCGAAGATGAGAATTTTGCTATTACGTACACATAACGGGGCATCGTTTATAGCTAAATTAAAAAGTAGAGGTCCTAGATGGCTACCCTGAGGAACTCCCGAATTAGCAAAAAATGACTTAGAGATAGAATGCCTGAATTTTACTTGGTAAGACCTATTTTCGAGATATGAGGATATCCAAGTGATGAAAAATGGAGGGAAGCCATATGCATTTAGTTTGAATGTTATGATGGCGTGAGAGAGTTGGTCGAAGGCTTTCGAAAAATCTGTATAGACGCAATCGATTTCCTGACCACATTCCAAACTGCATACACATTGATTTATAAAGACAAGAAGATTTGTGACAGTGGAACGTTTCTGCATGAAACCATGCTGTTGGTGACAGATGATGTTCCTGCAATGAAATGCCAAACTTTCACAAATAACTTGTTCGAACACCTTAGGAATGCAGGAAAGCTTAGATATTGGTCTATAATTGGCGATATTGGCCTTATCTCCCTTCTTATAGACTGGTATAATATAAGCGTTTTTCCAAATTGAAGGAAATTTTCCTAATTTTAAAGACAATTCGAAAATAGAACGGAGGGGAGGTGCTAACACAGACTTACACTTTTTTTAAACAACAGGTGGAATACCATCTGGGCCACTCGAAAAGTCTTCTTTCAGAAGAGAAAGAATGTTTAGAATGTCATCAGTCTCTACTGAGATGTTGTTAAACAATACTTGTGGACAGCCACGTAAATACTGAAAAAAATCTTTATCCACAACAGCGGAGGAATCGATAAAAGATTTGCTGAAATTATTTGCAAATTCTTCACAAATTTCAGAAGTTGAGTTGAGGGCTACATTATTGCTTGTAAAGTTCATTGGATAAACATCACATTTCTTTTTCGAATTGATGTATTTCCAAAAACTTTTCGGGTCAGACGTCAGAGAGCTTCCTATAGTAAGTAAATACTCACTATAAAGTTCATAAGACAGTTTCTTAAATTCTTCAAAAAATGAGATATAAACTACTTGGTTTACTAAGGTCATGGATTTAAGGTATTTTTTCCAGGCCTTATTTCTCTTATTACGAAGTGTTTTTAGCTCTTTAGTATACCAAGGATGACTAAAAGCGTTAGAGTGGGTAGATTTCTTCTTAGGAACTGCCTGTTCAATGCAACCCATAAGCAAAGAATAGAAATTTGCAATAATTGCGTCAATATCATTGCAGGACGGTAATTCATGGATACCAGAATAAAGTAAGCTATTTGAAAGCTGCAAAAAATCAGCTTTTCGGAAGTCAAATTCATATGAGCAATCATGGGGATTACTATTCTCAATTAAATGACCGCTCAAGTCAAGAAAAATATCTAAGGGAGGGTGGAAATTATCTATGGTTGATAAAGCAGATGTAGATTCTACAACTGCAGTATTTACTGCGTCAGAAGAGAATACTAGGTCTAGTATTCGATTCATTTTATTTTTGATACAGCTTACTTGCTGTAAATTGGAAGAAAAAATGTTATCCAACAATTGAAGCTCCAGTTGAGAAGAAACTGTAGAAGCTTCAAAATAGGAATCGTCTTCAGAGGGAACCCAATCAATAAGAGGAAGATTGAAATCACCTAGCAAAAGAATACAGCTGTCAAGATCAGCTATACTGAAAATAAAGTCTAAGATTAAGGAAAGTTCAGTGAACACTGACATTGGACTTTTAGGAGGAATATATACATTTAATAAAAACATTGATTTTTGCCGTAAAGTTAACTTAACACAGATGAGTTCAATATTAACTGTAAATGGGAAAACAACAAGGGAAGATGAGAGACTATTTCTCACAGCGATGAGGACTCCCCCGCCAACTAAGTTTATAGCATTCTCATGACGGTCTTTCCGAAAAACTGAGAACTCTATATCAAAGAGCTCTGTGTCCAGTATTGTGGCGTTGAGCCAGGTTTCAGAGAGAACTAAAACATCATGTGGAAATGCCTGAGAATTCTTATAAATAGAAGTAGTTTTACTACGAAGTCCTCTTACGTTTTGATAGTAGAGGGAGAGTCTCTGCAGTTTTTTGAATTAAGGTTTGAAGTTGAGGGACGTGATTTTCTCAAGGGAGCAGTGAATTCCTTAACTAAAGTGTTAGGAGGCCAGGAACAATTACAGATGGGATCAAAAAGAGAACTAGGGGCAATGATTTTAAATGAAGCTACAAAACTATTCGGTTTACTTATTTTAGAACATTTAAGGCTTAAAGGTGTGGTGATAACCTTTGAATCGACCAAATGAGCCAATATGTCTTCAGGCTTTGTTTCAGGTAGTAACCGAGAAATGAATATATATTTTGGTTTTGGAACTGATGCTAGATTTGTTTGGGGTGTATTTAATGGAATTGTTTGTAGGTTTTCCTGTACAGTAAGGGGAGGGTGACTGTCTTGAGAAGTTGCAGGGGCGGGATCTGGTAAATTGTCGCTATTAAGGGAGGACTTTTTTGGAGCCGGCTCTTTGTGGGTTGGTGAGGTAGCCATATCCCTACCTCTTTTTTTACTTTTTTTGGAAACAACTTGAAGGGGGGTATTTTCAGGTGGTGAAATATCATCCATTTCAGAGGATTTGTCAACCATTAGTGTTGGGGTAGGGATGCTCTTAGCGGTAGTGGCTAAATTTGTGAAATGAAGGTTCAAGTCTTCGAATCCCTTTGTAATATTTATGAGCTCATCTTTCAATGAAGACAATTTGAAAGAAAAGTGAGCCAAAGATATATTAATACATGTGGGACAATACCAAAACGCTATCTCAGATGCATTAATTTTGTCTAAAAGTGCGTTGTTTGAATCAACACATTTTGCATGGAATAGATTTCCACACGGACCGTAGCACGCGAAAAGAGGGGATGCACCGGTTCTGTCCAAACAATTTGTATTTGCGCAACTCATGACGTTAACTTTATATTAAAAGAACAAAACAGAAAAGTACACAAAAAAAAGAAGATGCGCAACTCAGGATTCGAACTTGGGGCTAAAAATGTATTATTATGTTAGAGGCAGACGCTCAGACGCACAGCGCTAAGCACCACTGAAGTAAATGCTGGTATAAATTTTACAAGAGGTGGTGTGAAAGCTCAGCAAAAGCTTTAGGAAATGGCTTAAAGATTTTAGGGCCTACTTTTAGGGGTAAATATTAGAAAAAAAAGAGACAATATTTTTAAGAGACTATCCAAAGAAAAGGAAAACAGAAAAAAAAAATTGATAAATAGAGTTAGAGAGCGAATCTTGGCACGTATGAACAGCTTAAAAACTAACACAGCACAGACTTACTCAGAATGAAAGAATTTTATTATTAAAATTAGTTGTTTTGAAAAGCACTACAGCAAAAAAAGCGCGGGTTAATAAGGAATTTATGCACAACTATTTTAATAACGTCAAAAACAGAAATTTAAAACAACTCGAAAAGTAATAAATTTTAAACAGAGAGCACGAAAAGCACGACTGCTTATAACAAGACCAGTGTTACCACTGAGGAGGAGTCCCAAAAAAGATTTTAATTGCTTTGGTGTTTTAGGTATAGGGAACTTTTGGATCGCTTCGATTTTGTCTGGATTCGGTTTCACACCATTTGATGTTACCAAATGTCCAAGAAATGAAACCTCTTTTTTGAAAAACTCTGACTTCTCTAATTGAAGTTTAAAATTTGCTTCTCTGAGCTTTTGAAAAACCAGCTCCAAGTTATAGATATGCTCTTGCAAGGATGTTGAGTATACAATGATATCGTCCATGTATACTAAGCATATTTTTCCTTGCAAATCCTGCAAAACGTTATCCATAACGCGTTGGAACATTGAAGGGGCGTTTTTAAGCCCGAATGGCATTCGAATAAACTCGAAGTGGCCATTATCAACCGAAAAAGCGGTTTTTGGGATATCATTTGCATTAACTTGGATCTGGTGAAAACCGGATGCAAGATCTAAGGTACTAAAATATAACGATTTTCCCAGCTTATCCAAAATATCCGTTATGTTGGGTATTGGATACTTGTCATCGTCGGTAACATCATTCAGTTTCCTGTAATCGATGACAAGTCTCCATTTTTCCTTACCACTAGTCTTTCTTTTTTGGAACTATCCAAATCGGAGATGACCAGGGCGAATAACTATTACGGATAATACCTTGATCAAGCATCTGGGAAATCTGATGCCTAATCTCTTCTTTATGAACGTGTGGGTACCGATATGACTTTGTGTAAATAGGATTGTCATTTTTAGTTTTAATACTATGCTTTATCTCGTTAGAGAATGTCAAGGTTTCCCCTTCCTTAAAAAAAATATCCTTGTATTTACAGCACAATCGTTCAATTTCTCTTTTTTCCTCCAAATTAAGATGATCAGTTCGCAGAATTTGCCCTATATTAAGACTTCCTATGTTTTCGGGACTGTCTACTGAAAAGTTGTGAATTTCAACAACATTTCCTGGGCTAACTAGCTGAACTTTTAGAGGTTGTTCGACAATAACGGTTTGTGAATAATTAAGCAAATTACTGATTTCTATTAACGCATACCAATTTGTTGCACTGTATAAACCCTCAGAAATAATCAGACCTTGCTTAGTAACAATTGGTTTCACGTATATATTTCCCACTTCTACATCAACTGGAATACGACATATATGATTTTACTTAAGGCTGAAACGTCATATTTCTTTGACATAACGTTCGGTTTGAAGTGAAGCGGTATTTTAACATCTTGATTTTCTAGTATTGAATTTTTCAAATCTATTTTAAATCCTAATTGTTTAAGTATTTCCGTACCTATAAGGCCATCAAAATAATTGTAAAACTTGAATAATAAGAACGAGAGCGGTTTATTTGTTTTTGACTCGACAAGTCCATCTAAAGTTATTTCTTTATTTAATAATTTAGTATTAAAAACTGTCTTTATTTCCCAAGGATCTATTATTCTAACATTTGTGTAGTCAACAAGATCTGGGTTAATGAATGATTTATTGCTGCCAGTATCTATGAGGAAATTTAATTTTTGTCCATTATAACTTTCTATGGTAATGTATGGGAGCAAATTAGTATCAAAATTGCTTAAATCAAGGTATCCTATTGAGTCTCCGAGGCTAATGATAGAAAATTTCCATCATCTATCAAACGGGTTATTTCACCATCAGGAGATCGATTTTTTCTAGAGCATCGATACTGGCTTTGTGGTTCAATAAAATGTTCATGATCAAACTGTTGCAAGCAATTACTCGCGTTGCCATTTGACTCGATATTATGCATAAAGTTATTGTTTTGACTGCGACTACTGTTGTTAAACGAGTTTCTGCTAGTGTTTCTGCTGCCAATTTCCATGCGTTCCACAGGTGGAAACCATCTAGTCTGAGAGCTCGGGTTATTAGTTTTGTAAGCTTGAGACCTTACAAAATTTTTGTCCTTGAGCGTTTTGAGAAAAACTGTTTCTTAAGCGAGGAGTATGATTTTGATAAAATGGTTGCGAATTTGATTGATTCATATTACGATTGGATGAGTCTTGAAAATTTGTAAACGTAGGTGGTCTTGAAAATTTATTATTTTGGTGCATGAATGAATTCCTTAAATAGTGGCAATTTTGTTCTTGAAGACAATAATTGAGAGCATCAGATAATTTTGGCGGCCGCATGGCTCTTACGGTCGACCCTAACGGTTCTCTCAAACCCGACAAAAAAGCGTTCAAGCACATCTCATTGTAAAGAGTTTTCTTGGCAATAATAACATTTTTATCATTTTCATGCAATTTCACATGATTCATCATGGAAGACAAAATATCAATAATTTTTGAATAAAAGATATCAACCGTATTTGATCCTTGCCTAAGTTGATGAAGATCCCGGATTAAGCTTGTTTCATTCCTTTTATCGGAGTAATGAACAACAAGATTATGTCCAATTTCGGACCAGTCAACTAGAGTTCCGTACATATTCAAAATGTCGTTAGCGGGACCTACGATTTTGTTCCTAATAGCTCGAAGTATTGACTTTGAATAACAACCAGAACTTGTCTGTGGTATACACTCTAAAATTTCTTCGACGTTGCTCAAGAAATCGTGCAATGATCTTGGATTGCCATCATAATTCGGCAAATCTTGGATCGCATCAGGTATCTTAAGTAAATTAAAAACATCCGTTGAAACTGTGGCACTTTGTTGCATTTTGTCTTGTTGGTCTTCAATAACTATGTGCGGAATCGATCTACTAAGATTGACGATATCGTTAAAACCACGTGGTACACTATTTTTACAAAATGGAAAACACTGACCAGAAAAACGCACTTTATTCTTTATGTGTTTTTTTTTTTCAAAGGTGGCATGGGATAAGGAAAGGATATTGGATATGTGAACTTGGACTTACCAGGATTTTATGTGGGATAACATAGGATGGGGATGGGGATTTCTTGGATTTAATGTGATGCGGATTTTATCCTCGGGAACTGTTGGTTTTTTCCTTTGATAGACTGCGCCAGTTATAAGATATGAAGCAACCTTCAATTAATTCGGTTTTATATAATGAAGTCAAAGACGGCTTTCCATTTATATGTATAATAAATCGATATTTTATTAGTTTTATTTTATTTGTTTTAATAAATATAATTTACATAAGTGAAGGCTTCAAGATAATGTGTTTCTCACAATGGTCATGATAGTGATGAATCCAGCGTTATGTTGAGTGAAAGCTTAAGCAACATGATGATGGAGTACATATAAAGGTAACGGATCTTCATTATAAGTTGAGAACATGAGAGAATAGAGATGCTTAAGAAATCTTACAGCAGCAACCGTATGCATCATTCATCATACTCATTTTATTGTTTCGATTTGCTGTAAAGTACAGCGGAACATGTTATAATCTTCATGGACACAATTTTCACATGATATGAGTTGATGATGTTAACGATGTCTTTGATGTAGGTTAACTCTGTAGTGTTCTTTTGAACACTATATGATAGCATATAGATTATCTCTGCATGTAACTCGCGCCAAATATAAAAATAGAAAAACACTGAGTGCAATGAGCTATAGCGGAAAATCTACTTCGACCTATTTCATACTGCAATAGGTTACATAAATGGAATGCGATGTCCATTATTATCTTGAACGTATACTTAGAGCCGGTATCACCAGAACTTATTTTTGAAAAAAATATACCACTCCTGAGCTCTGCAGACGAAAAGTAAAAAAAGACAAAATGTACATTTATGTTTGCTATAAATAAAAAAAAAATTGATTTTATAATATGCAATAGTAATAATCGGTTTAAATTCAACTTATTTTTAAACTCGTAAATTACTTGATAATGCTCATATTAAATTCATCAACATTTTAACAATTTAGTAATTATTCCAGTCCATAAATTATTTAAATAGTTTCTCTGCTAGTATAGCTAATGTCTGCTCCATATTTTTGTAAATTTAATTTAATCGTGTTCATATCCAAAATACCGTATGTATTTATTATTGTTTGATAACTCAAAATAAGTGCAAATTAATTTTGTGTAGACAAAATTTGTTATGTTTGTGTCAACTATTAGTATGCATGTGTGCGAAGGACACGAGAGAATCCATGCACTTTATGTGTACGGCTTAAGGGATGTTAAAACGTGGAAAAGATAATAAAAACGAAAACCAAGGATGGATGGACGGATGGTAATGGTAAAATGGTAAAAAAAATGGTATTGAATTTGTTAGGCCGTGTGCGAATTCAATTAAAAATGGGTTAAAACTTGACGTTTGGTTAAATTTTGACACTTCGCATTATTTGACTAGCTGCTGAGCAGGTTAAAATATGACAGTAGTGGTTAAAAATTCATCCATTTTTATTTTTTAACCAAAATTCATCCAATTCGCACACGGCCTTAATAATAAAATTAGTTTATACGCTTTACTGCTATTATTTATCCCTCTCTCTCTCTAGCACTGTGAAATAAGCTTAAGATTTATTCATACCATTCATGGCCATTTTGTGGTTGGATAATAATGCAAACGTGTTGCAGGATAAACTCTGCGCCCTAGAAAGTCGATTTGTTGTTGAAAGTGCATGTGAACATGAATGGTTTTATAATAGTATACTTTGGGTTAGCGACAATGTGAGACTATCCAGTTTTTCTTCTGAGCTTCCTACTGATTAATTTATCCATGAGTTTTATAAAATGACGTTAAGGTAATTTTTCGTTTTACTTTTTGCACCAGTCACAAGAGCAGCACTTGACATCATTATTTCTGCAACAATACATAACGCTCTAAATTCATTTTAATCATCAAAGTGACTCATGGACTTGAGAAATCGAAGTCTTTTTTTTATTATATGATATTGCATTATAGGAATAATAATATGCAGAGTCACTCTATAGTTCCAAAGAAATGTTTGAAACAGTCATACACGACATCTTCTGTTATCCGATGTAATAAAACTCATTAAATAGTAGTATTTCAACATCAATTCCTTTTATTGTATTTTAAGTTTTGTAAACATGATATCACAAAATATTTGTAAAATGAAAAAAGGAAAATTGTATGCGAAATGAAGTCCTCCAAAGCTTTTCCGCTTTCTGAACTTCTTTCATCTCACAAAGTCAAAGTGTAATTTGATATAAATAACGTTCCAAAGATGGGGCTATGGTTGTTGAATGTAATGTGAATCAAACGAAAATTTAGAAACGTTTTTTTGGGAAAGCAAAATGTGACTGTTATTAAACATTCCAAAAATAGTTTTGGGAATTAACTTCCACCCTTTAATATCATCTTGCAAAGTATTTCACTATATGGACTTGAATTTATTGATCCTTTGAGTGAAAATACTGGCGTCCTGGCATCCGTTTGAATTTATCAATCGTACTTTGGCTTCTTTTTATGTTGGTTGGTATGCTGTCGGTCGATGTGGTCTGTATACTTCTATATATTCATGTTTTATAGAAGGAATTTTGCTTTTGAATATAATCTTAATATTCTTTGCTAGCTGACCCTGCAGACTTCGTACTGCCTCAATCGATAAATAAAAGCTCTAGGCTTTAGTATCCCGCTACACTGAAAAATGTTCATGCATAAATAGTACGAAAATATGAGTGCATCGTACGAATTTTTTTCGTAGTTTTCAGCCACGAATAAATTTGTACAATGTACTCATATTCGTATATTTAAAAAGAGCTTTGTACATTGTACGAATGGAATGACAATATTTACGTTTCCTTTCGTACATTTACAAAGAGCGTTAGTACATTCTACTAATATTTCGTACTATTTACCTTCAATTTGTAAATTAACAGAGCGCATTAGTACATTCTACTAATACTTCGTACTATTTATTCCCCATTTGTAAATTTACAAAGAGCATTAGTTCACCCTACTAATACTTCGTACTATTTACTCTCGATTCGTTGATTTACCAAAAGCATTAGTTCATTTTACTAATACTTCGTACTATTTACTTGCCATTAGTAAGTTAACCAAAAGCATTAGTTCATTGTACTTATACTTCGTACTATTTACTTACCATTCGTAAATTTACCAAATGCATTAGTTCATTCTACTAATACTTCGTACTATTTACTTGCCATTAGTAAGTTAACCAAAAGCATTAGTTCATTGTACTTATACTTCGTACTATTTACTTACCATTCGTAAATTTACCAAAAGCATTAGATCATTGTACTAATACTTCGTACTATTTACTTACCATTCATAAATTTACCAAAAGCATTAGTTCATTCTACTAATACTTCGAACTATTTACTTGCCATTCGTAAATTTACCAAAAGCATTAGTTCATTGTACTAATACTTCGTACTATTTACTTGCCATTCGTAAGTTAACCAAAAGCATTAGTTCATTGTACTTATACTTCGTACTATTTACTTACCATTCGTAAATTTACCAAATGCATTAGTTCATTCTACTAATACTTCGTACTATTTACTTGCCATTAGTAAGTTAACCAAAAGCATTAGTTCATTGTACTTATACTTCGTACTATTTACTTACCATTCGTAAATTTACCAAATGCATTAGTTCATTGTACTAATACTTCGTAATATTTACTTGCCATTCGTAAGTTAACCAAAAGCATTAGTTCATTGTACTAATACTTCGTACTATATACTTACCATTCGTAAGAGCATCGCAGTCGTTTGTTTTGAGATCGTGGTTTTTTATAATACAGAATTGTAAAACAGCCTCGACCAAAACTTTCCGCAAGTTGTCTGTTAATTTGGGTGTCCTATTAAATTTCTTCAAATACAACTTACCTACTCGTTCTTTCTGTCATCAAATACTTAGCACTCTTAGCACGCTTTTTATGTTATTTTAATTTTATTTAAAAAAAAACTCACAAACCAAACTAAACAAGATCAAAATCACAACCAAAATGAGCCATTGCCATGATTTAAAAACAATGACGCAATCCGATTCGAGTAGCGGCAATGTACTAATGCTCTTGGTAGATGTACTTAGTATTAGTAGAATCTACAAAAGCTATTGGTAAATGTACGAATGGAGTGTAAATATTACTTAACAATAGTACAATGCACAAATGCTCTTGATAAATGTACGTATGGAGTGTAAATAATACGACGTATTAGTACAATATACTAATATTCTCGGTAAATATACGAATGAAGGAAAAATATTACGAAGTCATTAGTAAAATGTACTAATGTTTCGCTTAGTGTTAGAATGGAGGAAAAATAGTACGATGTATTAGTAAAATTTACTAATGCGTTTGGTAAATATACGAGTGGAAGTTATGATATACGAAGTATTAGTAGAATATACAGATAAAGAAGTTGCATTCTACTTATAATGAGTAAATCCTACGAATTATTCGTAAGGTCAATTTTCGAGACTAAATTTTTTACGAATATTAGTTTTGCTTCGTACATTTAACAAATGCATGAGTAAATCTTACGAATGAATTTGGAAAAATTACGAAACTATTCGTACACGATGATTTACGAATGATTTAGTTCAATACACGAATAAATTCGTACAATGTAGTCATAATTTTGATTTACGAATAATATTAGTACATAGAACGAAAAAATTCGTGTATTTTACCAAAAATTTAATCAAAATTTACTAATACATTCGTAATTTTCTTATTACAGAAAAGCTTCGTACAATCTACGAATATTCGTTCAATGTAGGAATTTTTCTCGTACGAATGCTATTCGTAGCAATTTTACTAATAAAATTTTTCAGTGTACTAACTTACCCCCTACCCGCTCCCTTTGCTACCCGTTAACCCAATACCCTCTACCCGCTTTGCGCTACCCTAGTAACCGCTATGATTGTCCCCCTTATTTGCTGACTTTCACGCGTTAGATTGGCCCAAAAATTTGATTTAACTCAGGCTTCATCTAAAGAGAAAATTTTATAAAAATGCATTGAGGATTGAGCGGATATAGAGTTCCTACCGGACAAACAAACTAAACAATGCAGCTCAAATAATATGCAAAAACTTGATTTAAGGTCTTGAAATTCTTTGTCCTCTCGCAGAGTTTTCCAAGTTCGCAATCAAAAATTTTTCATTTTTCCATTTGGAAAATAATGTACTTACAATTACATGCAATTTTCATTTTGTTTAGTTTTCTGAGTTTTTCATAAAGAACTTTCTATTTTCCATTCGAAAACCTATTTTGAAATTTTTCAGTTTTCCATGTCAAAAACCAACGCACCTACAATCACATGCAACTTTCACTTTGAAAACCAATGATTTTTTAGATTTTTAGATTAGATTTTATTTCTTTAAACTGTATTTACATATACATTATAAATTAAATAACATAAAAGCATGGCTTTTTGCCGTCTGCCTGATTGACAACTTTATATAACAATTAGAAATATTCGTTTTTTCTTTTAGGTACATATTTGATATTAATAAAAAAAATCTGTTTAAAATTTTTCATTTATTATTCTGCTACGATAAGCTAATGCTATTGTACAAAATTGGAACAGTACTGGTACTTCGGCTTCATTTAAATATTGGATGATCTGCTCTTCAGTTAAAAAATTGCTTCAATGTGTTTTCCGAGTTTTTCAAGAAGCACTTTCTTTTTTCCATTTTAAAATTTTCCAGTTTTCCATTCGAAAAACAATGCACCTACAATTACATGCAATTTTCCCTTCGGAAACTAATAAGTTTTCCGAGTTTTTCATCAAGAACTTTCTGTTTTCCATTCGACAACCCATTTTGAAATTTTCCAGTTTTGCATTTGAAAAACCAATGCAATTACATGCATTTTTCCTTTTAAAACCAATGAGTTTTCCAAGTTTTTCATAAAAAGCTTTCTATTTTCCATTCGAAAACCCATTTTGAAATTTTCCAGTTTTCTATTTGAAAACCAATGCACCTACAATTACATGCAATTTTCCCCTTTCAAACCAATGAGTTTTCGGAGTTTTTCATCAAGAACTTTCTGTTTTCCACTCGAAAACCCATTTTGAAATTTTCTGAAAACCAATGCACCTACAATTACATTAAATTTTCTTTTTTCAAACCAATGCGTTTTCGGAGTTTTTCATCAAGAACTTTCTGTTTTCCACTCGAAAGCCATTTTGAAATTTTCTGAAAACCAATGCACCTTCAATTACATGCAATTTTCCCTTTTAAAACCAATGAGTTTCCGAGTTTTTCATCAAGAACGGTCTTTTTTCCATTCGAAAACCCATTTTGAAATTTTCCAGTTTTTCATTTGAAAACCAATGGACCTACAATTACATTCAATTTTCCCTTTCAATGAGTTTTTCGAGTTTTTCATGAAGAACTTTCTATTTTCCATTCGAAAACCCATTATGAAATTTTCCAGTTTTCCATTTGAAAACCAATGCACCTACAATTACATGCAATTTTCCCTTTGGAAACTAATAAGTTTTCCGAGTTTTTCATCAAAAATTTTCTGTTTTCCATTCGACAACCCATTTTGAAATTTTCCAGTTTTCCATTTGAAAACCAATGCACCTACAATTACATGCAATTTTCCCTTTGGAAACTAATAAGTTTTCCAAGTTTTTCATCAAAAACTTTCTGTTTTCCATTCGACAACCCATTTTGAAATTTTCCAGTTTTACATTTGAAATCCAATGCACCTACAACTTAATGCAATTTTCCGTTTGAAAACCAATATTAATAATGCGAAATTTTCATGCACAGAGATTGGAAACAAAAATCCATGCTTTTTTTGAATATCGGTGTTAAAATTTTCTTTTGTACAGAAAGTCGTGCCCAAGAACTCGCGCGTAAACATTGTTTTGGTCCAAAAGCTTAAGTAGGAGTTCAGCCTTAAAAGAATGAATGAAATGAAACGAAATGAAAGAAATGAAAAATAGAGAGACGTTTCAAAAAATTGATGTCGGCTGTCAGTTTTTTGAATTTCTAAGCAAAATTTTCGAGTAAGTACATTAAAATCAATGGCGCAAAATTATAGTCCGCTAATGAACAACTTTAGTGTGAGTCATGTCTGAAACTTCATTTTAAGCTAGTATCACACTAAAGTTGTTCATTAGCGGACTATAATTTTGCGCCATTGGTTTTTCCTATTAATAATAAATTATTACTTTTACTTTCAGAATATCCTACTGCACATTCAGTGCATCGAAGAAGAATTCCGCTACATTTATAAGGTAAGACTTTTGTTTGTTTGTTTGTTTGTTAGTTTATCGACTACAAACATACAACCGACAAACAAACAAAAGTCTTATATTAGTATAGCAGGTGGCCATGGTTCAGAGGATAGAGTAGTGAATTGCTAAGCCGAACGCTACGGGTTCAAACCCCAGCTTCAGCAGCATTCTTTTTCTACAAAAATCGCCAGCTTATCTGAGGCCACCTGTGCGATAACATGAGACAATACAAATCTAAGTCTCCTCCTCTGAGCCATGTAGGTTTTTGTTATGTGTGCTTTCTTTCTATGTGTCTATCTGTCTCTTTCTGTTGTATTAATGTATTGTTCTGTCCCAGCCGATGGTCTCAGTCACCAGTGCTGCTATGTGTCTGTAGTTCGTTACATTTATGTGCGAAGTACTGTCAAATGTAATGTAATATATTAGTATAGATATAGATTACTCTACTTTTTCAATCAATACCAGTTTTAATAGTTCTTGGTACATTTTGAAAGCATTATGTAAGCTGAATAAAAGCAAATAAGGAGCTTATGAGTTATGATGATGCCATACTAGAACATTCTCGGTCGACATTTTTTTTTTCGTGCCGCATTAAGTAGGTATATTGTAATGAATATTATAATATTAACTTACTTAATCGGTCCCTAGCTAGCTGTCTCCAGTTTTGCACTCCAAGTTTATTGAGGTCCTCTTCCACTTGTGTGCGCCACCTGAGTCACGGTCTTCCTCTCCTTCTACGTCCCTCGGGAATAGTGTCGAAGGCTTTCCGGGCCGGAGCATTGGTGTCGTCCATTCGCTCTAAATGACCGACCCATCTGTGTCTCTGGACCTTGACCCTTCCGGCTACGTCCATGTCGTTGTACGAACGGTAAAGTTCACCATTCCCCATCAATGCACATGGGGCCAAAGTTGAGTATATGAACTTTCCTCTCGAAACAGCCTAAGGCACATTCATCCGATTTTGTCAAGGTCCATGCTTCTGCACCATACAGCAGGACTGGGATGATGAGGGTGTTGTACAGTTTTACCTTATTTGCTCAAGAGAGGGCTTTTCCATTCAATTGCTTTCTTAGCCCAAAGCAACAGCGATTAGCAAGAGTTTTACCTCGTCTGATCTCGGCGCTGGTGTTATTGCCCGTATTAGTAGCGGAGCCTAGGTAGACAAACTCCTCTACTACCTCGAAGTTGTATGTATCTATTGTGGCGTTCTGTCCGATCCATCGGTGTTGGGTGTCCTTCCTCGAAGGCAGCATATACTTCGTTTTTCCCTCATTTACCGCTAAATCCATTCGGCCTCTCTAAAAGAAGAATTAAAGAGATCTTTTGGACTACCATGAAGGAGCTACAGATGTTATATATGGAAATATTCAAAAACAAAGACCCACAAAGCAATTTATATCGAAAGGCTTGCCAGTTATATGAAGACCATGCTTACGACCGATACGAAAAAGTGATGGAAAACGAAACAGCTACGGACACATGGGAAGCACTCAGCTTTTCACAAAGTGCACTCATCTTTTCAAATTTGAATGGACTCAAGAAGAAGACGTACGTAGCTTAGTTAAGCACTTTGTGGAGTGAAATTAACAATGGTCTTAAAACTATAAGAGTGAAATGCCTTACTAGATATTTTGTTTCTTTGCAAGACGTTTCAAACTCTTCCAAATTGCTTTGAAACATTTCGTTCCAGTTGGATGCTGCTTACAAGGAACTTATAGAAGAATTTTCAAGAGCTTTCAATGCAGTTGTGTTTCGAAAGGAACACATCGTGGGTTAAGGAAGTCAAGTCTGAAGAAGCTTAAGCGATATTGACCAAAAACCAGTTAAGAAAAGGATTACAAGAAATCATGCTACAAATGAATAGCTGATGAAAAGCCAAAGAAGAATTCGAGAAATTCAAGTACAGAAGTGATACCACAAATCAAGTCAGTCATGTTGCTACAAATACAGAAGATTGATGGCTAACATGTTACAAGAAGTAGGCGAGATGTTTTTATGAATTTCCAAAAATTTGAAGGTTGAGTTTTCATTCAATGCACAGTTGAACGGTGAACAAAAAGATGACCAAATCTATTCAGTTTAAGCAGTTCAAGTTAAAAATGCATAGAGTGAAATTGCTTTAACTTCAACACCCTGTAGTTGTTTGTAGAAAGTAAATGGTATTGGATATGTGAACTTGGACTTACCAGGATTTTATGTGGGATAACATAGGATGGGGATGGGGATTTCTTGGATTTAATGTGATGCGGATTTTATCCTCGGGAACTGTTGGTTTTTTCCTTTGATAGACTGCGCCAGTTATAAGATATGAAGCAACCTTCAATTAATTCGGTTTTATATAATGAAGTCAAAGACGGCTTTCCATTTATATGTATAATAAATCGATATTTTTTTAGTTTTATTTTATTTGTTTTAATAAATATAATTTACATAAGTGAAGGCTTCAAGATAATGTGTTTCTCACAATGGTCATGATAGTGATGAATCCAGCGTTATGTTGAGTGAAAGCTTAAGCAACATGATGATGGAGTACATATAAAGGTAACGGATCTTCATTATAAGTTGAGAACATGAGAGAATAGAGATGCTTAAGAAATCTTACAGCAGCAACCGTATGCATCATTCATCATACTCATTTTATTGTTTCGATTTGCTGTAAAGTACAGCGGAACATGTTATAATCTTCATGGACACAATTTTCACATGATATGAGTTGATGATGTTAACGATGTCTTTGATGTAGGTTAACTCTGTAGTGTTCTTTTGAACACTATATGATAGCATATAGATTATCTCTGCATGTAACTCGCGCCAAATATAAAAATAGAAAAACACTGAGTGCAATGAGCTATAGCGGAAAATCTACTTCGACCTATTTCATACTGCAATAGGTTACATAAATGGAATGCGATGTCCATTATTATCTTGAACGTATACTTAGAGCCGGTATCACCAGAACTTATTTTTGAAAAAAATATACCACTCCTGAGCTCTGCAGACGAAAAGTAAAAAAAGACAAAATGTACATTTATGTTTGCTATAAATAAAAAAAAAAATTGATTTTATAATATGCAATAGTAATAATCGGTTTAAATTCAACTTATTTTTAAACTCGTAAATTACTTGATAATGCTCATATTAAATTCATCAACATTTTAACAATTTAGTAATTATTCCAGTCCATAAATTATTTAAATAGTTTCTCTGCTAGTATAGCTAATGTCTGCTCCATATTTTTGTAAATTTAATTTAATCGTGTTCATATCCAAAATACCGTATGTATTTATTATTGTTTGATAACTCAAAATAAGTGCAAATTAATTTTGTGTAGACAAAATTTGTTATGTTTGTGTCAACTATTAGTATGCATGTGTGCGAAGGACACGAGAGAATCCATGCACTTTATGTGTACGGCTTAAGGGATGTTAAAACGTGGAAAAGATAATAAAAACGAAAACCAAGGATGGATGGACGGATGGTAATGGTAAAATGGTAAAAAAAATGGTATTGAATTTGTTAGGCCGTGTGCGAATTCAATTAAAAATGGGTTAAAACTTGACGTTTGGTTAAATTTTGACACTTCGCATTATTTGACTAGCTGCTGAGCAGGTTAAAATATGACAGTAGTGGTTAAAAATTCATCCATTTTTATTTTTTAACCAAAATTCATCCAATTCGCACACGGCCTTAATAATAAAATTAGTTTATACGCTTTACTGCTATTATTTATCCCTCTCTCTCTCTAGCACTGTGAAATAAGCTTAATAGCGTTTTTTTTTGGTCGTCCGGAACTGTTCCGAACAGTTCTGTACTCGTTCACTTGGCACAAGATGACAGTTCTTGTTCTGAATAGAACAGAAAAACGATTCCGAATTTGAAGTCAGAATCAAAAACAGAATCACGCATACATGCACACACTCGCATATACGTACTCGCTGCCATGTTTACAAATAAAGAAATTAAAAACAATGTCATGTCATCTGCGATTCTTCATATGAGGATTCACAAATACACAACCATTCAACCCTTAGAAGCAAAAAAGTGTGTTTGCCTGTTCGTTTGGAATCCGGAATCGGACAGTTCTGTGTACAATTCCGGATTACCAAAAAAAACGCTATAAGATTTATTCATACCATTCATGGCCATTTTGTGGTTGGATAATAATGCAAACGTGTTGCAGGATAAACTCTGCGCCCTAGAAAGTCGATTTGTTGTTGAAAGTGCATGTGAACATGAATGGTTTTATAATAGTATACTTTGGGTTAGCGACAATGTGAGACTATCCAGTTTTTCTTCTGAGCTTCCTACTGATTAATTTATCCATGAGTTTTATAAAATGACGTTAAGGTAATTTTTCGTTTTACTTTTTGCACCAGTCACAAGAGCAGCACTTGACATCCTTATTTCTGCAACAATACATAACGCTCTAAATTCATTTTAATCATCAAAGTGACTCATGGACTTGAGAAATCGAAGTCTTTTTTTTATTATATGATATTGCATTATAGGAATAATAATATGCAGAGTCACTCTATAGTTCCAAAGAAATGTTTGAAACAGTCATACACGACATCTTCTGTTATCCGATGTAATAAAACTCATTAAATAGTAGTATTTCAACATCAATTCCTTTTATTGTATTTTAAGTTTTGTAAACATGATATCACAAAATATTTGTAAAATGAAAAAAGGAAAATTGTATGCGAAATGAAGTCCTCCAAAGTTTTTCCGCTTTCTGAACTTCTTTCATCTCACAAAGTCAAAGTGTAATTTGATATAAATAACGTTCCAAAGATGGGGCTATGGTTGTTGAATGTAATGTGAATCAAACGAAAATTTAGAAACGTTTTTTTGGGGAAAGCAAAATGTGACTGTTATTAAACATTCCAAAAATAGTTTTGGGAATTAACTTCCACCCTTTAATATCATCTTGCAAAGTATTTCACTATATGGACTTGAATTTATTGATCCTTTGAGTGAAAATACTGGCGTCCTGGCATCCGTTTGAATTTATCAATCGTACTTTGGCTTCTTTTTATGTTGGTTGGTATGCTGTCGGTCGATGTGGTCTGTATACTTCTATATCTTCATGTTTTATAGAAGGAATTTTGCTTTTGAATATAATCTTAATATTCTTTGCTAGCTGACCCTGCAGACTTCGTACTGCCTCAATCGATAAATAAAAGCTCTAGGCTTTAGTATCCCGCTACACTGAAAAATGTTCATGCATAAATAGTACGAAAATATGAGTGCATCGTACGAATTTTTTTCGTAGTTTTCAGCCACGAATAAATTTGTACAATGTACTCATATTCGTATATTTAAAAAGAGCTTTGTACATTGTACGAATGGAATAACAATATTTACGTTTCCTTTCGTACATTTACAAAGAGCGTTAGTACATTCTACTAATATTTCGTACTATTTACCTTCAATTTGTAAATTAACAGAGCGCATTAGTACATTCTACTAATACTTCGTACTATTTATTCCCCATTTGTAAATTTACAAAGAGCATTAGTTCATTGTACTTATACTTCGTACTATTTACTTACCATTCGTAAATTTACCAAATGCATTAGTTCATTGTACTAATACTTCGTAATATTTACTTGCCATTCGTAAGTTAACCAAAAGCATTAGTTCATTGTACTAATACTTCGTACTATATACTTACCATTCGTAAGAGCATCGCAGTCGTTTGTTTTGAGATCGTGGTTTTTTATAATACAGAATTGTAAAACAGCCTCGACCAAAACTTTCCGCAAGTTGTCTGTTAATTTGGGTGTCCTATTAAATTTCTTCAAATACAACTTACCTACTCGTTCTTTCTGTCATCAAATACTTAGCACTCTTAGCACGCTTTTTATGTTATTTTAATTTTATTTAAAAAAAAACTCACAAACCAAACTAAACAAGATCAAAATCACAACCAAAATGAGCCATTGCCATGATTTAAAAACAATGACGCAATCCGATTCGAGTAGCGGCAATGTACTAATGCTCTTGGTAGATGTACTTAGTATTAGTAGAATCTACAAAAGCTATTGGTAAATGTACGAATGGAGTGTAAATATTACTTAACAATAGTACAATGCACAAATGCTCTTGATAAATGTACGTATGGAGTGTAAATAATACGACGTATTAGTACAATATACTAATATTCTCGGTAAATATACGAATGAAGGAAAAATATTACGAAGTCATTAGTAAAATGTACTAATGTTTCGCTTAGTGTTAGAATGGAGGAAAAATAGTACGATGTATTAGTAAAATTTACTAATGCGTTTGGTAAATATACGAGTGGAAGTTATGATATACGAAGTATTAGTAGAATATACAGATAAAGAAGTTGCATTCTACTTATAATGAGTAAATCCTACGAATTATTCGTAAGGTCAATTTTCGAGACTAAATTTTTTACGAATATTAGTTTTGCTTCGTACATTTAACAAATGCATGAGTAAATCTTACGAATGAATTTGGAAAAATTACGAAACTATTCGTACACGATGATTTACAAATGATTTAGTTCAATACACGAATAAATTCGTACAATGTAGTCATAATTTTGATTTACGAATAATATTAGTACATAGAACGAAAAAATTCGTGTATTTTACCAAAAATTTAATCAAAATTTACTAATACATTCGTAATTTTCTTATTACAGAAAAGCTTCGTACAATCTACGAATATTCGTTCAATGTAGGAATTTTTCTCGTACGAATGCTATTCGTAGCAATTTTACTAATAAAATTTTTCAGTGTACTAACTTACCCCCTACCCGCTCCCTTTGCTACCCGTTAACCCAATACCCTCTACCCGCTTTGCGCTACCCTAGTAACCGCTATGATTGTCCCCCTTATTTGCTGACTTTCACGCGTTAGATTGGCCCAAAAATTTGATTTAACTCAGGCTTCATCTAAAGAGAAAATTTTATAAAAATGCATTGAGGATTGAGCGGATATAGAGTTCCTACCGGACAAACAAACTAAACAATGCAGCTCAAATAATATGCAAAAACTTGATTTAAGGTCTTGAAATTCTTCGTCCTCTCGCAGAGTTTTCCAAGTTCGCAATCAAAAATTTTTCATTTTTCCATTTGGAAAATAATGTACTTACAATTACATGCAATTTTCATTTTGTTTAGTTTTCTGAGTTTTTCATAAAGAACTTTCTATTTTCCATTCGAAAACCTATTTTGAAATTTTTCAGTTTTCCATGTCAAAAACCAACGCACCTACAATCACATGCAACTTTCACTTTGAAAACCAATGATTTTTTAGATTTTTAGATTAGATTTTATTTCTTTAAACTGTATTTACATATACATTATAAATTAAATAACATAAAAGCATGGCTTTTTGCCGTCTGCCTGATTGACAACTTTATATAACAATTAGAAATATTCGTTTTTTCTTTTAGGTACATATTTGATATTAATAAAAAAAATCTGTTTAAAATTTTTCATTTATTATTCTGCTACGATAAGCTAATGCTATTGTACAAAATTGGAACAGTACTGGTACTTCGGCTTCATTTAAATATTGGATGATCTGCTCTTCAGTTAAAAAATTGCTTCAATGTGTTTTCCGAGTTTTTCAAGAAGCACTTTCTTTTTTCCATTTTAAAATTTTCCAGTTTTCCATTCGAAAAACAATGCACCTACAATTACATGCAATTTTCCCTTCGGAAACTAATAAGTTTTCCGAGTTTTTCATCAAGAACTTTCTGTTTTCCATTCGACAACCCATTTTGAAATTTTCCAGTTTTGCATTTGAAAAACCAATGCAATTACATGCATTTTTCCTTTTAAAACCAATGAGTTTTCCAAGTTTTTCATAAAAAGCTTTCTATTTTCCATTCGAAAACCCATTTTGAAATTTTCCAGTTTTCTATTTGAAAACCAATGCACCTACAATTACATGCAATTTTCCCCTTTCAAACCAATGAGTTTTCGGAGTTTTTCATCAAGAACTTTCTGTTTTCCACTCGAAAACCCATTTTGAAATTTTCTGAAAACCAATGCACCTACAATTACATTAAATTTTCTTTTTTCAAACCAATGCGTTTTCGGAGTTTTTCATCAAGAACTTTCTGTTTTCCACTCGAAAGCCATTTTGAAATTTTCTGAAAACCAATGCACCTTCAATTACATGCAATTTTCCCTTTTAAAACCAATGAGTTTCCGAGTTTTTCATCAAGAACGGTCTTTTTTCCATTCGAAAACCCATTTTGAAATTTTCCAGTTTTTCATTTGAAAACCAATGGACCTACAATTACATTCAATTTTCCCTTTCAATGAGTTTTTCGAGTTTTTCATGAAGAACTTTCTATTTTCCATTCGAAAACCCATTATGAAATTTTCCAGTTTTCCATTTGAAAACCAATGCACCTACAGTTACATGCAATTTTCCCTTTGGAAACTAATAAGTTTTCCGAGTTTTTCATCAAAAATTTTCTGTTTTCCATTCGACAACCCATTTTGAAATTTTCCAGTTTTCCATTTGAAAACCAATGCACCTACAATTACATGCAATTTTCCCTTTGGAAACTAATAAGTTTTCCAAGTTTTTCATCAAAAACTTTCTGTTTTCCATTCGACAACCCATTTTGAAATTTTCCAGTTTTACATTTGAAATCCAATGCACCTACAACTTAATGCAATTTTCCGTTTGAAAACCAATATTAATAATGCGAAATTTTCATGCACAGAGATTGGAAACAAAAATCCATGCTTTTTTTGAATATCGGTGTTAAAATTTTCTTTTGTACAGAAAGTCGTGCCCAAGAACTCGCGCGTAAACATTGTTTTGGTCCAAAAGCTTAAGTAGGAGTTCAGCCTTAAAAGAATGAATGAAATGAAACGAAATGAAAGAAATGAAAAATAGAGAGACGTTTCAAAAAATTGATGTCGGCTGTCAGTTTTTTGAATTTCTAAGCAAAATTTTCGAGTAAGTACATTAAAATCAATGGCGCAAAATTATAGTCCGCTAATGAACAACTTTAGTGTGAGTCATGTCTGAAACTTCATTTTAAGCTAGTATCACACTAAAGTTGTTCATTAGCGGACTATAATTTTGCGCCATTGGTTTTTCCTATTAATAATAAATTATTACTTTTACTTTCAGAATATCCTACTGCACATTCAGTGCATCGAAGAAGAATTCCGCTACATTTATAAGGTAAGACTTTTGTTTGTTTGTTTGTTAGTTTATCGACTACAAACATACAACCGACAAACAAACAAAAGTCTTATATTAGTATAGCAGGTGGCCATGGTTCAGAGGATAGAGTAGTGAATTGCTAAGCCGAACGCTACGGGTTCAAACCCCAGCTTCAGCAGCATTCTTTTTCTACAAAAATCGCCAGCTTATCTGAGGCCACCTGTGCGATAACATGAGACAATACAAATCTAAGTCTCCTCCTCTGAGCCATGTAGGTTTTTGTTATGTGTGCTTTCTTTCTATGTGTCTATCTGTCTCTTTCTGTTGTATTAATGTATTGTTCTGTCCCAGCCGATGGTCTCAGTCACCAGTGCTGCTATGTGTCTGTAGTTCGTTACATTTATGTGCGAAGTACTGTCAAATGTAATGTAATATATTAGTATAGATATAGATTACTCTACTTTTTCAATCAATACCAGTTTTAATAGTTCTTGGTACATTTTGAAAGCATTATGTAAGCTGAATAAAAGCAAATAAGGAGCTTATGAGTTATGATGATGCCATACTAGAACATTCTCGGTCGACATTTTTTTTTCGTGCCGCATTAAGTAGGTATATTGTAATGAATATTATAATATTAACTTACTTAATCGGTCCCTAGCTAGCTGTCTCCAGTTTTGCACTCCAAGTTTATTGAGGTCCTCTTCCACTTGTGTGCGCCACCTGAGTCACGGTCTTCCTCTCCTTCTACGTCCCTCGGGAATAGTGTCGAAGGCTTTCCGGGCCGGAGCATTGGTGTCGTCCATTCGCTCTAAATGACCGACCCATCTGTGTCTCTGGACCTTGACCCTTCCGGCTACGTCCATGTCGTTGTACGAACGGTAAAGTTCACCATTCCCCATCAATGCACATGGGGCCAAAGTTGAGTATATGAACTTTCCTCTCGAAACAGCCTAAGGCACATTCATCCGATTTTGTCAAGGTCCATGCTTCTGCACCATACAGCAGGACTGGGATGATGAGGGTGTTGTACAGTTTTACCTTATTTGCTCAAGAGAGGGCTTTTCCATTCAATTGCTTTCTTAGCCCAAAGCAACAGCGATTAGCAAGAGTTTTACCTCGTCTGATCTCGGCGCTGGTGTTATTGCCCGTATTAGTAGCGGAGCCTAGGTAGACAAACTCCTCTACTACCTCGAAGTTGTATGTATCTATTGTGGCGTTCTGTCCGATCCATCGGTGTTGGGTGTCCTTCCTCGAAGGCAGCATATACTTCGTTTTTCCCTCATTTACCGCTAAATCCATTCGGCCTCTCTAAAAGAAGAATTAAAGAGATCTTTTGGACTACCATGAAGGAGCTACAGATGTTATATATGGAAATATTCAAAAACAAAGACCCACAAAGCAATTTATATCGAAAGGCTTGCCAGTTATATGAAGACCATGCTTACGACCGATACGAAAAAGTGATGGAAAACGAAACAGCTACGGACACATGGGAAGCACTCAGCTTTTCACAAAGTGCACTCATCTTTTCAAATTTGAATGGACTCAAGAAGAAGACGTACGTAGCTTAGTTAAGCACTTTGTGGAGTGAAATTAACAATGGTCTTAAAACTATAAGAGTGAAATGCCTTACTAGATATTTTGTTTCTTTGCAAGACGTTTCAAACTCTTCCAAATTGCTTTGAAACATTTCGTTCCAGTTGGATGCTGCTTACAAGGAACTTATAGAAGAATTTTCAAGAGCTTTCAATGCAGTTGTGTTTCGAAAGGAACACATCGTGAGTTAAGGAAGTCAAGTCTGAAGAAGCTTAAGCGATATTGACCAAAAACCAGTTAAGAAAAGGATTACAAGAAATCATGCTACAAATGAATAGCTGATGAAAAGCCAAAGAAGAATTCGAGAAATTCAAGTACAGAAGTGATACCACAAATCAAGTCAGTCATGTTGCTACAAATACAGAAGATTGATGGCTAACATGTTACAAGAAGTAGGCGAGATGTTTTTATGAATTTCCAAAAATTTGAAGGTTGAGTTTTCATTCAATGCACAGTTGAACGGTGAACAAAAAGATGACCAAATCTATTCAGTTTAAGCAGTTCAAGTTAAAAATGCATAGAGTGAAATTGCTTTAACTTCAACACCCTGTAGTTGTTTGTAGAAAGTAAATGGTATTGGATATGTGAACTTGGACTTACCAGGATTTTATGTGGGATAACATAGGATGGGGATGGGGATTTCTTGGATTTAATGTGATGCGGATTTTATCCTCGGGAACTGTTGGTTTTTTCCTTTGATAGACTGCGCCAGTTATAAGATATGAAGCAACCTTCAATTAATTCGGTTTTATATAATGAAGTCAAAGACGGCTTTCCATTTATATGTATAATAAATCGATATTTTATTAGTTTTATTTTATTTGTTTTAATAAATATAATTTACATAAGTGAAGGCTTCAAGATAATGTGTTTCTCACAATGGTCATGATAGTGATGAATCCAGCGTTATGTTGAGTGAAAGCTTAAGCAACATGATGATGGAGTACATATAAAGGTAACGGATCTTCATTATAAGTTGAGAACATGAGAGAATAGAGATGCTTAAGAAATCTTACAGCAGCAACCGTATGCATCATTCATCATACTCATTTTATTGTTTCGATTTGCTGTAAAGTACAGCGGAACATGTTATAATCTTCATGGACACAATTTTCACATGATATGAGTTGATGATGTTAACGATGTCTTTGATGTAGGTTAACTCTGTAGTGTTCTTTTGAACACTATATGATAGCATATAGATTATCTCTGCATGTAACTCGCGCCAAATATAAAAATAGAAAAACACTGAGTGCAATGAGCTATAGCGGAAAATCTACTTCGACCTATTTCATACTGCAATAGGTTACATAAATGGAATGCGATGTCCATTATTATCTTGAACGTATACTTAGAGCCCGGTATCACCAGAACTTATTTTTGAAAAAAATATACCACTCCTGAGCTCTGCAGACGAAAAGTAAAAAAAGACAAAATGTACATTTATGTTTGCTATAAATAAAAAAAAATTGATTTTATAATATGCAATAGTAATAATCGGTTTAAATTCAACTTATTTTTAAACTCGTAAATTACTTGATAATGCTCATATTAAATTCATCACATTTTAACAATTTAGTAATTATTCAGTCCATAAATTATTTAAATAGTTTCTCTGCTAGTATAGCTAATGTCTGCTCCATATTTTGTAAATTTAATTTAATCGTGTTCATATCCAAAATACCGTATGTATTTATTATTGTTTGATAACTCAAAATAAGTGCAAATTAATTTTGTGTAGACAAAATTTGTTATGTTTGTGTCAACCTATTAGTATGCATGTGTGCGAAGGACACGAGA